>JAZKJV010008012.1:22500-385908 GCA_037367405.1 Ottelia alismoides | reverse complement strand
ACGAAATCGAAATCGAGATTTTGAACCTTTAAGGCGACCGGGTTAGACACTAAGAGTCACGTCTAAACATTCTCTTGTGAACTTGGATAATTAAGTCTAAGACCCGAAGTTCCTAAAATCCTACTTCTCAATTGAAGTTCCTCTGGAATTTAAGTAGATTATGGTCAAGTCCATCCTCGGTTTCTATTCGTAACTCGATTCACAACCCATTGACTTTCCACTTTGCATATGCATGATATGCAAATGAAATGCAGATGATAAGAAATACAAGTGATGAAGTGCAAAATGCTTTTCTATCTCTTTTTTTGAATGTATGAATGCAAGGATGATATGCAGGAGTGAATAAGAAGCCCTTTTATTAGACAAAAGTTTTTTTCCTATTTTTGTGTTATACCTCTTATTTGTACAACAATTTTACAGAAAAGAATTATTTACAAGAATTTACAAGGTTATACAAGTTTTACACAGAGAGTATTATACACATTATACAAATTTTACATCTTGTATACATTATACACATTATGCAAATATTTTACAAAAATATTTTTTTACCAATTTTACCCATTTCATAATTATTGAATAATATATAGAAAAATACGTGAAAGTACGAGTTATGGGTAAGTATATATGTAATATACACATTACCCCCTATACTTAGCATGTGTTATGTCCTCATAGCACAAAAAGCGAGGAAAAGACATAGCTTGTGCTAAGCGTAGGAGAGTGAAAAGAACAAGTATAGAAGTCGACCCGCCCCTTATACTTTGGCTCTGATCAACCTAAGTATAGAAGAAGAGCAAAAAACTGGGGGCGGTCAAGGTCAACAGGAGAATAAATGGATGAATGTGTCTACATGACGGGCATCGCCCCCCCTCCCCATACCTAGGCTCTGGTCAGCCTAACTATAGAAATGGACTCAGTGTTGGAACCGATGAGGTTGGGGAATGTACAAAGAGAAAAAGAAAAGGAGGAGCAATTCGGGACCCGGGTCACTCACCCCCTTTACTTAGGATCTGATCATCCTAAGCATATCCATAAAATGAAAACGATATGGAGCCGGGGCGAGTGATATGAATCACTGGGGGGAGGGGGAAGGGAACAAAAAGAAGAAACTATACAAGATGGAGTAAGAATATACATGGATCAAGAAGGTTTGCGATAGACCTTCTTGCGTGAACGGAGAGGGAAGATGAAGTGTGGACCTGTGTCCCTGTGGGATTCATCCCCCGAAGAATAGTAGCGAGGATGATGAAATGTCCATCGACGATAGACACAAGGCTGCTTGCTCGCATATGGTTGAATGACAGCCTTGCCATACCCATTTTTGATGCTCACATCATTGGAATCCGAAGAGGAATCCTCAGAAGAGACCATCATAGTCGATTTTCTAGAACCTAAAGTATGGAGAAGACGATGAGAGTGACGCGCCTTGAGGGGTTCAGGGGAACGCCTCGAGGCATCACTGCTCTTCATCTTCTCACTAGAAGATCAACTAGAAGAAAAACTTTCTTTTTGGAGTGATTTTGTGAAATGTTTGCCATCTCTCTGGTTTGTGGCTGTGACAATGAAGAAAGAATAATCGGATCACCGAAATGGTCAAGGCAATCAGAAAAGATGGTGTTCGACTCAAAGAGAGCTTCTATATGTGAGTTCTCTATAGAAGCTGTCACTGTGGTTGTGATGCAAGCAGTGGGAACTGGCGATGTGTGCGAAGGCTCTGAACCAATGGTCGATTCGACAGTCGATATCTTAGCTGTAGCTGTAGTAGAGAGATTGGACTCATCTGTCTCTCAATGGTCACGACTATCAGCGGCTATGTGGGTTGCATTGGGATGGAGTGTGTCGTCAAAGGTCACGTGCTATCGGTATGTCCCCAATGCTGGAAAATCGATTTCCCGAGTCTAACAATATATAGTCGCCTTAGCCAAGGATAATAATGACTTCTCAAAAATAACGGGAGATTGGGTGAACTCTCCTCGATGCTCAATATCAATGATCGTAAATTCCACACCCAGTGGAGCACCTCGGAAAGCAATGATGACTGATATGGCTCCTCGTGATCGTTTGATGGATCGGTCAACCAACGACACGATCTCTCTCGATTTCCTAAGTTGTCCGAGTTTGAGCTTGTCAAACATGGAGGTTGGGAGGATGTTCATAGATGAGTCATCATCGATTCTAGCATAGGTAAAAATGGTGTCTTTGATTTCACATTCAACCCTATGCAACCGCTTCACTTTGAAGCTCTTGGTCTTTCTCCTCATCACCAAGGAGGTGGCCATAGACACTAGGTGTCTCTCTGTCTGTGTTCTCTTATTGCCCGACCTCTTGGGCATCAATTGACTCTTCATAAATCTTTGGAGGTCGGGAAAATATTTTAGGGAAAATATTTTATGGCCTTTATTAAGACGAGCTTAAGAATCAATTCCTTAGCAATGGCTTCCTTAAAGGCAAGGATCTAATTTTTTAAAATCATTTTTGTTTACAGAGGTATCAAGCTGATGAGTCACACTATGAAAATTTGGGAACGTGTGATCGAAAGAAGGTTGAGGCAAGTTACCAACGTAAAAGAAAACCAATTCGGATTCATGCCAGGTCGCTCAACTATTGAAGCCATCCATTTGCTGAGGAGAACAATGGAGATTTATAGAGCTAAAAGGAAGAACCTCCATATGATCTTTATTGATTTGGAGAAGGCTTATGATTCTGTCCCACGAGAGATATTGTGGAGAGTTTTGGAGAAGAGACAAGTGCCGGTCCTATACATTAACCTCTTAAAGGACATGTATGACAGGGCTTTATCTTGTGTAAGGACCCCGTATGGGAAGACTAGCTATTTTGACATCAACATTGGTTTACATCAAGGTTCAGCTTTG
The DNA here is from genome assembly GCA_037367405.1 of Ottelia alismoides. Taxonomy (NCBI): domain Eukaryota; kingdom Viridiplantae; phylum Streptophyta; class Magnoliopsida; order Alismatales; family Hydrocharitaceae; genus Ottelia; species Ottelia alismoides. The sequence continues at coordinate 383,032 of JAZKJV010008012.1, read as the reverse complement.
AGTCCATTTCTTTTTACTTTGGTTATGGACGAGTTGACAAGTCACATTCATGATGAGTTACTGTCGGAGTAATGTTATGTGCGCCCATTGAGTTGTAACAGGGTAAATGGATCATGGAGAAGATCCATTTACCCCATCCAGTGTTTAGTCCCACATCGTCCAACGGTGGGACTTGGAGGCTCTGGAGAGGCTATATAAGGAGCCCCAGACCTCCTGTACTCATTGAGAAAGTCAATAGACAAACATGCCCCGTTGAGGGCTTCTCCCGTGGTTTCATCCCGCTCCTCACGGAGTAGGGTTCCACGTAAAAATCCCGCTGTGTTCTTCTTATTTTATTACCTTTTTCCATGTTACGCTTCCGCTTCCGCTTTTTTAACATGGTATCAGAGCGGGTTCGGTTCTCGAGGAATCATGTTTTATTATTCCTGTTCAAGATTCGATTAGTGTTTGTTCTTGTAGATCTTCTTTATAAAGATCATGATTATGATTTTATCAAGTTCTGTCAAGTTCTAGGGTTTCGATTGAAACCCTAATTTCTGAAAGATCTATATCCCGTCCTCTGCTGTACCATTTCTCCTCCAGGATCCTTCATCAACGCAGTTCACCAGGGGCGGTGTTTTGCCTCTCGATCCACAGTCCCAGGCGATGCCCCAGACAGATTCCACACGCTCCTGGTGAAGGGATCCAGCGGCAAGCAGCGCAGGCGGCGCTGCTTCGGCCCCAGGCGGCGCGCGGTAGAGGCCCGCTCCGCAGGCGACCCATGCTATCCATTGTGTGACGAAATCCATGGGTGGAGGCCCTCTCACCGCCGCATCTCCAGGCGGCGTTCTCTGCTACAATAGGCACATGTCTTCACATCCAGGCTTCAAGCCCTAACAGCGACCTCCTTCCTCTCCCATGGAGGTCTCCGGCAATGGAAACGCTCCACAATCAGATCCACGTCCCTCGTCTCGCGCAGTCCAAGCGTTGATGCGCCTCCGCCCGCAGCACAGAAGCTGCCCCGTTGCGCCCTCGCCCCCGCGCTTGCTGCTGCGGCCCCGCGCTCCCCTCGCAAATCTTGACCGCGCGATTCCCCAGACGAGCGACACTGCTCCCAGATTCCCAAAGGTGGGGGACCATTGGCGGCGGTCGCGGATGGGTTCCGGAAGAGGGAACCCTAAAAATGACGGTGCATAGGACCCGAGCGGGCCCTTTATTAAAATTTTTTTTGTTGTACCGTGTAAGCCCAACTGTGGGCTGGAAAATGGAAGCCCCAAAAAAAAAGTCCAAAAGAGAGGGAGAGAAGGGAGCTATTGGGACGGATTTAAAAAAAAAAGCAGCAAGTTTTCCAAAAGAGAGAGAGAGAGAGGAGGCCCATGTTTAAAAAAAATGCGGAGAAAAAAAAATGGGGCCGAGTTTAAAAAAAAATGGCTGAGGTGATTGGGCCCAACTTTGGGCCAACTGTTTGATGTTTAAAAAAATGTTTAAAAAAAAAGAGGCACGTACCGAAAAAAAAATCGTACTCAAAGTTTATCAAAAAAAAAGTTGAAAAGCCGTATAAAAAAAAGGAGAGGTTGAACGGCTTATGTTAAAAAAAAATCATCATGGCGGCTATTAAAAAAAAAGGAATGACAAAGCTGCAAGTTTCCTGTTCTTGTTGTTTACCCTCTATTTATCTTGTCTTCTCCCAACTTAGTCGATGTCCTTTTTCCGACAAGTATGGGAGAAAGGGGGAGTATATGTAGAGTCACAGGTCTGTTCATGATCCATATTCCAGATTCAGATGCCAGTTTCTTGACCAGCCAGTTGATCAGACTCTACAGTTGTTCAGACTCGACGATCATTGTTCCGAGTCTCCAGTTTCAGACACGCACGAGTGTGCGATCATTTTCAGATAGGCATATGTTGCCATCATTTGTTTGTGGTCCCCATCATGATTCTTGTTGTTGTTTGGTCAGAGTTTTCATTTGAGCCATAGGGACTCCAGAGCAGAGGACCATTCCCTATGCCATTGAGGGCAAGGGTTTTCATGTGGTATCATAGGTACACCAGAGCAGTGCACCATTCTCTGAGCCAGATGGGAGAGACCCAGTTCTCCGACGAGGAGACTTCAGGCGCAAGTTCAGACTCGATGGTCAGGTTCCGAGTCTTCAGTTGACTCACACTCCAGCCCGTTCGTCCTCCTCACCTGCACGACATGAGAAACAACGTCCTCCACAGCAGCAATTTGCGCGTTGGGTTGATATTGTCCGTAGTGTCCTGTAGCGTTGAGTTGAGTCTCTTTATGTTTGTCCAAGCTGAGCATTGCATGCTCCAGCTTGAGGGGGAGTGTTGGAGTATTGTTATGTGCGCCCATTGAGTTGTAACAGGGTAAATGGATCATGGAGAAGATCCATTTACCCCATCCAGTGTTTAGTCCCACATCGTCCAACGGTGGGACTTGGAGGCTCTGGAGAGGCTATATAAGGAGCCCCAGACCTCCTGTACTCATTGAGAAAGTCAATAGACAAACATGCCCCGTTGAGGGCTTCTCCCGTGGTTTCATCCCGCTCCTCACGGAGTAGGGTTCCACGTAAAAATCCCGCTGTGTTCTTCTTATTTTATTATCTTTTTCCATGTTACGCTTCCGCTTCCGATTTTTTAACAGTTACCTTGGTGTATGTTATTTGCTGATGATATTGTGTTGATTGACGAGACTAGAGACAGAGTAAATGAGAAGCTTGAGGTCTGGAGACATGAGTTGAAGAGTAAATGATTTCGTATAAATAGGGCTAAGACAGAATATATGGAGTGGACCTTTGATGGAAGCAATGGTGAAGGAATCGAGGTGAAGATTGGTGATGATAACATTCAGAAGAAAGATTCTTTTAGATATCTGGGTTCTATTTTGCAACATGATGGGGAAATTGATGGAGATGTTACTAACAGAATAAATGCATGCTGGCTAAAGTGGAGAGGAGCCTCTGCTGTTCTCTGTGATAAGAAAATTCCTTTAAAAATTAAAGGAAAATTTTACAAAGCAACCGTGAGACCTGCTATGCTCTATGGATCTGAATGTTGGCCTGTGAACCATAGACATGTGCAGAGAATGGCTGTAGCGGAAATGAAAATGCTAAGGTGGATGTGTGGACACATACGTAAAGATCGGATTCGGAATGATGCAATCAGAAAGAAAGTTGGTGTTGCTCCGATCGAGGATAAGATGCGAGAAAACCGCTTAAGATGGTTTGGTCATTTGCAAAGAAGATCAGCTGATGCACCAGTTAGGAGATGCGAGCGTTGGGATGTTGAGTCGGCTAAGAGAGGGCGGGGACGGCCCAAGAAGTGTTGGAAAGAGACCATACGAAGGGATCTTTGTTTTGTGGATATAAGCCCGGGATTGACCCAAGATAGATCTGAATGGAGGCAAAGAATCCATGTAGCCGACCCTACTTAATTGTGGGAAAAGGCTTTGTTGTTGTATTTTTGTTTTCAATATTTATGAGATTTTTTTTGTTTTTTTTCCAATTTTTGGGTCTTTTTGGGATTTTTCTTTTTTTGTTGTTTTTGATAGGCGAAGGATGAATATGAGAATGTATAGACTCTGGATTAAAAGGCAAATAGTCAATAGAAGAGGGAGATAGAATTGACTCCAGTTGTATAGAGCGTGTGGGTTCCCTAGTATCCGCTAAGTTTCAACATCAAATCCATTTATCTCGTTCTCTACATTCATACCCAAGCTGGTAGCAATTGAGTTTAATATTTCAGTAAAATTTCAATTGGTAGCAATTCATACCAGTTGTATATGAAGCTGGTAGCAATTGAGTTAGCAAATGATTTATTTTTCTCAATTAGTCTAGAAATGTCATCCTCCAAAAAGTTCTCATGATAAATCATGAGAGAATTCTGTTCAATTGGAGGATACTGCTGAGATCTTGGAGTCTCATACTCAACATACCTGGACCTCGGCATGTAATACCGGGTTGAGTATGGACCATCCGTATGACACATATTGGTCGGAGCCTCATATAATGGATTCGATATATAGGGAACTTGTAGATCAAGCTCATGAGTCCAATCCCCTGGCTATGTAGGCTCTCCAAATGTGTGGTATGAGGGCTGGTCATTGTAAGCTTGATCACAAAAGTCAATCAAATCTAGAAAATCATAATGTGCAGACCTCTCCATTCGGTTTGTTTGTTCAACCATGTTATCTCCTAAGGTCAAGTCAAAGTGTGAACGTGTGAATTGTTGACCTGTCCTAACATTCATACGAGGAAAGAATGAAGTCTATTGGGGAAAATAGCTCTGCCAATCATCTGTCTCAGCAATGGCTTGCTCTTCGAATGGTTATTTGATTCCGGCTAGCGCTCGTGAATATGGTGAGTCATCCCAAGATGGAAGTGGATCTACAGTGTTAAAATGTGGAGTAGGTGAGAGATGCGAACAAGTGGGGAAGTTAGTCGAAAAGCTAACTTCATATTTGGGGTGCGTCAGGGAGAAGAAAAGTGACTGCGGAGAAACTGTTTCAAAGAGAGGATTCTACTGGAAGGAAGAGGAGGCTAGGAAGTCGGTCGGAGGTCCGACTTCGTAGTTGGACTGGAGTGTAGAGAAGAAAGGTGACTGAAGATGAACAGTCTCAAAGAGGGTTCATGGAAGAGTGAGATGGGGAAGATGATTAGTATGTAAATCGACAAGTCAACATCTTCGAGAAGGAATGAAAGTGGATTGAGGTAAAAACGTGCAATTACACAATAGGATAACACACACGATTAGACACAAAAACAAATGCAAGAGCAAACCCTAGTTTCACCAACTTAACATTGTGATGTTCGCAAAGGCCTGTTTGTTATTTTTTCGATTTTAGTTAAGTGACAATACAATCTTTTTATACATGCACACAAGGTGAGTCGCCTTACGTCCAACGATGCTTCTGTATGCTCTCAATCAATGAGGTGATCTGCATAGGCTGTCTGGTTCAATATTATATATATATATATTTGTTACCGTGTTTATTTCCCGTTTCTTGGACTATTTCCTAACTCTCTTTACTTATGTATGCTTTATGTAATTTACCCATAGGCTACTCTCCTATATAAGAGAGCCTAGGGTTATTGGAATAAACAGATTGATCATTTTTTTCTAACATGGTATCAAAGCGGCGGTCCTAGACCAGAGCTCTCATACCCAAAACTCTAACCCTAGCCCTCCATCGCCCAACCTCCCAAGCGTCCAGCGGCCTCCGCCGCCCCCAGCCCCGCCGCCCCTCGGCCTCGACCTTTGCTGCTGAGCCCCTCGGCCAGCGGGCTCCGCTGCATCTAGCCCCTCGGCTAGCGGGCTCCGCCTCCCCCAGCGGCCTGCGGCATCGCCGCCCAGCGACACCTCCCCAATGGCTCCCTACGGCTCTGCCACCCTTGGCTTCTGCGGCCCTCGTGGTGGTGTAGTTCCCGTCGCTCCCGACGGTTCCCGTAGTTGTGCCACATTCTTCAATAGGGTTGGTTGCGATCTAAGTCTGCACATGCAACCAACTTCCTCTATGTCAGTGTAGACATTTACTTTGTCAGGTCTACGATCCTCATCTTCTTCGATCGGCAAGATATCAGAGAACAAGGTTGATATCCCCACTATGGACGCCTTCAGAGGTCCAGCGTCCATAGTCAAGATGGACGGGTCGAATTACGAGTTGTGGGCCATGCAATTCATGAGCTTAATGAAGTCGATGGGTAAGAAGCACATTCTTACCGAGAATGAGCCGACGGAGAAGATAGGATTGTATGCCTCTTGGGAGGCTGATGATGCATATGCACAAGTCTGGTTATTTGGTACCTTGATACCATATATTGCGAACGATGTCCTGCAGCAGCCCACAGCCAAAGCCATGTGGGATATTCTTGTTGCCACATATTCGCAGGCGGCTAATGAGATGAAGATGTTACATCTACAACATGACACCTTTACTATTCAGCAGAATGGACGTCCATTACATGCACATTATACTGCCTTGCGCGGAATGTTTGAGAAGCTTCATAGCTTCGTGCCTCTCACCGCTACTCCAGAGTAGATGAAGACATTCCAAAATGCTACGATGGTTTGAGTATTTCTGGCCTCTCTTGATTCACAATACGAGGTTGCTTCCTCCCAGGTACTGGCTGATGCTACCATTCCTCCCATGGAAGAGGCCTTCCGGAGGTTGAGCAAGATCAATGTTCTATCTCCAGCACTAAATTCTTCTGCCATGGCAGCCTCTTGTGGAAGAGGCGTTTCGTCTCAGTTTTGTGGATGGGCATCAAGTGATAGAGGCGGACATGGTCGTGGACCACAGTGTACTTATTGTCACATATCTGGTTATACTGAAGAAACATGCTACTCCAAGCATGGTTTTCCACCATCAACACGTGTAGCAGAACAAGCCCAGCATAAGCAATCGGCTCCACTCACATCAGATCAACGATATGATGACCTTGTATCTCGATTGAGAGACATTGTGCCCCCATCTAGTACCTCTACACCTGCTTCAGAGAATAGTTCGGACCTTGCCACCACTGCCGAAGCAAGCACGTCAGGTAGTGTTCATGCATCTGTTTTTTTATCATGGTTCTGATATCTCGGTATAGATTATTGATTCTGGAGCCACACATCATTTGTGTGGAGATAGAGGTCAGCTCATAGCTACAGGCATGTTTCTTCTGGACGGACAGTTGTCATAGCCGATGGGACTCATTCCCCTATCACGGGACATGGGGAGATCACCTTGACACCTTCTATACTATTGCAGAACGTGCTGCATACTCCTGATTTCTCAATGAATTTACTGTCTATAAGTCCGATTACTAAGGATTTAAACTATTGAGCAATTTTGACCCATCATCTCTTGTTTTTCAGGATATTCTTACAGGCAGGGTGATTAGCACTGGCTGTGAGCAGGACGGACTCTATCGACTGGTCCACACACCGTATGTTGGTCTATCATCCCATTTTACTGGACCGGTTTCTCCCTACTTATGGCATCTGCGTTTTGGTCATCTCCCACTTCAAAAGCTGCGCCAAGTCCTTTCTCAGATTTCACCTCGCTCGTCATTCAACTATGAAGCATGTCAATTAGGAAAGCATCATCGGTCTGTCTTTCCTAGTCATCAGAGTCGGAGCAGCAACACCCCTTTTGAGTTTTTCCATGTTGATATTTGGGGTTCCAAGTCGTGTTCCCGATCATCAGGGACAGATTTTATTTAGTAGCTGTGGATAATTTTAATGGCATGGCCTGGGTCTTCTTGTTGAAGAATAAATCTGAAGCTGGTAATGTCATCATAAATTTTCTTAGAGAAGTGCAGAATGCGTTTTCAACCTCTGTGAAGATTGTACGGACTGACAATGCGCTTGAATTCTGTACAAATGTGCTGTCTCAATTCTTTTCTGTACATGGTATTCTTCATCAAACATCGTGTGTCTATACGTCCCAACAGAAGATGTTGCTGAAAGAAAGCACCGTCACCTTCTTGATGTCAGCCATACACTCCTGATGTGCTCCTCATTCATTTTGGGGTGATGCGGTTCTCACGGCATGTTATCTCATTAACCGCCATGGTATTAAAAGGCTAGCCTCAAGGCGGTCGAGGCGGAACGAGGCGGTGTTTTTTAGCCTCGAGGCGTACGCTACGCCTTAGAAGGTCGAGGCGGTCGAGGCGGGGCGAGGCGGTCTGTGAGGCGTTTTCTGGAATTTAAAGCATTTTTTAAGGATTTAAATTGTTTATTGGTAGTTTTAGATGCTTATAAATGTATAGTTGTCTAGGATATATATTTACAAGGTGAATGCTTGGAATTTTAAGTTTGTTCATATTCATATTGAGCATTAAACTTGTCTAATTTTCCAAGAAATTCTTAATATTACACTTTTAAATACACAATCCTTAAAGTTTAAAGAAAAGCTAGTGTTAAGTGAGGTGACATAATGAGAAACGTAATATACCAACTAGAAAAAATAAGATTAGATTCAAGGCATGTCCATGTTGTCATATTTTATATATTAGTACATCTAATCATAATTTTTTATGCACCACAATATTTTTTAGCGAAAAATATGTTATCTTTGATATTTTAATGACAATTATAGCTAATGATTCTATTTTTAATTGGGTAGAAATTTAGTAGATAGGTTTATAGAATTTACATATCCTTTCTTTCACATTCTTATTTTCATAATTTCATCATATATTACACAGTTATATATTATATGTATGTCAATTAAGAAAATTTCATCAGTAAATATATTTATTATACTTTTTGTAAGTATTTTTCTATACAAACTGAGGCTTATGCCTCGACCGCCTCGAGGCTATGCCTCGCCTCGCCTCTAGGGAAAACGCCTCGTTCCACTTTTCATTTTTTTTCAAACCTTGTTAACCGCATGCCATCGTCGGTGCTGGGGGAGAAAGTGCCCTTTTTACTTGTTTTTCCTGACAACGGGTTTTGTTCTCTCTTAGCCCTCGTGTTTTTGGATCTGTTGCGTTTGTCCATCGTTTGTCTCCAGGGATTGACAAGCTCTCTCCAAGAGTTGTCAAATGTGTCTTTGTTGGGAACTCCATAACTCAGAAGGGTTATCGTTGCTATGATCCGCTATACAGGAAGTATTATGTCGGCGCAGGCATCACATTTTTCGAGTCTGTCTGTTGGACATGCGAACACATGGCGAGCCATTATGCAATAAATGTTATTGCAAATATCATTCCCTGATTTGAAATGAAGAATAACTAATTTGTATAATAGGTCCCTAAGTACAATTAGGGTTATGTACCATTGTCATCTTAATGATCATACAACTGTTGATTCAATTGTTGAATGAGACTGATGCTTGGATGAATATCTAAAGAGTTAGATTGAGGACTCACCAAGCACCGTCAAATGATTGTTAAGGGATGATCTCCAGTCTGAGAAGGAAATGACAATCCTTTCTTTAAAGGCTGATATCTAATTGACCTCTTGATGCAGGTCCTCTGTATAGGAATAGAGATTTAGATATGTAAGATAAGTTAGGTCAAAGAGTTGACTTAACGAGATCGGGATAATCAAAGTCCTATGTCGTATGCTGTCACGATATAGGCATGCATCCTCTGACCGGAGATAGATGTGTCACTCTATGTCTGAGTATGTACATTTGATAGATCAATATGTTGTTGACCTAACCAAGGTCTATACACCGACGCGCTGGTGTGCATGTAAGGGCATATGAGTAATACGATCTCTCAAGGGGATCATACAAGTTCATTGTTGAATCGGAAGACATGAGCTCACTCATGAGATATTAGGAAGAATCAAATTCCGTGTACGATCGTCTCACTTTGGAAGTTTGACTGAATTTGTAGGTTTGATATATGCTTTTGGAAAGTATATGATCAACACCTAGGTATGATATATGCTTTTGAAAAATATATGATCGATACCAACTCCCAATGATCAAATGAGAAACTTTATGATAAAACCCTGAAGTAGACAGTGTAAAATTGATCTAATACTTCGGGTTTATTCTGGGTCTTCCATTATACAGGATGCACAAGTATTGGGAATACCTAAAGGTGATATGATTATAAACGATTGTATAACCATGCCGCTTCTATTCTGAGGTAGTGATGAAACATGTCTGGATTTTAGTGACTCCTCTCATAGAGAAGTACTCTGATCTTAGTTCAAATGTTGGACCTTGATCTGATGTGATTCAGATAAAATGGGAAGATTAAATTTGCGGTCTTGATTTAATCAAGCATCTATGAGAGGTTCGCAAGATCTAGATTTGAGATGTGATCTCAATATCCAAGTCACTATACGTGGAACAATATAATCGCTCTGTCCTTATCTCCAAGTATCCGCGGAGAAAAAGCATTATCCTTGAAATAGTTCAAGGATAATTTCACTGTTGATATATGTATCCGAGCATTGAGATATTGGTAACTAAATGTGATTTAATTATCATGAATAATACGAATTTGATTCATATTATAAGGAGAGTTATCTAAGATAAATAAGTGTAATTTAATTATCAAAGATGTGAATAATGTGAATGTGATTTGTATTATTTGGGCACATAAGAATAGAGATCCAAGATGATTAAATGTGATTTAATTATCATGGATATGAATAACATGGATATCATTATCCATATTAATCATAAATATATTGTAAATGTGATTTATAAAACATAAGAGAGAGCCTATTGTAATTTATATTTATTGATTAATTATTATTGTGAATTGGATTCACATTGGATAATTAATTGAAAATATAATTTACTTTTTTTTTGGGGATGTGAATGTGATTCACATTTTCCAATGTCATGATTGCAATATTCACAAGATAATTATGAATTATGTTGTGAAATAATTTACAACAAGTGTTGTTGTAAATGTTGGTGATATCATGAGATAATGAAATCTCATGAGATAATGAGATCTCATGAGATATTGAGGAGATAGATTGTCCCCCCTCTTTAGGGGATAAGGTCAATCTTTTCATTATCTCTACGATTAATTAATTAATTTGATTTGAATTAATTATATTGATTTATCGATATATATATATATATTAAATTAAATTAATTATTGTTGTGTTTTTACAACAACATCATGGCCATTAAAAGAAAATAAATCAATCTCATCTATTGGTTTTGTGTTGTCCATGGATTGATCTATGGATCCCAAAGTACTATATAAGAAGCACCCTTTGCTCTTTAAAAGACATCAAATTATTGCTCTCTCCCCCCCTCTCTCTACACGTCAACTCTCTCTCCCTCTCTCTCATTGTGGACATCTGTAACACCCCCAACTCCTGTGGTACGGGAATACCGTGCGATAGCGGTATCGCACGACCATGTGGTTCGGTGGCCACACTATGAAGTTCTGGTGGACTTCACCTTAGCTTACAGACGGCTAAGGATGGGGTTTACCGCAGGACCGCGGGTTCCCCTTGGCACAACGCAAGTGTTCAGCGACACTTGATGGAGCTTGAGCTGCAACATCCATGTAGGAGAGTGGGGCCCACTGATGACGTGGCATGATGACATGGCGTGCTGATGAGGCAGACGACATGGCATGCTGACGGAGCGGGTGACGTGGCGTCGGTTGCAGAAGACGAAGGGATTGCACGGAAGATGGAGAGCCAAGCGCACGAAGAGTCATCTAGGAAGACGAAGGGTCTCCATAGAAGATTAAAAGTCCTTGCATTCATTGTATATGTAATAATAGTGTCCCTTCGTATACCCCCGGCTTGTCTATATAAGGAGGGGTAGGGCTCATTTGTAGATATCACACTCAGAGTAAGTCTCTTGCAATACAAAGAGGGTTTCAGTGCCAATAGCTCTTGTGTCCTTGTGCTTGTGTGCTTGTGTACGAGCATTCTAGCGGCGTGGTTGATCGGTATGCTGGTGTACATCCTACACGTCAACGGAAGGCTGGTTAGCTTGCGGGAAGCTAACGCCGCACATGTTAGTCTCAAAATTTAGAGTTTGAGATTTACCCCTGTGACAACTGGTATCGGAGCGAGAAATGACGCCCAACACTGGAGATCGTCTTGCTTCCTTGGAGGGAATCGTGGTGGAGATCCAGTCTCAGCTGGGCACTCATGCTGAACGCTTGGCTCGTCTGGAGGACGATGCATGCATGGAGGCGTCAGATATCGTTGGCGAGAGTCAGCGTTCGGTTGACGTAGTGAAGGCACTCGGAGAAAAGCTAGAGGAGCTTGAGTCCCTGATGCAAGAACTGCATGAGGAACTCTCCATCGTCAAGAAGGCGATCGCGAACGGGGGCGGATCCTGCGAGTCGTCCCAAAGCCCAAGTCCTTTTCAGGTACGCGGAGTGCCAAAGACTTGGAAAATTTCTTGTGGGATATGGAGGTATACTTCAAAGCTGTCAAGACTCCTGAGGCGGAGAAGGTATCCTTGGCAGGGATGTACTTATCCGACCACGCAAAGCTATGGTGGAGGAGTCGTGCATCCGAAGGACGACCAGACATCTCGTCTTGGGATGAGTTAGTGAAGGAACTAAAGGAGCAGTTCCTACCCACCAACATTGCTTGGGTAGCGAGGGAGGCGCTCCGAAGGCTGAAGCAGACGGGAACGATACGGGAGTACGTGAAGCAGTTCTCATCGATGCTGCTGGATATCAAAGGTATGTCTGAAGAAGACAAACTTTTTAACTTCATGGTGGGTCTTCAAAATTGGGCTCAGGCGGAGCTTAGGAGGCAAGGGGTGAAGGACCTCCAGACGGCCATCGCTACTGCGGATGCGTTAGTCGACTACAAAGTCCAACTCACTACGGAGAAGAAGGAGACCGAGAAGACCAAGAGCAAACCCAAAGAAAAGAGCAAGGGAAAGTTCAAGAAATTCGGCAAGGCCGAAACTTCAAGGGAGGGTGCGGAATCCTCCAAGAAGGCCGAGCAATCTAAGGGGAAGGGCTGCTTCATTTGTGATGGGCCACATCGGGCGCGAGAGTACCCGAAGCGAGAGAAGCTGAACTCCATGACCATGGAGGGGAACTCAGATGAAGAGGCGCGCATGACAAACCTCAAGTTGATGCGCAACGTTCGCTTGTGTTTGCTGAAGTCGGGCAAAGAGGCGAAAGTGGAGGTGGAGCGTGAAGACCCAGAGCTGGTGTACCTCGATGTTGTGGTACACAAGAAGACCCTTTCAGCCATGATCGATACTAGAGCGACGCACAACTTCATCTCCAGCAAAGAGTTTGGGAGCTTGGGAGTTCCATTGGAGAAGAGCCAGTGTCGCGTAAAGCTTGCTAACTCCGAGTCTCTACAGATCGAAGGTATGGCAAATTGCAATGTTCAGTTGGGCGATTGGCAGGGAAATGTACGCTTCCTCGTGGTACCTCTTGATGACTTCCAAGTTATTTTGGGAGTCGAGTTCCTGAAGAAGGCGAAGGCGTCTGTCACGCCTTATCTGGGAGGCGTCTTCTTCGCGGCTGCAGATAGTCCCTGCTTCATCAGGGCTATCAAGAAGAAAGGGCACACTGGAGCCATGTCTGCAATGCAAGTCTGCAACGGGCTGAAGGAAGGGGAGACGACGTATCTGGCTACGGTACGCGTCGAGGAAAATGACGAGAAGACACAACCATGCCCCAAGGCGGTAAAGAAGATGCTGGGCGAGTTCAAGGACGTGATGCCGAAGGAGCTGTCAAAGGAGCTCCCGCCAAAGAGAGACGTCGATCACACCATTGATTTACTGCCAGATACGATGCCCCCTGCACTTGCACCCTACAAAATGCCCCCTGCACATCTGGAGGAGTTACGGAGACAACTCAAGGAGCTAGTGGACGCTGGTCTGATGCGTCCAAGCAAAGCACCATATGGAGCACCGGTGCTTTTCCAGAAGAAGAAAGACGGGAGCATGCGGATGTGCGTGGACTACCGCGCACTGAACAAGGTGACGATGAAGAACAAGTACCTCGTCCCCAACGTTGAAGATCTGTTCGATCGCTTGGGCCAAGCCAAGTACTTCTCGAAGATGGATCTCAGGTCAAGATATTACCATGTCTGCATCAAGGAGGGAGACGAGCCAAAGACTGCATGTGTGACGCGTTATGGGTCTTTCGAATTCCTTGTAATGCCGTTTGGGTTAACTAATGCCCTGACAACTTTCTGTACACTTATGAATGATGTCTTCCGTGAGTATATCGACTTGTTTGTTGTAGTGTACTTGGACGATATAGTAGTGTACAACAGGACCCTGGAGGAATATGTCAAGCATCTGCGGATGGTGCTTGAAAAGCTGATGCAGAACCGGTTGTACTTAAAGCCGGAGAAATGTGCTTTTGGTCAGGAGACCATCTCCTTCCTCGGGCATATCGTGGGCGGAGGCACGATACGCATGGAACCAAGGAAGACGCAGGCGATTGAAGAGTGGACAATCTCCACGAAGGCGACAGAGCTACGATCCTTCCTCGGATTGGTGAATTACTATAGGAAGTTCATCCAGAGATACTCTAAGAAGGCGGCGCCCCTGACGGACCTGCTGCGGAAGGATCAACCTTGGAGATGGACGCATGAATGCCAGGAGGCATTCCAGAAGCTGAAGAGGGTGGTGGTTGAAGAACCAATTCTGCGACTTCCAGACTTCGAGAAGCCATTTGAAGTCCACACCGACGCATCCGATTATGCACTTGGAGGTGTACTGGTGCAAGATGGGCACCCTGTGGCTTACGAGAATCGCAAACTGAATCCAACGGAGAGGAGGTACTCCGTGCACGAGAAGGAGATGACAACAGTGGTCCATTGTCTGAGGACATGGCGCCACTATCTTCTCGGATCAAAGTTCGTGGTGCAGACGGACAATGTAGCAACAAGCTGCTTTGCCACTCAGATTAAGCTGACTCCCAAGCAGGCGCGATGGCAAGACTTTCTTGCCGAATTCGACTTCGAGCTTCACTACAGGCCTGGACGGACCAACCAGGTAGCAGACGCTCTCTCGAGGAAGAGCGAACCAGAAGAGCCGAAGGTCGCGGTGATTGCATTGATCACCCGTGTGTTTGGAGACATGCTGAAGCGCATACGGGAGCACACACAGGAGGATACGGTCACTTCACGCTTGGTGCAACGCGTGAACAATGGCAAAGTCCGAAGATTCTGGATAGAGGAAAGCGTCCTCTATGCGAAGGGCAGGAGGCCCTATGTCCCCTCGAGCGGCGGCTTGAGAAAAATGCTGTTGAAAGAAGCACATGACGCACAGTGGACTGGTCATCCAGGAGTGGAGCGCACACTGACACTCCTCTCCTCAAGCTACTTCTGGCCGAAGATGGAGGAAGACATGGAAGTCTACGTGCGCACTTGTCTTGTATGCCAGCAAGACAAGACAGAGAGGAAGAAGACGGCAGGACTGCTGGAGCCCCTGCCTATCCCTTCACGTTCGTGGGAGAGCGTCTCTATGGACTTCATCACTGGGTTCCCAAAGGTGGACGGGAATAATACGGTGATGGTGGTGGTTGATCGCTTCTCAAAATACGCGATCTTCGTACCAGCACCCCAAGACTGCACAACGGAGACCACAGCAAAGTTGTTCTTGCAGAACGTGGTGAAGCACTGGGGGATAGCATTGGACATCGTGAGCGACCACGATGCTCGATTCACAGGTCGGTTCTGGACGACCTTATTTGAGATGCTGGGATTCGATCTCAAGTTATCTATCAGCAATCACCTGCAGACGGATGGTCAGACGGAGCGGATCAATGCCTTACTGGAAGAGTACCTGAGGCATTACGTGACGACCAATCAACATAATTGGGTTAGTTTACTGGACACTGCCCAGTTCTGCTACAACGTACAACAGACCTCCACCACAAGCCAAAGTCCATTCGAGATCGTGATGGGTAGGCAACCCGTGACACCGCACGAAGTGGCTAAGCAGAACAACCAAGGACGATGCCCTGCTGCACATTGCTTTGCTTTGGAGAGGCAGGATCGGTGGGAGGAAGCGAAGGATGCGTTGGCTCACGCTCAACGCAGGATGAAGAAGGCGGCTGACAAGAGCCGTAGGCCGGTTGAGTTCCAGGTTGGGGAGAAAGTGTTGCTGAAGCTTACTCCCCAGATTTGGAAGAAAATCCTGAGGAAGACGGCACACAAAGGGCTCATTCCTCGTTACGATGGACCTTTTGAGATAGTTCGATGCGTAGGACCGCTCACCTATCAACTACGTCTTCCAGAGAGACTGAAGCTGCATCCCGTGTTCCATGTCAGCTTCCTGAAGGAGTACCATTAGGACAGAGAAGATAACACCAGGAGGGCATCGAAACGTGCCCCTCCTAACGTCCGGGTTCAGCACACGAGGGTTGCTGAGAAGATTCTTGACAGGCGCGTGGAGGGCCAGAGTAAGAAGAACCGGAGGATCTTCTTCCTTGTCAAATGGAAGGGACTCCCAGAGGAGGAGGCAAGCTGGGAACGTGATACAACCCTGTGGCAGTTCGAGGACCTCATCGAGGATTTCTTGAAGACACAGGATCAGTCGCGGACGCCTGATGGATCAGGTGGAGGAGGCATGTAACACCCCCAACTCCCGTGGTACGAGAATACCGTGCGATAGCGGTATCGCACGACCATGTGGTTCGGTGGCCACACTGTGAAGTTCTGGAGGACTTCACCTTAGCTTACGGACGGCTAAGGATGGGGTTTACCGTAGGACCGCGGGTTCCCCTTGGTACAACGCAAGTGTTCGGCGACACTTGATGGAGCTTGAGCTGCAACATCCACGTAGGAGCATGGGGCTCACTGATGACGTGGCGTGATGACATGGCATGCTGATGAGGCAGACGACATGGCATGCTGACGGAGCGGGTGACTTGGCGTCGGTTGCAGAAGACGAAGGGATTGCACGGAAAATGAAGAGCCAAGCGCATGAAGAGTCATCTAGGATGACGAAGGGTCTCCATAGAAGACTAAGAGTCCTTGCATTCATTGTATATGTAATAATAGTTTCCCTTCATATACCCCCGGCTTGTCTATATAAGGAGGGGTAGAGCTCATTTGTTGATATCACACTCAGAGTGAGTCTCTTGCAATACAAAGAGGGTTTCAGTGCCAATAGCTCTTGTGTCCTTGTGCTTGTGTGCTTGTGTACGAGCATTCTAGCGGCATGGTTGATCGGTGTGCTGGTGTAAATCCTACACGTCAAGGGAAGGCTGGTTAGCTTGCGGGAAGCTAATGCCGCATAGGTTAGTCTCAAAAATTAGAGTTTGAGATTTACCCCTGTGACACCATCCACCATGGAGCCCTAGAGAGAATCGCCATCGCCGCAACATCGTTGTTATGCTGTCGGATTGTTTTCCCGTGGATCTTCGTCTCCTTCAATGCGCCTCGCTCATGAAGAAGACGTCGGATCTCGTGTAACGAGATCAGGAGATTCGTCGCTTGGATTGTTAACATAGATTGTGAGGAGCACACGTCTCATCAATGCGCTCGCAAGCGTATCCTTTGTTGGATCGGACTTGAGACAGGAGGTCTCTTCATTTAGAGACTCGATCGCAACCACGCTTTAAGAGGTAGCCTTAATACCTAATTGTGGTTTATATGAAACGATCCGAGAAGTATTCTTAGATCATGTGGTTTCATCGTTTGAAAATTTTAAATTCTACTGCCTCGAGCAACTAGTACGACTAGTCGCTCCTGATCGCATACGAAGCGATCCTCACGCTTCCGTGCTGTGCTTAAAGATCTTCCCATATCCTTGAAGTGGTATCAGAGCCTTAGGTCGGAAGTTTTGGATACGATCCATAAACTTAGGAAGACTTGGGCTCATTAGAGTTTGTGAATATTTTATCGCATTTGGTTCATGCAGCCCTGTTTTTTTTGAATATTTTCGACCCTATTTAAATTATTTAAACACAAAATTATCACTTGGATAATGTTCCACATTAATTAAGGAAACCGTGGGATCTGAGTTTGCGTGATTTGGAATTCGATTGCTCAAGATATGATCATTTTAATGAATATATCCATTGCTTCGGGGATGCCGAATCTTAATGTAATTAAAGAGTTAGATATTGTTTTGGAACGCCTAGAAATGCATGCGAATTACTTGGGTTCTGTTATAAATCTAATTAACAAAGTTTGGAAACTTATTTTGCATGATTTGAATTTAAATTGATTGAGATATGCTAATTTTAGTAAGTAGGGGCCACTGCTGGAAATTGCATACTTGATTATGAACCTTGTGATTGTCATTCAATTAAATTAATCGAAATTAATGATTAATTTCCTGATATAATTATTGATGAATATTTGTGAAATATTTAAAGATGATGATTATTTCCTTGAATGACATTGCCCATAACCAAAACTTGGTTAGATATGATCTAGATCACAATTGGTTACATGAACCTTCCAACAAACATTGATGCTTGAATATGATTGGGAATTTGTTTAGCAAATTTCCTTGTAATGAAAATCAAAATGGTTTTGATTATTATAATATGGTATAACTTTGGTTGAAAAACTGATTGTCGTCCCAAGTACAAAGTGATCAATTTGGCATTATCATTTCCCAAGGCGGATATGATGTCTGGTCGGGGAGCGTTGGGGTAGCAGGTTGCTCTATGAGCGGTCTGTCCCACTCCCGTCAGTACTAACCATGACTGCAGGTAGGGAAGGGATAATGCTTGAGAGATCATGATGTATTTTTTAATTATTAAAATTCGAAATAATACGTATTTTTGGGATAATACCATCCTTTCAAGTAACAACCAAGTTTGTTGGTTGATTGAATTGGATTAATAATTGATTTAGTATGATTAAACTAATTATATCCAAAATTAAAACACTCTGTTATGAATAGATGTGTATTTTCTTTGGAAGAATTAATTATATGAACGTGATTCATAATAATTAATTAAAATTTGAATATGAGGTGGGAGGATCACATATGTGACATCTATGGTCTCCTGTTAAGGCAAATGGTTCCGTCGCCAGAGATTTTATGTAGGAGACGTCTGTCTGATGTGATAGCTGCTGCATACAAGCACATTTGGATCGGGCTCTTTGCTTCTCGAAAGAGTAAGGACGTATGCGTAGTGACCCTAATATGGAGTCCTCATATTATTGAGGCCATATTGGATTGCGCATAGCAAGTTATAATCCCCTTTGACGGTTGGTTCAATTAATGGCCGGTTAACATCACCTTTGTGGTGGTGGGCCCGGATTATTAGAGACCGAATTGGGAATGCAAGTAGGACTTGCAAGACGGAATGTGTTTCTGCTTCTTTTTATCCGAGTTGCAAGTTTTCATATTATTGGGATGTAACAAAGGTAAGAAAAGAGATCCCAAATCTTGCTTGAGATATAATGGTAAGTATATCTCTTATATTGAAAGTGATCAAGGGAATGAACTTTCAATTTTGATAATGCAAGACAACTTTGATATATAAAATTCCTAAATCAAAGTAAAGCATATATTTATATATATTTATGCAAATATCTTATTTCAGATAATCCTTCATTAAATCCTCTCAGTACTATACTCAATAATAACCAGTAAAATATCATGGATTGGATCCATGATCAAACTATTGTACTTGTAGTTGGACACATTGTATGTGGTTGCAATGTGCAAGTTTCCTCATAATAATAAGGAATGACAATTACATAGACAATAGACCTACAACCCTAGGGTTTGTATAACTCTATAGTCTTGATCTCTCATCGAATGTACTTTGGAAGTGACATGTCGATGATGATCGTAATTGTCAAATAATCCTTATAAAAATCTAAGAAGATGTTCTGGCATGAATATGTGCTCTCGACATTTAATCATGAATGACATGGTTCACTGCATCATACATAATGGTGGCTCTATAAGAGATGTATTCAAAATGTTTGAGTACCTACCTGAATTTCAACGTTGACAAGGCAAGACAACTTTGATATATAAAATTCCTAAATCAAAGTAAAGCATATATTTATATATATTTATACAAATATCTTATTTCCACGGCCTTAAATGCCGGATTTCGGTTTCGTTCGGAGACCTACCGAAACGAAATTTCGGTCGAAATTTGACCAAAATTTCGGTCATTTCGGTCTATTTTTGAACTAGGCCCCCCATATTTCGGTCGACATCGGCCATTTCGGTCGGATTTCGGTCACCCAACGAAATCGAAATTCGGTCGAATTTCGGCGAAATTTGAGGCCATGCTTATTTCAGATAATCCGACCAAAATGGCCGGTCCCAAGCCCGAGTAAATGAGGAGGGTTGCACGTTAGGTAGCCGACAGCCAACGCAAGAGAGATAAATTCGTAAATAGTGTTCTTAAAGTTCTTCTAAGAACACTATTTATGAATTTATCTCGAAACCGTTCGGATCTTTTAAACATGGATTTAAGCAAACATACAGATTTCGTTGGGGCATTCCCTACTTGCGACGCGTTGCATCGCCCGAATGCAATGAAAAATTGGCAAGGGCCGCTACATCGCAGCCCGGATGTAGTTCAAAATTTGCAAGGGTTCTCGCATGAGGAACACATACGGGTAAATAAGCTAGTTCCGCTGCATCACCGCCCGGATGCAGTCCAAAATTTTCAAGGGTTCTCGCATAATGGACGCATGCGAGTAAAGAAGTTAGTCCAAAAGAGATTGCAAAGGAAGTTACGGATTGGTAGTTGGAATATCGGTACTTTAATTGGAAAATTGATGGAGATATTGGATACAATGGATAGAAGGAAGATTCCTATATTATGTTTTCAAGAGACTAAATGGGTTGGAGAGAAAGCAAGGGAGATCGAGAAGACAGGCTTTAAACTTTGGTATTCAGGTAAAGATAAGGGCAGAAACGGTGTTGGAGTGGTTGTTCATAAAGATTTGAAGGATTGTGTGGTTGAGGTGCAAAGATTTGGGGATCGGATTATTTTGCTAAAGTTGGTGCTTGAAGAAGAAATTCTGAATATTATCTCAGTTTATGCACCACAAATTGGTTTAGATGAAAGGACTAAACAAGCTTTTTGGGAGGATCTGGATAGATTTTACAAGGAATCCCACAAAGAGAGATGGTTTGCATAAGTGGAGATCTTAATGGACATGTGGGAAAAGATGTTTCAGGGTATGCAAGTGTGGCATGGAGGACATGGTTTTGGGGGATAGAAACGAAGAGGGAAAAGTCATTCTGGATTTTGTAACTGCATATGATCTTTTCATAGCAAAAACTCTTTTCAAGAAGAGGGAGGAGTATTTAATTACTTATAAGAGTGGCTCAACTAGAACACAGATAGATTACTTTGCGTTGAGGAGAAGAGATCGGTTGTGTTGCAAAGATTGCAAAGTAATCCCTGGAGAGAGTTTGACAACCCAACATCGCTTGTTAGTCTTGGATTTTACAAATAAAAGGACTGGTAAAGAAAAGGAAGGTTCCTAAGATCACTAGAACTAGGTGGTGGAATCTTCCGCTGAAGCAATCAAGCTTCAAGGAGAAGGTTTTAGAAGACTTATCTTGGGATTGTAGCAGTAGTGCAAACGAGATGTGGGAGGCAGTAGCATCTTGTATCCGAAAGGTAGCCAAAGAGATGCTAGGCGAGTCAAAAGGAGGAGCTCCGGGTCAAAAGGAGGCTTGGTGGTGGAGTGAAGGGGTGCAAGAGAAGCTAAAAATTAAAAGAGCTTGCTTTAAAGCTATGTCTAAGGATAGAACAGATGAAACTGTCACAGACTATAAAATAGCGAAGAAGGAAGCAAAGAAGGCTGTAAGCGAAGCTAAGTCAAAAGCTTATGAGGTTTTGTATAAAAATCTCAACTCTAAGGAGGGCCAGAAGGATATATTCAGGTTGGCCAAAGCAAGAGAAAGAAAGACCAAAGACCTTTCTCAAGTGAGATGCATTAAGGACGAGGAAGGTCACGTGCTTGTTACTCAGAAGGATATAGAGACTAGATGGGAGCAATACTTCCATAAACTTTTCATTGGAGAAGGAAATAGAGAGATCACTTTGGGTGATCTGGCTAGTAGTGAAAGTTACTTGAATCGTGCATGATATAGACGAATACAAAGAAAAGAAGTAGAGGAGGCTTTGAAGGTTATGAGACCTGGGAAAGGTGTTGGACCAGATGACATCCCTGTAGAAGTATGGAAAGTTTTAGGTGAGCGTGGTTTGACTTGGCTTACGAATCTATTCAATGTTATTTGGCGAAGCAAGAAAATGCCTGAAGATTGGAGGAGGAGTATCGTGGTGCCTCTTTATAAGAACAAAGGAGACATTCAAAATTGTTCAAATTACAGAGGTATCAAGCTGATGAGTCACACTATGAAAATTTGGGAACGTGTGATCGAAAGAAGGTTGAGGCAAGTTTCCCAAGTAAAAGAAAACCAATTCGGATTCATGCCAGGTCGCTCAACTATTGAAGCCATCCATTTGCTGAGGAGAACAATGGAGATTTATAAAGCTAAAAGGAAGAATCTCCATATGATCTTTATTGATTTGGAGAAGGCTTATGATTCCGTCCCACGAGAGATACTGTGGAGAGTTTTGGAGAAGAGACAAGTACCTGTCCTATACATTAATCTCATAAAGGATATGTATGATAGGGCTTTATCTTGTGTAAGGACCCGGCGGGGAAGACTGACTATTTTGATATCAACATTGGTTTACATCAAGGTTCAACTTTGAGTCCATTTCTTTTTACTTTGATTATGGACGAGTTGACAAGTCACATTCATGATGAGTTACCTTGGTGTATGTTATTTCCTGATGATATTGTGTTGATTGACGAGACTAGAGATGGAGTAAATGAGAAGCTTGAGGTTTGGAGACATTTTTGGAGACTAAGGTTTTCGTATCAGTAGGGCTAAGACGGAATATATGGAATGCACCTTTGATGGAAGCAATGGTGAAGGAATCGAGGTGAAGATTGGTGACGATAACATTCAGAATAGAGATTCTTTTAGATATCTGGGATCTATTTTGCAACATGATGGTGAAATTGATGGAGATGTTACTAATAGAATAAATGCTGGCTGGCTAAAGTGGAGAGGAGCCTCCGCTGTTCTTTGTGATAAGAAAATTCCTTTAAAAATTAAAGGAAAGTTTTACAAAGCAGCCGTGAGACCTGCTATGCTTTATGGTTCTGAATGTTGGCCTGTGAACCATAGACATGTGCAGAGAATGGCTGTAGCAGAAATGAAAATGCTAAGATGGATGTGTGGACATACACGTAAAGATCGGATTCGGAATGATGCAATCAGAAAGAAAGTTGGTGTAGCTCCGATCGAGGATAAGATGCGAGAAAACCGCTTAAGATGGTTTGGTCATTTGCAAAGAAGGTCAACTGATGCACCGGTTAGGAGATGCGAGTGTTGGGATGTTGAGCCGGCTAAGAGAGGGCGAGGACGACCCAAGAAGTGTTGGAAAGAGACTATACGAAGGGATCTTAGTTTTTTGGATATAAGTTCGAGATTGACCCAAGATAGATCTGAATGGAGGCGAAGAATCCATGTAGCCAACCCTACTTAATTGTGGGAAAAGGCTTTGTTGTTGTTGTTGTTGCTTATTTCAGATAATCCTTCATTAATCCCACTCAGTACTGTACTCAATAGTAACCAGTAAAACATCATGGATTGGATCCATGATCAAAATATTGTATTTGCAGATGGACACATTGTATGTGGTTACAATGCGCAAGTTTCCTCATAATAATGAGGAATGACAATTAAATAGACAATAGGTCTACAACCTTAGGGTTTGTATGTCTTTATAGTCTTGATCTCTCATCGAATATACTTTGAAAGTGCCATGTCAATGATGATCGCAATTGTCAAATAATCCTTATAGAAATCTAAGAAGATGTTCTGGCATAAATATGTGCTCTCGACATTTAATCATGAATGACATGGTTCACTGCATCATGCAGAATGGTGGCTCTATAAGAGATGTATTCAAAATGTTTAAGTGCCTTCCTGAAGCAAAGTCTTTAAGGGCCTGTTTGGTTGCTGGGTTGGATTGGGTTGGGTTGGGCTGGGTTGGGGTGGGTGAATAGTAATCTGTGAGGAGGAAGCACCCTTGTGAATAGTAACCAGGGTTGTGCCAACCCAGTCCAACCCAACAACCAAACATGCCCTAAGAGTTAAGATGTATGCAGATATGATGAGTGTCATCATTCTACTATCTATACTCAAGTCATTCATGAAGCTTCATAATATTCATATTGTATGAATTGAAACATGTATAAATGTTAAGATGCTCTTATATTGAAACCTTTGAATTCAACATAAAAGATCCTTTGTCTTAAGCAATGGTTGTTTATAGGTGAAAGGAGCGCTGTGGAAGCATGGGTCGGACCCAAGTTAGAAGGAAAGTCAAAGAATTGATTGTACTTCTATGGTTTCCACACATATGACATCTAAAGAGTTGGATAAATGCCAATACTGCAATAATCCGATGTACTGATACCGTGACTATTTAGACTATCTAGGATCCTTAGAGAAAGACTCGGATAATGCATTGGAATAATCTACATTTAATCATTGAGATTGACTTTCTTATTGGATAAGATTAAAAGTCTAATCATTGTATCTCATTCTTCTAATAACACTTGCAATTGGTTACATATATATTAGAAGATTAGAAAATTTGATCTTAAGGTTTAATAGTCTTCTACATGGATATTGGTGCAATTGTTACAACAACCTTTACTGGATAAATAGGCTTCATATTTTCAGTGGGAGAGCCCTTAGCCTTAGAGAATATTTCTATGATCTAGATATTAGAATACACTCATTGTTTATTTCTAAATATTGGAAATAAATATGAATTCTGGAATAGACCTATCATAAAGAGTTATGATGGATATATTTCAGATAGTGTTATGACATCTGGAGGACACATGACACAACTAAATTAGAAAATTAATGAATGGTTCATTAACATTTCTAATACTGAAATTAAACCTTAACAAGATCAATATGAGGATGAAGATCATTTGACAATGATCTGGCATCGAGCCTTTGACATATGTCTGTTGATGAGATCAATGGACTAGTAAGAGATGAAGCTTTAGAATGTTTGAAGTTTCAAATCTTACATACTTGTGAATATTGTATTCAAAAAAGTAGAAAATGTCCAATGCACCCTTCTATGGGAATGGTGTTAGATGCCGAGGTATTCAAGATCTCATACATGTTGATGTATGTTGATCATTTATATCAAAGTAAATATTAATGATATGTGATATCCATTGATGATTATTTGTGATATGAGTTTTCTTCCCTTCACCTTAGAAACTTTTGAAATGTTCAAAGATTTCACAATTTGGGTTTAGAACCAAAGTTTGAAGGAAGATGAAATGAATTTGATCTAACCTAAGTAGCAAGTGCCTATTAGATGAATTCAAAGAACACCTTATGGAGAAAGGAATATCATTCCTATCTCACTCATCATAATACACCTAAACTCAATAGAGTTGTAGGGAGATACAGTTGGATGATTTATGACATGATTTGATCAATGATGAATCTTAGCATATCACCTCTTAGTTTCCAAGGTATATATGTAGTAGAGACTACAATATATATCATCAATAAGATTCCATGCAAGCTAAACCCGAACATCCTCGTAAGCTATGGTTTGGAACCTAGTATAGTGTTGGACACTTGAGGATTTAGAGTTGCTTGGTTCATAACATTGTCATGAATACAAGTAAGCTGGAATCTAGCACAAGAGAGTGCTACTTCATTAGGAAAATAAAGGATGGTATTGGATACCTACTTTATGACCTTGAGATTTTTAAAAGATTTCATCTGTAAGGATATGATTCTTACAGGATGACTCTCTTGAGAATCAAGATGAAAATGAAGTGAAGGAACACTTTTAATCTTGAGAAGATAATGAGGCTCCAGAAATCGGAAACTAAATGAACTATTAAAGATGAAACTCATATCTCTTCAAATGAGTTTGAGGATGGATTCCATGTGTCAGTTAAGTCCGACAAATGATCTTACTTCATATGATGAAGCTTTTGAAGATCATAACATGACAAGATGGATGTTAGCGATAAAGTCTAAAATAAACATCATACACAAGTGTTGTATTTGAATCCTCGAGGATCCACCTATAAGGGTAAAACCTGTTAGGTGTAAGTGGATCTTCAAGAAAAGAGGGAACCTGATGAGAAGGTAGAGGCCTTCAAAGCACAGCTCGTAACCATGAGCTACACATCGAAGAGAAGACATTGCTTGCGATGAGACTTGCTCTTCAATGACCATGCTTAAACCCATCAGAATATTGCTAACTATAGCTACACAACTTGACTTAGACATCTTCAATATGTGAGTCAAGATTGCATTCCTCTATTAATACCTCTCTAAGATATTTACATGAAGTAGCCCCAGGGCTTCATAGTTGAGGAAAGCAAGGTGTGCAAGCTAAAGGAACTCCATCTATGGACTCCGTTGAAATCATAGAAGCGGAAACGGAAACGATAAATCAAGAAACATAAACATTAAGAACAAAGATTTAACGTGGAACCCTACTCCCTAAGGAGCAGGATGAAACCACGGGAGAACCCTCAAAGGGACGGATATTCTATTGGAATTTCTCAATGAGTACATGGGGTGAGGGCCTTCTTATATAGCCTCACAGATAGTTCGGAGTCCCACTGCTCATTTATGTGAGACTAAACATGAGTGAGGTAATTGGATCTTGGTGAGATCCAATTACCCACCTATTACATTCTCTAACACTCCCCCTCAAGTCGAAGCTGAGAAAGCTGCAGCTTGCAGCAAAAAAAAGTATAGAACACATCTTCACACGTTACATCACAAGAACACATGTCCGCTGCTGGTAGAGGACCACGCACGAGGACGGGTCTGCGGCTTTCAAGGTCATCAAAATGTATCTCTGTCATGCCTGTAGAACCGTTGCGATATCAGGCCACCGGAACATATCTCTGTCGTGCCTGTACAAGAATTGCTGCAGAAGAAGTCCAGCACGGGGAACTGATCGGGTATAAAAGAAGTATACGCCTCGACGAAGAAGTTGATGCTCGGTGAAGACGAATGATCCGTAGAAAGTTGGAGTGATGGTCTGTCAGTGTTAGATGGACATTTGTGAAGAATACATCTCTGACTTCCCCTTTCTCCCATACTTGATAGAATAAAGATCGTGGATCAAATTGGGAGAAACCAAAAGACATACATTTTTTTAAACATAGGCCGTTCATTTTTTTATCAGCTTTTCAAATCTTTTTTTAAACTTTTTTTTGCAATTGCGTACGGCTTTTTTTATTGTACGCGCCCCTTTTTTTTGTTTTTTTATAAGGTGCATTTTTTTAACAAGGAATTTTAGCCCAACGATTAGGCCAAGAATACAACAAATTTTTTTATTTTGCAAAACTAGAATGCCTTTCCAAGTGCCAGCGTGCTTGGAACTTTGAGATCACGTTACCTGTGCTTGTTCAGAAGGATCTAGCGCCGTGCGCCTGGATGGGTGGCGCCATGCGCCTGGAGGGTTCAAGCGTCGCTGGGCGACATCGCCGGGAGCAGGGGAGATCGAAGGTGCACATGAAGCTTGGTGGAATTTCTGATTTGTCTGGAATTGGATGCCACTGCTTGGATGGTTGCGCACAAGGCCTTAAATGTCGGTTTCGGCCACCATTTCGGTATCGACCAAAACAGAATTTCGATGGAATTTCGACCGAAATTTCGGTCATTTCGGTCATTTTTTGTACTAGGATCCCCATATTTCGGTCATTTCGGCCATTTCGGTTGAATTTCGATTTCGACTGGATATCGATATTCGACAGAAATTCAACTGAATTTCGCTGAAATTTGAGGCCATGGTTGCGCGCAGGCTGCGCACAAGCTTCGGGAGGGAGGAAATACGACGAGTTGTGGGCTGACAGTGAACAGAGATTAGGGTTCCTGATCAGAACCCTAGATAAAAACAAACTCAGAACAATCTTCACGACAGAAATCTCAAAAAACTTTTCTCTTGTATCATAAACAATGATTTAAAAAAACTGAATCTCAATAAAAGACAAAGAACATAATGAAATTCTTCGAGAACCGACCTCCTCTGATACCATGTTGAAATCATAGAAGCGGAAGCAGAACTGATAAATTAAGAAACATAAACATGAAGAACAAAGATTTAACGTGGAACCCTACTCCCTAAGGAGCGGGATGAAACCACGGGAGAAGCCCTTAAAGGGGCGGATATTCTATTGGAATTTCTCAATGAATACAGGGGGTGAGGGGCTCCTTATATAGCCTCACAGACAGTCCGTAGTCCCATTGTTCATCCATGTGGGACTAGATCTTGGTGAGATCCTATTACCCACCTATTATATTCTCTAACAGACTCAAATAAGCTTCTTGTAATTGGAACATCAGATTTGATGAAATTATAAATGTTATGATTTCAGATAGAATCTTGATGAACCGTGTGAAGCTTAGTGGGAGTGCCATTGTGTTCATCGTGCTAAATCTAGATACTATCTTAATCATTGGAATGACCTTGAGATATGATCTCAAGGATACCTCTTAAATCTTAGTTTTGAAGTTGTTCAGAAGTAAAGAAAAGTGGGTATTGTCACCGTTACATTGGTGGCACACCTTGGCCATTTCCATTTTTTTGGAAAATTCCAAGAAAGGCCTCTTCTCCTTAAGATATGGTACTAACCTATCTAAAGGGACATCACCTCAATGAGTTGAGGATGTGAATACCAAAGCTATATGCCTAGTGCATCAGCTTTGGGAAGCTCAATGTATGCTAGATATGTACAAAAGCCAGATGTCTGCCATGGAGTGAGAGTAGTAAACTGTTACAAATCCTATTATAAAGATAAAACACTTAATTGCAGTAATAACAATATCTTCAAAGATGACAAGACTTAGAGATAGTGATCTCAAAGTCTTATCTTCAAGAAATTAAGACTTTATAGATAGTGATCTAAAAGGTCTTAACTGCAGATAGCTTAGGAGATAGAGATCTCCAGGAATAAGGGTATTCTGATAAGGATAATGGAAATACTGGTTATAATAATTATTGAGTTGTAGTATCAAAGACACTATAACTGACAATATTGAGTATTGGTTGCTTAAGATGCAACATTCGCATTGGATGCAATCACTGTTAGTAGGAGATATGCAAGTGTCGTAAAAAGACTTGGCGTAGTCTCATGGGAACAGAGTGACTGATCAGCTTACCTAGCTATTTTCCTAAATAGCCTATGATTGTCACATGAGTGTGGTTTTAGAGATTAGCTCATTAATGGCTCTTTGGGTTAGTGGGAGATTGTTGGGCATGCGAGCCCACGATGAGCCGTTATGCAATAAATGTTATTGCAAATATCATTCCCTGATCTGAAGTGAAGAACAACTAATTTGCATAATAGGTCCCTTAGTACAAATAGGGTTATGTTTCATGACCATCTTAATGAAAATACAACTGTTGATTCAATTGTTGAATCATAGAGACTGATGCTTAGATGGATATCTAAAGAGTTAGATTGATGACTCATCAAGCACCGTCAAATGATTGGTTAGAGAGGATCTCCAGCTTGAGAAGGAAATGACAATCCTTTTTCTAAAGGCTGATATCTAACTGACCTCTTGATTCAGATCTTCTGCATAAGAATAGAGATTCGGAGGTGTTAGATAAGTTAGGTCAAAGAGTTGACTTAACGAGATCGAGATAACCAAAGTCCTATGTCGTATGCTGTCACGATATAGGCATGCATCCTTTGACTGGATATAGATGTGTTACTATATGTCTGAATATATACATTTGGCAGACCGATAGGTTGATGACCTAACCAAGGTCTATACACCGACAATCTGGTGTGCATGCAAGGACATATGAGTAATACGATCTCTCAAAGGGATCATTCTGGTTCATTGATGAAGCAGAAGACATGAGCTCACTCATGAGATATTGGGAAGAATCAAATTATGTACACGGTTGTCTCGCTTTGGAAGCTTGACTGAATTTGTAGGTTTGATACATGCTTTTGGAAAGTATATGATCAACACATAGGTATGATATATGCTTTTGGAAAGTATATGATCCATACCAACTCTCAATTGTCTAATGAGAAGCTTTGTGATAAAACCCTGCAGTAGATAGTGTAAAATTGATCTAATACTTCTGGTTTATTCTGGATCTTCCAGCATGCAGGATGTACATGTGTTAGGAATTCTCGAGGGTGATGTGATCATAAATGATTGTATAACAAATACAATCTTCCCCATATTTTGTGTCAACATATTTTATCTGTTGGAAATACATATATGTGTATAATTTTAGGTGTATTATTTGTGTACGTATGATTATTCTATAGATTTTGTTATCTATATGATCTATATATACATTAAAGGTTTTCTTATAGAATTCATGTGCTCCTTGTTGAATCCAAATTTGTATATGTATATATATGCATTAAATTCAAAGGGATTGGGGAGCCTACACCCATGTGTAGGTAACTTACCTACACCCACCTCTTGTTTCTTAATTTTTTTTGATTTCTTTTAAATGGATCTTTAGGGGATTTACTTAGAATATTAAATGGAATATGTGTTTCAAATTTCATGTAAAACAGACATTCCTAACAGCTCCATCGGAAGGGGCCAATTTCAGCAAATCTCAGACCGTTAAAATTTGACTGTCATGATGGATAAGTTAGAAGTCTCAAAATAAGTTGAAATTTGAATGACGATATGGTGATATATTGTGATCTAAATTCCCCAAAGAATTAATTCAAAAAAATAAAAAATTTTGAGGGAAAAAGAGTTGGGTGTAGGTAAGTTACCTACACATGGGTGTAGGCTCCCTTTTCCCAAATTCAAAATACACACAAAAATTTAATCATTTTACAATATCATGCTTATATATCTTATTGATTATATTATCTTATTTGAAATTTTTATTTTTAAATTTTGTTAGATCAATTTTTTATATAATCATGTTTTATTGTTTATTTTATAATATTTTAAATTAAAATATTATAAACCGCATATACTTTCGTATACTACTCCGTATATCCGCTTATTCGCTTTAGATCGCATGACCGAACGAATACCGTATACCGCATTTTTGAACCTTGTTATCTGGACACCTTTTCTCCCATTGCACATCATTCTACCCTAAGGATTCTTTTATCTGTTGCGGTCCTTTGAGATTGGCCTCTGTTTTAACTTGATGTCAAGAATGCATTCCTATATGACGATCTTCAGGAGGAAGTTTATATGCAGCAGTCACCAGGTTTTACTGCTGAGGGGGAGTATACACATGTATGTGGACTTCATAAGACCATATATGGACTCAAGCAGAGCTCGAGAGCTTGGTTTCAGAAGCTATCAGATTTGTTTGAAAAGCAAGGGTTCTAACGATCCAATGCACATCATTCTCTTTTAATATAGAGGACTACCAGAGGTACGACTGCTAGTATGGTGTGTGTTGATCATATTCTCATTAAAGGATATGTCCTACATGGAATAAGGATGGCTAAAGACTTTCTGGACCGTGAATTCATTACCAAGGACCTTTTAGCTCTCTGATACTTTCCGGGACTGAAGTTTGCTAAAATCAACAAGGACTAGTAATGATCTAGAGGAAATATGTCACTGATCTGCTTAGTGGCACGGGTATGCTTGGGTGTAGACCTGCTACTACATCTATGGATCCAAGCATGAAGCTGTACGATAATGACACTGAGGAAGTAGACATGAGGTATAGAGAACTGGTAGGAAAGCTTCTTTATGTTACGATTACCAGACCATATATCTCATTTGTAGTGAGTTGAGTTAGCCAGTTCATGGAGCAACCGTGTCAGGTACATATGGACGTTATACATATGATACTAAGGTACCTTAAATCGTCTCCTGGTGCAGGTCTATTGTTTAGGAAAGGCAAGTCGGTCACCGTCTCAACATACACAGATGCAGATTATGCAGGGTGCACCAAGGATAGGAAGTCCACCACAGGATTTGCCGTATATATTGGAGATTCTCTTGTCTCATGTAAGAGCAAGAAACAAACTGTTGTGGCGAGGTCTAGTGCTGAGTCAGAGTATAGGGCTATGGCCCATGCTAGCACAAAAATGACATGGGCTCGAGCTTCTGTTTCAAGCTTCTGTTTCAAGCTCAAGTGCAAGGCCGATACCTGAGGAAGAGGAAGAATTCATTTTTGAAGAAGAGATAGATGATGAAGATGAAGATGATGATGATGATGATGTTCCTTTGGACGATGATGATTAGTAGCACTTTTTTTTACATTTAGCATGTTATGTTATTTTGTGATTTTGATGTATTATGTTAAACGTATTCTGTTTGTGCTTTTGTGATTTTGAAACATTCTGGCATGTATAATGTTGCTAACATTTGGTTAAATTTCTTTGTTGTCATAATTTATTTAGATTACATAGTTCATTTAACTCTTATCTCATAAAATTGAAATTAAAACATCTCTTTTAATAAAAACTTAAGTATAATCATGGATGGAATTACTATATATTAATATAAATATAGAAAGCTATTCCTTGAATATTATATATATTAAAATAATTTAGAAAATACAAAACTGAATAATTCCAAACACCTGAATACCGATTATTCTCTATTCAATGACCCCTCCGACTGAATACCGAATACCGACTTCTGCAACACTGGTCGGAGGAGACGCATGCAAGCGCGGGATGAATCGCATGCTTCTCGCAATCCAAGTTGTTTATCCGAACATCAAATCTCCTAGTCTCGTCACTCGAGATCCTGGACAACACAAATCCAATGGTTTAGATTGAATTGTGCTTCTTTCAATGGCCATGATTATGTTGTAAAAACATAACGACAATTAATTAAATTAATATATATATTGAATAATAATCAATATGAATTAATTTCAAATTAAATCAATCATCCATGGAGATAATAGGAAGGAGACTAGCCTCCTTCTATAAAGACGAGGGACGTCCACCAATTCCAAAAAGGACTTGGTTGCCGTCCACCATCTCCACTTAGAAGGTGGCTATCACCTCTTTATTCCATGAGATTACAGTATCCCTTAGATTTCTCCAAAATTTACAACAACATTTGTTGTAAATAATCTCACAAAATTAATTCATAATTATTTTGTGAAATATCAATCATGTCATTGGGAAATTGTGAATCACATCCACAACCCAAAATTAAATGTAAATCACATTTTCAATTAATTTTCCAATGTGAATCCAATTCACATCAGCATTTAAATTGTAAATATTATTTACAAATATCTCCCTTTTATATACATTATAAATTACTTTTATAATATATGTGATTACTATGGATAGTGCCTATCTATATTATTCATATCCATGATAATTAAATCATATTTAATCGTCTTGGATCTCTATTCTCATGTGCCCAAATAACATGAATCACATTCACATTATTCACATCTTTGATAATTAAATCACATTTAATTATCTTAGATAACTCTCTTTATATGTCCAAATAATATGAATCAAGTTCATATTATTCATGATAATTAAATCACATTTAATTATCCATTTCTCAATGCTTGGATACATTATCAACAATGAAACTATCCTTGAATTCGTTCAAGGATAATGTGCTTTCTCCACATATACTTGGAGATAAGGACATGACGATTGTTTGTTACACGTATAGTGACTTGGATATTGAGATCACATCTCAAATCCAAATCTTGGGAACCTCCCACGGTGCTTGATTAAATCAAGGCTGTAGATCTCATCTTTTCATTGCATTTGAATCACATTCAGATCAATGTCCAACATTTGGACTAAGATTAAATTACTTCTCTACCGAGAGGAGTCACTAAAATCCGGGCCTGTTTCATCTCTCTCTCGGAATGGAAGCGTCATGGTTATATAATCGTTTATGATCACATCAACCTTAGGTATTCCTAATACATGTACATCCTGCATACTGGAAGAAGAATAAACATGAAGTTTTAGATCAATTTAGATTGTTTCCTTCATGGTTTAATCATTAAGTTTCTCATTGATCATTGGGAATCGGTATCGATCATATACTTTCCAAAAGCATATATCATATGCAGGTATTGATCATATACTTTCCAAAAGCATATATCAAACCTTACAAATTCAGTCAAGCTTCCAAAGCGAGACGTCCGTACACGAAATTTGATTCTTCCCAATATCTCATGACTGTGCTCATGTCTTCCGGTTCAGTAGTTCACCTGTATGATCCCTTTGAGAGATCGTATTACTCATATGCCCTTGTATGCATACCAACGCGCTGGTGTATAGACCTTGATTATCAACCTATCGGTCTGCCAAATGTACATACTCAGACATATAATAACACATGTATCTGCAGCCAGAGGATGCGTACCTATATCGTGACAACATACGACATAGGTTTTTGTTATCTCGATCTCGTTAAGTCAACTCTTTGACCTAACTTATTTAATACCTTCGAATCTCCACTCCTATGCAGAGGACCTGCATCAAGTGGTCAGTTAAATATCAGGCCATTAGAAGAAAGGATTGCCATCTCCTACCCATGCTGGAGATCATCTCTTAATAATCATTTGGCGGTGCTTGATGAGTCCTTCGTCTAACTCTTTAGATATTCATCCAAGCACCAACCTCTATGATTCAACAATTAAATCAACAGCTGTATGATCATCAAGATGGCCTTGGTACGTAACCGTAATTGTACTAAGGGACCTATTATGCAAATTAGTTATTTTTCATTTCAGATTAGCGAATGATATTCGCAATAACATTTATTGCATATTAGCTCTCCGTGGGCTCGCATGTCCAACAAGCTTAAGCTTAAAATGCTCATGAATCGCAGTATTCCTAATTCATGTGTTCGTCTGTCTCGCCCCTGGATTATAGTCATCCTTCAGTGTAAGTTTAGCCACTGGCTCAATAAGTGGATCTTCTCCTCCCTCATTCCCATCTCCTCTAGGGTTTCTATCCTCCTCTCTCTTATTTTGTTTGTCATTCCTCAACTCTATGATCATGTCTCTCAATCCGGCTTGGATGTCAGACTGTTCAGTCAACTGTGCCTAAATGGCCTATATGGAGGCTAACATCGTGTTGTTGATCTCGCTCTGCTTAGCCATGGAACCTTTGCCTTTCGGTAGCATCAAGTGCTCTGTCTCAATTTTTGAAAATGTATATGGCACTGGATTGGTCCTCAACAATGGTGGAGTCTCAAATGATAGTTCAAGATTAGAGTCAATCTTGAACAATGGATTGATTGATGTGGTGAATGGTGAAGTGGAGAAGGAGGAATACTCGAAAGTGTCTTCTCGAATAGAAGACGATCGAATCAGAGTGTGAAATGATTTCGCAAAGTCCGAATGGGAAATGCTCCAATACGACATCTTCGATGATAATAGAAAAGATACGAGAACACAAAAGTCAATACAAGAAGAAAATGAAGAAAATGCACAAAGGATGCGAAAGGCTCTTTACACTAACAAACAAACATAATACAAACCCCCGATTCACCAACTGGACACAAGTGCAGACCGTAAGAGTTCGGTCTTTTCTCTTTTCAATTTTAAGTTTAGTGAATCTACAAGAAGTTACTACCAAGCACACAAGGTGAGTTGCTGCTATCGCCCACATGCATACTCAGACCTCCCCAAGCAATGGTACCATCTTCCCGGGCCGTCGGGTTCAATATCAGGCCCAAAGAGAGATAAGAGGATTAACACACCAAAATGATTTTCTATGGTCGAAGGCAAGTGCTTGCATCTCAACCGTGCACCAAAGAGCAATGCACATGAGCATAGGGCACAAGTCCAGCAATTTGGGCTCTATCCTTACGGTTGCATCCTCACCCACTTTGTCTGGAGGTAAGTACCTGCAAACAATGAGGGGGTTACTCTCCCCAAAACAATGATTTTTGTCTTTAAGTTTCTTTTAGGGTCGAGTTTTCTTTAGCGGTACCAGTTTTATGTAGTTATCACTTTTATTGAGTTTTTTCAACTAGATTGTCTAACGAAATTTCCAATTCCTTTGATTTTATATGAGTGAAAATGGGAGAAGGAAATCGAAAAAGTCGATGCGCGATGAAATCAATGATGCATGCAAAGGAAGAGATGTGTACCTTTCGCCAGCACTCTACAAACATGGTGATTTGTGCATAAAATAAAGACAGAAATAAAATTAATCTAAATTATGCACGAGAACCGTCCTAGCAGTAACTTCTATTAGCGGGCAAGAACCAATTAATTTGACTAAGTCCAATGCTACGAGCTAGTCTATAGGAACATATATTCTTTTAGGGGCTTTGGACCAAATCGTTTACCTGACTCAAGCAAAATAATAAAACCTGCTTTGGACCTAATCATTTACATGGCTCAAGCAAAATAATAAAACCTACTTCTAAGACTCAAGCACACAAAACCGTGAGAAAATAAATGATAATAAAGTCGATGAAAATAAAAACCGGTGAAGTCCCCCAAGTACACCGACACTTGGTGAAACAGACCGCCCACACACAAGGTATGTAATGGCCTTTTATAAAACAGGGCAAGCGCTAAATAAATAATTACAAAATTTTACAAGAATAATAATGGAATAAAACTGTTGAATAAACCAAAAAATATGTGCAAAGTGCTCCAAAAATTCCGCTTCTTCCAAATCTTCTGCTCCTACACTCTCCTGCAGCTTAGTGAAGAAATGAGTCGCCTCCGCTTTGTTTGGGTTCGCCAACGCTTCTAAGAATGTCGCCCTCGCTCGTCGGGCCCTCGCAAGAAAGAGGAAGCACAAGAATATGTAAGAAACACAATTATGATAATATGAGCAAATAAAATGTGAGAAAATAAATCAGAGAATATAGACAAACAAAAGAAGCAAACACAAGGGTGGAACAGAGTCAAAGTGAGAAGAGCAAGTGAAATGGATCTCAAATGAATCCCTAAGTCCGATCTTGGGGAGCTTTCGGTGTCCGATAAATCAGATCCTGCAAGCGATGTGTAAGCTCCCACACGACACATGGAATTCAAAGTGAGTGTTCAATCCTCAACAAGTTGCAATCCACACAACAATATATATACATACATACATAAAAATATAGATAAATAATTAGAAGACAGTGTTCAGAAAGGCGGCCCAGGCGGCCGCATATGCGGCCGCATATGCGTAGGCGGCCCCCCTACCGAACCGAGTATGCTATACTCGGTCAATATGCGGGTCTGGGGGTATACTCGGCCGAGTAAACCGCATATGCGGCCGCATATGCGGCCGCATATGTAATAGAGGTAACTATTTGCTTCTCCACCATCTTCTCGACTTCCACATGGGTTACTCCTCCACCATCTTTTTCTCCTATGCCAAGGTTTGTTGATTGATCTATTTAGCTCTAAGTCTCTCTATTTTTTAAATTTAGCATCAACAAATCTCTATTTTTTAGATTCTCCAACCACATCTCTAACTTCCACATTATCTCATAACTGCATGAGTATCGAATAAATTACATGTGTATCTTAGATCTTTTTAGGATAAAATGAATATAGATGCCAGATTTGCATGGAATTTTTAACTACGCGGAACAAATTACATATATTTAATTTAAATGGTTGATTTTTTTAATATTTGACTTTGAGTAGACAAATACACCATTTACTAAAATATGAAGGTTCATGGTTGTGTATACTAACAATGTTACACTTCAAAAAAGGTGTCCTTCCAATTTGGACAAGGATATCCACCATTTTTTCTTTCTTCAATCATTTTACAACATTTTGTACTCTCTCCACCGTTAACTTAACATTTTTGTTTCTTGGAAATGGATGACCTTTGAAAATGTTTTGGTTGATATCACATTGTACGATAAAGTCTTCACTTCATATTTCTTCCATGTTATATTTTTTAAACATAAATGTCTAATGTTTGAAATTATTATTATATTTTTAATTATTTTTAATTAAAATAATAGAAACCGCATAATCCGCATATACTTCCGCATATACTTCCGCCTACCCGCTTACTCGCTCCAGAGCGCCTGACCGAACGAATACCGCATACTGACTTTCTGAACCTTGTTAGAAGATAACAAGAATATAGACAATCAATATGAACAAGTGTCAGAAGATATGCACAAGAAATATGTGACAAAAGTAAGAAGAAAAAATAAAAAAATAATCAAATATCTACAACCAAGAATAGTAGGTCAAGAGAAAAATGTAGCTGCCCTCGCCGTGCCTCTCCAGCAATGGCAACATTTGTTGAACACTAACTTTTCAGGTTTTTATTTAATGGAGTTATTTACAAGTGATTTGTGGTCTTCGTAACACAAAGAAGCATCAAGCAAAAATTATTTGTTTTCAAGGATGCAAAAAATGGCTTAAACAGCCGTTTAAACGGCCGTTTAAACGCATGCGGTCACCAACCGAACCGACTAACAAAAGTCGGCTCGTAAGCGGTTTGACCGATTAAGCGGTCTGACCGATTAAGCGGTATTAAACGGCCGTTTACAAGGCCGTTTAAGCGGCCGTTTAAATCACTTATTGAAAAAATGTGATTCCTAACCCTCGACACCGCCCGCGCCAGAACCCCGCCCCCCATTCGCAAACCCCCGAGTCCCAACCCTAGCCTCTCGCGAAACCCTCCGCCTCCATAGCCCTCTCGCGAAACCCTCCGCCTCCTGCCGTTTGGAGCTCCTCCTCTTGCCGCACGCACAGCCCCGCCACCTCTTGCGGTTTGGAGCTCCGTGCGCACAACCCTGCCGCCAAGCGCACAGCCTCGCCTTCTCGCTGTTTGGAGCCCCGCACGTTGGAGCCCCATGTGCATGTAGCCGGTACCCTCGCTGCTTTGAAGCCCCGCTGCCTTGGAGCCACTTGCCCGCGTCGCAAAAGCCCTCGTTTGCTCTGTTGTAGCTCCTGCCTTGCTGTTTTCAGGTTATTGCATACCTTTTTATTCTAAATATTGCTACTACACTTAATTTTTCTCTGTAAAGAACATCAACATCAATGTTTTGGTGATCCAGAACTTGTCTTTTAAGCCCTTAGCAGTCATATGCTCGTGATCTGAAAATACATGATGAAAAAGAATAATCACATTTTTAGAAGAAAGCTTTCAAGATGTATATCTATTAAAACCAATTGAACAATGCTATTTTTTTGGTTTCAACTATACGAGTCATACCTTCATTACTCTCCTTTAGTCATCCAATATATAGTTTCATTCTACCATCAAATACTTTTTGCAGAAGCTAGCTAACTTTTCATATATGCCTTTACCTCGGATAACATCCAATGACATTCACATATTTGCCATGGAACAAGAAAACAA
Source organism: Ottelia alismoides (assembly GCA_037367405.1). Lineage (NCBI taxonomy): Eukaryota > Viridiplantae > Streptophyta > Magnoliopsida > Alismatales > Hydrocharitaceae > Ottelia > Ottelia alismoides. Next base: position 344,332 of record JAZKJV010008012.1, on the reverse strand, counting down.
TACAAGTTTTATTATTGGTTGTCTTTCGACTCATATTAAATTTGTTTGATTGTATTGATCAAAACAAACATTGATCTGTAGCCAGGACTTGTTCTTACATTAAAATCAAACATTCAGATATTTTTATAATTTATTTATACTTTTCTTATTAATTATATATATGTAATAATTTTTTATTAATTAAATATGCCAAACCGCATAACCCGTTTAATTTCCGTTTAAACTCCCGCATACCGTTTAATCAGTAATCAGTGACCCTACCGACTGAATACTGCATACCGCTTTTTGCAACCTTGTTTGTTTTTATTCACAGCTTAAACCAACAAGCAAGAAAAAGAATGTAAACACAAAAACTATGAGTGCTATTTATTTACTCGTATAGCATACATGATCGAACTCAAGGAGGTTATAAAAATCTCGAGGGTCATGAAATCAATGAAAACTCAATGAAATAAAGGAGGAATTTTTATGCACACTGCTCTTGATTTTTGTATTTTCTTGATTTTTTTTGATTTTTTTTATGGAATTTTAATTTTATATTTTTATTTGATTTTATGATTTTATATTTTTTATGATTTTAATTTTGCAAATATTTTTTTGTTTTAAAACAATGGAATAATAAGTAGAGAAAATGAATAAATACACCCAACCACTTTTTTGTATTTTTCAAATATATTAAAAATATACAGAAAATTAGTCTAAAATTGTTTTTGGATTTTTGCTATTGTGTTTGTGATTTTTCAAGAATTTTTATATTATTTGATTTTCAAATAATTGAAAAACATGAAATAATGCAAACAGAATATGTGGCAATGTTTTTGGATTTTCAAAAAATAGAAGATGAAATTTAAAATAGATGAAAAATACATGAATATAAAGATAAATTTTTATATTTTCCAAAAAAGCAATTTTGTATTTTTTGGAATTTTATATGATTTTATATGAATTGTTAAATGATTTGAATGTTTTGTGATTTTTATGATTTTTATAAGGAATTTAAATGCGAAAATAGTACTGTAATTGAAATAAATAAAAGTTAACAGTCGGGATTTTGCTTTTGATTTTTTAAAAATGATAAAAATATAAAATGGAAATCAATAATGTAAGAACTACTTATTAGAGAGCTAACATAATTTTTGTGAATTTTTCAAAGGGTTTTGCTATTTTTTTAAATTTGGTTTTAACATGCAAAATAATTTGCAGACTGACACGGGTATGGATGCAAGGAAAACTAGTTTATGGACCAAATGAATAACAATTGAATAAATAGTGGGGACTTTGATGCAAATTTTCCACAAATCCGCGTACCAACACACGTGAGGTGCATTGGATTGGACCAAAATATAAATAATTTAGTTTTAGGGCCTAAATAATAACAAATAAACTGCATGCTTTTATTACAATTTTCACAAGAAACACGTGTGAGGCACACTTCGTAGTTCAAACAGGACCAACATGCAAATAAAATAACTAACGAGACATGCAATTGTTGAAACGTCTTCAAATAGACACGTGTCCAAAATGGACTTATTTGCGAAATAAAAGCAAAGCAGGGAAAGGAGTGCAAATATACCCTTAATCCACGTGGCTCTTCAAAGGACGGAGATGCGATGAGATGCCGATCAGACGGTTGATTAGGAATCGTGCTTGAGCGACCTGAAGCTAGCTAGATGAACATGGAAGAAGGTCGATTCCGATGGAGTTCGATCGATTGCTGCTCTCTCAATCTCCACCCAAATCAACTCCGGGAGGTCTAAGTCCCCTCCTGCAAGCTTCCCACGTCGATTGGTGGTGAAAGTGTAGCTCGAAGATGCCTGCTCGAGGATCTGAAGGTTAGAAAGGTCGGGGCTTCATATAAACCTCTACTTCTCGATTCACTGCTCCTGCTACGTTCTTTGACCCTGCAATTTAAAGCTCGTGCTCGGAGGAAATCTTCGGTTAAATTATTAGGTCAAAAGGGAATGGTGAGGGAATGAAGGCCCCGACGAGGGTGGTTGAAGTAGGAGCCGACCCTCAGATCTGGGATGAACTGAGGGGAGTCAGATATGGGGGAAGATCAAGAAGGGTTGTGCAAATCTGATGGTTGAGTCAGGTATTCGTGAAGGTGACCAGGAGAACTCCGATCTTGCTGATCGGAGATGAAGGGTGAATGATTTGATCTGACTAAATAAAGATTCAAAACACGAAATTTAAATGCTTAAATCTAATGGATTAGATCTACGGCTACCTACGGTGAATGGATGTGGATGATCAGCCTCAGTCTTCTGCGAAAGGCTGCGAGGCAAAACGTGCGGCGGAGGTCTCCGGCGGCATGGTGGATCGAGCTTCTTACACAACTCCTCGCTCTCCTGATCGCGTGAAAGCTTCGCTGTCACCGCAGCTCTCTCCTGTGGTCGATCTCGGGCGATTTGTGCATCAAAAAAACTGATCAAGCGGCGATGGGGGGCGAATGGGGAATATATATATATATAAAAGTAACGTCTGGTGTGGTTTGAAATTTAAATCATGAGCAGATCAAGGCGAGATGAGTGGATCTAGTGAGTTGGCGATGGAGAGAGTTAATTAGGCGAAAGGTTAGGAGAAGAAATCGGGGATCATTATTGATCCTAGCATGTGGGGAAATCGGGAGATGGACGGCTGGGACGAGAAATGCGGGGCTGATGGCGTGGAATAAGCAGTTGACCTGGGTCAACAAACCCGGACTAGCCAATCAGGAGACGTGCAGCTACAGGACAAATTAGGATAAACGACAAAAAAACAATAAAATGTTAAATAAAATAGGTTAAAAATCGAAAATGATTTTAAATAATTTAATAATATAAATGAATAATGTTAAGGATTAAATATAGTTAATTTAGGTGATTTTTAATTAGTTAAATAGAGTATATACAAGGGTGAAAGTTATTACAATGTGTTATTTATAGGTACGTATACCTATATATACAATGCTTTGATTTATAATAATTATCTTTACAAATATACATATAATTTAATAATTCATTAATTTATAATATTTTACAAGGGTGTTAATGATGTTTTTATTTTGTTTTTAAGAGGTTATTTATTAGGTTAAAGAAATAGAGGTATTTACAACATATAAGTAGTAGTACATACACAATATTTACATGATTTTATTTTTGTTGATTTTTGATTTGTACCTTTTATTTGTATTTTATTAGTCATATACAATATTTGTAATTGATTAAAAATATAAACTATGCAAAAATACAAGGAAAATAAATTTACAAATTATATACATAAGTATAATATACAACAGTACCCAAAAAACCACATTTCACATCTTAACTCATATTTTTATGAAACTATCTCCATTTTAAAGATTATTTAATTTGGAGTACAATGAAAGTGAGTTTGATGAATATTGAGTTTTGGAGGAGAATATATTGATCTTACAAGTTGAGCTTTGCGGCTTTTTCAGATTGTTGTAATTTACATTGATTATTCATGCAATTATTTTTTTATTTACAAAAGCTTTTTATGCACAATTTTCATGAAGAAAACAATTGTATTTGAGTTGAATATGGGTATGAATAAATTAATGAAAAGAATGTGTATTATATACTATAGTGTACATATGATGAATATATACAAGTGAGGGTTGATTTTTTGGTATTTATGCCTTATCTTCCCCCACTTTATTCCTTGTCGATAAGGTCAAGTCTTGACCTTCTCTCGGGGTCGGAGTCAGCCTGTATCTATTACATATATACAATCTTTTATTTTCTTTATTTTTCTTTTATTTCTTTATTTCTTTATTTAGATTAAAATAGTGATATTTATACAATATCTACACAAGGATGTTGATTAGTAAAAAAATGGATTTACTGATATTTACAGGTCTTTTATAATGGATTTTAAGCTAAAATAAATGAATAAAGATGATGAAATGCATATTCATCACCTAGCCAAGCCCCATTTTATACCCAGGTTTCGTTAATCGGATCCTGGTTCGGATCTGGGTCCGGTTACTGACCCAAAGTCAAAACGATCGTATTTCCCTCATACGATGTCGAATTTGGACGTCCTTGGTACCGTTGGAAAGGTCTCGACGAGTACTGCGCGACAGGATATTCATATACTTAATTTGGGTAACAGATCAGTTCTGAAATTTAAAAATAAGAGAAAGAAACTATTAAGAGAATCACACCTAAATCCAGGTCTCGAGCCGCATTGAGATAGATTTGAATGGGAATTCGGTACTTAATCCTATCTCGATGTTTATCTGATTATCGGGATCTTACAGGAGCACACGGTGGTGACGCGTCGATCGAGGCGATGCTAACGATCGGTGAAGGGCGAAGGGGAGTGCACATCGGTGACGCGACCTGCCGTTTGCGAGCAACGAGTGGTGGTGTGGTCATTGGTGGCTCCAGGATGCGACGTAGGAGTAGTGGGTGCGGGCGGTGTTGACGACGAATGCGAATGAGGCAGAGGCTCTGGAGTCGGTGAAGGTTGAAAGATGGCACGCCGACCGAAGATCGATCGTGGCTGGGTTGAGGACCGTCGAGGACGGAGGTGAAGCTCGGAGGCGCGTTGGTGAGGCAGTGAAGTCGATCGACGCACGTAGCTGCTTGAGAGGGCGGTTGGATCGAGGCGGTGGAGTCCAAGCACCGACAGTGGGCGATGGCACGACATGAGCGCCTCATTACGCGGGAGAGCAGGCGGTGTGGGAGTGGGTCGGAGGGGGCGACGGTGATAAGAACGAGGCAGTGCTGGCGGTGCTACGAAGGTGCAGAGCAAAGGTGATGGAAGGTGGATGGTGATAGTGGAGATCGGGGAAGAAGATTGAAGAAGAAGTAGTCGGAGGAAAAGAAGAATGCAAGAAGGAGGAAAAGAGAAGGACAAAGAGGAAGAGGGATTCAGCTGACAGGGATGAAGGTCGGAGTCGCTTGGGGAGAATGGAGGAGCTGCGAGCTCAACTCCGCTCATGGCCTCGAGAGGTCTGGCGACCGGGCACCTCGAAGTTGAGCAACACAGTTGGAGTAGTGACACGGTGGAGATCATGGATCTCGCCTGGAGGTTTTTGTTCGACGATGGCCTTGTTATCACCAAGATGGCTAGAGCTCTCTCCTAGTGACGGATGACACACAACGGGGGCGGTTGGTAGGGCTTTATGGGCAATTGGTAGGGAGAGGCGATCGTGGCAGAAGGCGACTCAGGCGGAGTGAGGTTGGTGACGGTTGCGGTTAGAGGGCAAGAGGAATGCATCCGGTGGTTGTAGAGGGCGATCAGGTCATGTGAGGCAGCAGTTGCGATGAGAAGAACGGGGCGTCGGTTATCGCACGACGCAGTTGCGGGTCACAGTCGTGGGAGGTGGGTGAGCATAAGAGAGAATGAGGCGGAAAGGGTCGCGGGCTGCGGTTGCAGTGCCGTCACAATAGGCGAGGAGCAGGCAGAGGGGTCAGAGATGGTGGAAGGAGGAGGTGCCACGTTTTGCGTGGAGATGCGACCACGTATCGAGAAAATGAACAAAAATAAAATCAAATAAATTAATAATAATACAAATATAAATAATAATAATAATTTAAATAATAATCAAACAAACAAATAAATAAAAAATAAAATGTTAATAGTTAAAATAAAAATTAAATAATTAAATGAATAAAAAAATAAAAATAAAAGGAAATAATAATGGGGGTGACACAACGCTGCCACGTGTCACTCCCAGAAAACATCAAAATTAGTTTAAAAGAAAAATAAAAGAAATAACAAAGTCAAATCAGAAAGTGATCTACATGAAAGTTGTTTGTCTACGAGATCTACAACTTTCGTAAATGACCCAAAACCAAAATAGATCATTGTACAAAAAGTATTTTTGGTGGTACTATATAAATATAAAATACCGATTTTTTGTATATTGCAAATTTTTTATAATTTTTAAATAAGTTTAAAATCAAAATAAAATCAGATAAAATATAAAATAAATATTTAAAATAATAATCTATTTTTTGTATTTTTAATAATTACAAACATAAAGAAATGATATAGAGGGGATTAATGTGCATGCTATATATAGTAGGTTGATTTATTTTCTTTAATTTTTGCTTCAATTTTTATTTGGATTTTTACACAATTTATTAAAACAATAATCAAAGAAAATAAATGTAAAAGAAATAAATAAGAAAGGATTATTTTTGTACATGAAATAATAATGTCAAATCGGCAATATGTACAACATACAATGAGGCTCCAAAAACACAAGTTTCACATGTGAACTTCGATTCTTTTGAGTTTGGTATTTTTTTGTAGATAATTGATTGCACATTAATCAGAGGTGAGTAGGGGTCTATAGGAGACTGTGTGAGAGAGATATTCACTTGTACGACCTTTTATCTCCAAACTAGGGTTTGGGTTTTTTTGGGCAAATTTGCAAGTTAATTTTTTGGTATTTTTCTTTTATTAGTGTTAGTAATATATACACTAGAGAGTTGATTTTATTTAATTCCGAGTTAGTGAAAAATAAATAAAAAATAGGAGAAAATATGGTATTATACTGGTGATAATGTACAAAAGAATTTAGACTTCTTATTTAATGCAATTATGCATGTTAAAATACGATTACTATTTACAAGTGCATGAATGATAGTAAAACAAAATAGATGAAAAATGTGGCTAATTACTCAGGAATGGAGATATATTTTCAACTTTTAGAATGATGAATCACATATTCATCACGGGGCACATGGCACAACGGTGTCGATCATGCATCAGTTTGTTTCCGGTGTCGTAAAGAGGGGCATGTACGGCAGAGCTACCCTTTGCGTTTGGTGCAAATGGAAGTCGATCGGACGACTGGTGGGAGGCAAAAGGAGAGCTTCGCACAGTTTTTGGACCCGGTCGTTGGAGTTTTGATTGTGGAATGGAGTAAGGCTGACCTCCAGTCGGTGCTTGTGGTTCTGGAGAGAGGGCGTATGGTGGGAAATCGGGAGGATGTTGTAGGGCTATCTGAGGGTTCTCTATGTGTTAGAGGTACAAAGGAGGAGATTTAGGAGTTCTTAGCTGGTGTGAGGTCTCTTCCCTAGAAGGTATCTTAGCGGAGGCCTCATCATCATGATGGGGCTGTGGAGGTGTCGTCGAGAAGGTTGGTTGAGGTGCAGGGGCTTCCATTGAGGTGTCGTGGTTTGCAAGCTGTTAAGGAGGCTCTATGCTCGGTGGGGATTTAGAGGCGATCCTAGGCATCGAACTTCAATCGGGAGAGAGATGGGAGATATTGGTCCAATTGAGAGGATCTACGAAGGAGATACCGGACATGGTTGACTTTCGTTTTGGAAAGGCGTCTTTTCGACTCGATCTTGGGGAGTTGGTTGGCGAGGTGAGCGACGAGAGGCGGAGGGGAGCTGCTGTTTGATAGGGCATTCGAGGAGGAGGCATATTTGATATTGCAACCGAATAGGAGGCCAACCTTGGTGGGGTTTCTTGAGCCATTGGAGTTGATGAGGAGGTCGATGAGGAGCAGGATGCCGGAGTTGGCTGGAGTGATGGCACGCTCGGAGTTGTCAAGGTCGCCGGTGCGAGATCTCCAAATCTTGGGGGCGGTTACTTTACGTGACTTGTTGAGGAAGGGATCGGTGGGATCTAAGGAATCCCTATTTCCTGGGACCGTTCCAATTTGAATAGGGATTTGTGATTTTTTGGGGAGAGATGTTTCGGACTTGGTGTGCTCGGGTCGAATGCTTTCAGGGATTCAATTCATGGAAATAAGAGGGTGGGCGGTTTGGATCCTTTTAGCGGTGTTAATCAGTTGGGCGGTCTGGATCCAGGTGCTTCTCTTCCTGATTACCTGGTACATGCACTTGGAAATGAGTCGTGTGATGCTCCTATTTTGTTGTGGTTGTAGGGGAGTCGGACTTGGGTGGCTTGATTTCGAGTTTGGATGCGCTTGAAACTGATGGGCAGTTTGGGGGGCATGTGGGTGCTGCGTCGGTGCCTTGTGTAGTTTTTGGAGGTGCTGAGCTCGAAGTTTTGCAGTTGCTAACAAAGGGGAAGGGTGGGGTTGTCTTGGAGCTTCTGTCGTAGGTCACGAATAGGGAAGAAGGTGGGGTGGAGCTGGTTGTGGAGACCTCAGGGGCTGAAGCATGGAGGCAAGGTAATAAGCTTGAGAAGCATATGTTGGCGACTAAGAGGGCTTGTAAGCGTAGGAGATTGGCTCTGGGGGGACAATCTACCAAGTTCTGAGGGGGTTCCGCCCTTCTCTTTCTCGAGAAAAAGGAGGAAACCACGACTTATTTGTGGTTGGAAAAGGAGTTGGAGGACCGGACCGGGGTTTGATAAACTCTAAATCACTACTCTAATTAGGTCAAGTTGTAGCACGAGCGATCAACGAGTCGATTAGAATCGCGCTTAATGTATCTCGATGAAGAGAGCGTGGCTTAAATTTATACCTGGATAAGTTCATGGTCGAGCACAAGGACACGAGCGATTAAGTTATTTAGGTTAAATTTAAATATCTATGTTAAGAAATATAGTGTAATCTAGTTCAAAGTTAATGCATCCATCATATTTTTATCTACTTATTTGCAAGTTATAATGAGACAAAATGAATGATATGCACTAAAGAACAAACACAAATAAGACACACAAATTACTCTTGAATTAAATGTTCAAACTTCTCATGTTGGTCTACAAAGTTAAGCGAACAAATGATGCATTAATTAGATGTTAATTTGATTCATTAAACTAGTGGTAATCAAGGCATCTGAATCCCTAAGTAGATGAACTCCTAATCCTTTTTAATGAGAGTTTAAATCAATTTACAATACTTAACAATTTACTTAAGTAGGGGAAGAATTCAACAAAGATTAATTTGCATACTTGTATGCCAATTTTAGATTAAAAATGAAATAAAGGCAAATTAAACACAACTAAATAATCGAAGTACTTGTTTTGTATCTATTATCAGTACTTCAAATCAAAACAAACACTGCACCATTGGATAATCATGAAAATACAATTCCAACAAGATCAATTTAATTGAAAATGAAATTCATATGCTCAAGTTATTAAACAAACGATTATGAGGTTTATTTGCAATAAAAAACTTAATTAAATATGCTTTAAACCTCACATAAAGGTCCAAACGAGGGCATCCTAAGCCTACATTAGATGTGCCCTCAAATGGATGCCACTTACTAAGGGCCCGTTCGGTTCAGGAATAAGCAGGAATAAGGATGGGGAATAAGGAGAATAAGGGTCTATTCTTTGTTCGGGTGGAGGATAGGAATAAGGAGAATAAGGTGAAATAAAGGTAGGTAAGGTGGGATAAAGATATGAATAAGAGTGAAATAAGATGGAATAATGGGGAATAGTCGTACCACTAGGAACCGTGTCGGGAGGAGAATTGGCTCCTTATTCCAGGGCTTATTCCCCTACCAAACAGGGCCTAAGTGTAGTGAGTACATCCTAAGTCTGCAACCAAGTCGCTGAACTCTCAGTGTGTGATCGCCTGCTCAAGGCGTCTGTAACCACATTCCCCTTACAAAGGTGGTAGGAGATGGTACGGTCGTAGCCCTTCACCAGCTCCATCCACCACCTCTGCCTAATGTTCATCTCCCTCTGATAAAAAATGTACCCGGGACTCTTGTACTCGGTAAAAATCTCAAAAGTCACTCCATACAAATAGTGGTGTCATATCTTCAGTGCGAAGACCATAACCACAAACTCCAAGTCATGAGTAGAGTAGTTGTGCTCATGGCTCTTCCGTTGTCGTGATGCGTAAGCCACAAACTGTCCTCGTTGCATCAGCACAATGCCCAATCCATCCTTGTAAGCATCGGTGTAAACCGTAAAGTCCAAGGTACTGAAAGGAAGGGTGCAAATATATGTTGATGTCAACCGCTCCTTGAGCGTACAGAAGCTCAACTCTCATTTGTCACTTCAGACAAATGACACATCCGTCTGCTTCAACCGGGTGAAGGGTAGGGCCAACTGAGAGAACCCTTTGACAAATCTCCCATAGAATCCAACGATGCCGAGGAAACTGCAGACCTCTAACCGTCTTGGGATGCTCCCAAGACATAACTGCCTCTATCTTGGTAGGTTCAACTGACACCCCACCCTAAAATCACGTGGCCTAGGTATGCCACCTCGGAAAGCCATAACTCGTACTTGTTGTATTTGACATACAGCTGATGCTCTTTGAGTGTCTCTAGCACAATACGAAGACAGGACTCGTGCTCGTGTTCATCATGGGAGTAGACTAGAACACGTCGATGAATATGATCGTGAACCTGTCCAAGTACGAATGGAAGACTCGGTTCATCAATTCCATAAACGCGACATATACATTCGTAAGTCCAAAAGACATCACCACGAACTCGTAGCGACCATATCCGATGCGAAAAATGAATTTCATCACGTCTGCATCCTTGATCCTCAACTGGTCGTATCTAGATCATAGATCGATTTTGGAGAACACATCTACTCCTTGTAACTGATCGAATAGATTATCCATTCGCATGAGTGGTCTGGACAATGACCTTGATAGAGAGAGCCACTTATATGCTGTTGAATACATGATTGAAGAAGGATTTTTAAGCTGAATCAGTTGCGTCAACAACCTTCCTTGTGAACCGATCTCCTCGGTTTTGGATAACCTTACACCAGAGGAGGTATGGTTTGGACAACCCTCTGATTACTTTGATTGAAGCTTTTAGTTGTCTTGCGTATGCACAAGTTAGTCAAAGAAAGGTGGAACTTAGATCCGTTTAATGCATATTTTTTGGGCATGCATATAAGGTGAAGAGATATAGATCATGGCCTCAAATTTCAGCGAAATTCGGTCGAATTTCTGTCGAATATCGATATCTAGTCGAAATCGAAATTCGACCGAAATGGCCAAAATGACTGAAATATGGGGGCCCTAGCACAAAAAATGACCGAAATTTAAATGGTGACCGAAACCGACATTTAGGGCCTTGATAGATTGTGAGCTAAACTCGCAGAAATTGATGATTGAGAAGAATGTTGTATTTAGTGAGTACCTTTTATCTGATGAGGAAAGTTTTGTTGTTTAGTTTTCTGATACAGATGCAAATGTAAGTACCAATGACAGGTGGATCCAACCACATCATGGCCACTTATCTGAATCAGAAGAATAAGAGGAGAGCTTAGCAATTAAAGAAGAGTGAAATGCAAACAGACAGAGGCAGAGGCTGATCAAGCAACCTTCCAGATATGCAAATTTGTCATTTGTATAAGCACTATCCATTGCAGAGGAAATGGATGATGCATGAGAGTCGATCGGTTTTTCTGAAGTTCTTTTATATGTAGATTGGTTTGCAATGGTGAATGTAGAGATAGAATCTCTTCATAAAAATCAGACATGGTTCCTGTTCCTCCACTACATGGATAGAAGATGATTGGCTGCAAATGGATGTAAAAGAAGAAAGAAGGCATCTATGGATCTGCCAATGTAAAATATAAGCTATGATTAGTTGCCTAAGGCTTTAGCCGGGTGGATGGTATTGACTATAATGATATCTTCTCACCAGTGGTAATGCATATCTGCATACGAGTCCTGCTAATGATCGTTATTGTTAACGACTTGGAGTTGGAACAACTAGATGTGAAGATAACCTCATACATGGAGAACTAGAAAAGTAGATTTACATGTCAACCTAAAGGCTTTGTAGTTCATGGAAAGGAATATCATGCCTGCTTGATGATGATATTCTTTATGGTTTGAAGCAACCATTAATCTCATTATGGTTTGAAGCATCTCCGAGACAATGGTATAACCTCTTTAACTCATCCATGGTTGCACATGGTTTTACCAGAAGCAGTTTGATGTTTGTGTCTATTTAGACAACTTGCTGGTGATTCCTTCATTTTTCTACTGCTATATGTTGATGACATGTTGATAGCGTTCCGAAAAAATCTGAGGAGAAAAGATTGACGACCTTACTTGGTGGAGAATTTGAGATGAAAGATCTTGGTGCAACCAAGAAGATACTTGGCATGGAGGTACAAGGATTGCAAGGCTGAGAAACTATGTTTGAGCCTGAAGAGCTACTTGAAGGTCTTGGAGCATTTGGCATGACATGCCAAACCTAAGAAGATTCCACTTGGCTCTAATTTCAAGATGTCCGTAGAGTTATCACCACATACGGAGGATGAGCACAAACTTACTTCACGAGTTCCTTACATTAATGTTGTTGGGAGTATGATGTATGCCATGATATGCACTTGCCCAGACATCGCCCAAGCAGACCGTGTCGTGAGTAAATGCATGTTAAATTTAGGAATCATTGGCTTGCTTTGAAGTAGGTTTTGATATACTTGCGAGGTACCACTGGGTTATATCTTTAGTCTACGAGGATTATTATGTAGTAGTTGACTTTGTTGATGTAGACTATGCATGTGACCATGACAAGCGGATTTCCATGACATGTTATGTATTTACTATTGACAAATGTGCGGTTTCATGAAATCAAGCACACTGGGCCTTATCTACCACAGAAGTATAGTACATGGCGACCGAAGGAATCAAGGAAACACTTTGGTTGAGAGGATTATCTGACGAACTCAATCATGGTCAGAAGACAATTGTCATCTACTGTGATTGTTAGAGTGCTATATATCTGACAAAGGATTAGTTGCACTATGAAGAACAAAATACATCGATGTCCTCTACCACTTCATCCTAGAAGTACTCACGTATGGTCATGTTTAGATGATCATATTACAACATACAATCGAGTAGATATAGTGACCAAGCCAGTTCCACTAGCCAAGTTCACAATCTGCATCAACTTTGTTGGTCTTTTCAGGACGTAAAGGCCCTGTACGACAAAAATAGAGTTCTCTTGTTACCTTCCAGGTGGAGTTCGAGTCAAGGTGGAGATTTGTTGAGATATACCTTGAAGTAGCAACCCGATTAGATATGATTACATTCCGTAAATGGGTCTTTGGCTTACCTGATTAATGGGTGTGAGGGCGGAGCACCCCCGTTGTACGGATTTTTAGAATCCAGTTAGTAATTTTTTACCGTTTACTCTTATGTATGTATGTATTGTAGGGTTGGTATGGTTATCTGAGAGCCATTTCGGGAGGGCACCATCTTCTAGAATTTTTCTACCTGTACTCCAATTTTTCATCATAGTGGAACCTCTTTTTACTCGTGGTTTTTTTCTCCTATACTGATGGGTTCTTTCGACACAAATCATGTGTTCTCTGTGGTGGCTTATTGTTGATTGCATGTTTGTATCTTTTACAAAAAACGTAGAGCACAATGCTAAGGCCTTGTATGCAGCCAGGATGCATTGTAATTCTTAGTGGGTGTCATGTGTTGTGATGCATAATCTTTCTTGATTTTATTGAAATAAATTTTGTATGGCTATCCATCTCGGACCTTTTGTCTTTCTAATGAGAAAAAAATGTACTTGTCTAGCATATTTTTTCTTCATGTGATTACTATTGCTAGAATGTTTTTCTGTTGTAAAGTCCAAACATATGACATCTTGAATAATGGAAGAAGACAAAAACATACTTTTGAGGGCCTCATTGAATTTCTCTCCAGCGTTTTCATATATTTCCTTGTGATTTTTCTTTGCCCGTTCTTTTTTCCACGTTCTGTCTCCATTAATGCTTTGTGTGCTTTTCTGAATCCCGGCAACATGCATGATTTCCTTCTTTTCTTCACCATCGTCACCTTCTCAACCCACATTCTTCCATGTGCTTTGAGGGCATACTTATTGATGTAGTCACTTAAGTTGTTGGGGATCTGGCCAGTGTTTGTTTGTCTTTAGAGCATCGGAAGAAACCATCTTTGTGGATGTAATGTTGGACTGGAATGTGTCACCTTACTCCTTAATAGTAAGGTTGGAGTGGGATGTGATGGCACACTCGCAAAGGTTCAAGAAAGTAGTGCAACTACCTTAATGAAGCATACTGCTGGCTGATCATTTTTCGAAGCTTTGGTCCTTAAGGAACGCCAAAAGGACCTAAAGGTAAGGCTTAACCCAGTTGTGGTATTGACTTAAGCCAAATTCCTCGAAAAGTCTCATATAGCAGAGCAGCCTGTTATAAACCATCTTCATGGGTGAGACAACACTAGTGATGCTGCAGGCTGCGATGTTGATTTATAATGTTTATCCAGGCTAAAGAATTGAGAGCTGGCAGCTGATAAAGCTGCAGTTTTGAGTCAGTTCAGTCCCTCCTGAAGTTTATGGTGTGGCTCTGCTTCACCATCTTGCGCCAATGCTACGTCACATCTATTGCCCAGGAGGCACCACCATCCTTTCTCCTCACATCATTTTGTTAACCTCGGTTGCCTCCTTTCATATGTACTTTTGATAGCTCTCAGATTTTCTGACTTGAAAATAATTAGTGTATTTAGATTAAAAAATGAAGAAGAACTAGTGGAGAACCTTTGTAACTATTTTTGGTGTTACTCTTGCTAGTGCAGATTGGCTTGAGCTGCCTGGTGCATTGATCCTTCTCCTAGTGGTATCACCAGGTTTCTTTGCTGACACAATCAGAGATGACTTGTTGGGTGTGATTGTATGTTTAGTTATCGGTGCCTATTTGCTACAAGAGCATATCCGGGCATCTGGTGGCTTCAGGAACTCCTTCACTCAAAGAAATGGCATATCGAATACCCTCGGTATTATTCTTCTATTGGTCTACCCAATATGGCGACTGGTCCTATTCATTTGAACGACCACTTCTCCTCTCCCGACCGTCTTTTATATTTTAGTATGGTTACACATCACTTCGACAGTGGAAACTGAATTTGAAGGTGCTTTGCTTTGGAGTTGGGATTTTCATCTGTAGGTATCTAATGTTGTTTGAGGGTACGACTTGTTAATAAGTTTCTAAGTGCGAGCCCTGCAAGCTTGTTATGTATTAGAAATAATGATGCAAATGTTTGCCGTTGGTGATTGAACTTTCTGTTACCTTTCAATATCCGGTTCCAGCACAAGTTCCACTTACGTGGAGCCACAGCCATGCAGTAAGTTTTGACACCTATTGGGAAATTTTCTATGAATGGAGGAACACATGGTATGCGAGAAGACATCACTTGCAGTTGTAAGCTAGCCACGTCATGACCACAAGGAGAAGCCGATCTCTACTTTGTCACATTTTCCTATAAATTCGTGGGGGGCAAATATTTTCTGCTCTTGATTAGTTTTTGATCCTTGATTGTAAAAACTGAGTTGAGATGTGGTTGCAATATCATGATTATTTCAAGAATAAAATTTTATTTGGGGATGGAACTTCTACGGGTCAATCATGATGAGGATCGAAAACCTACATAGCTCAAATCCCTATTAAGTATGGGCAAATGAAAGGACTCGGAAAATGAGGTCCCTCGCTTTAACTTTGTCGATGTTGACATGACATGTTCGCATTGAGACCCTTTGTATCCACTTACAAACTGTTGGGCTTCTCAACCATCAGGCAAAACCTCATCTTCCTCAAACATGGCACCTACAACTCCTCACCCATGCGCAAAGGTGCTGACACGGGATAATAAATCGAAGAAAATTGGATATAAGTTGATGAGCATTAGGGACTTTGTTAAACCACAATTGAGCTTTAGAATCTCGTTGGACATGTTTTGGAGACCAAAATGAGAATTCTACGTGGAGTTATTGATGAATTTAGAGGGTTATTTAGGAGGATTCAACTTGTCATGCTAACACTTGTAAAAAAACTAAAAAAAATCCGGCAAAAGACGTAAATGCTAGAAAAAAGGGGCAATTATCAAAACATACAAATATATATATATATATAAATCACTTTTTGACATTAAAAAATGCTATAAACAAATCAAAGGTAAAATAAATAAAGTAAATGAAACCAAAAAAACGAACTATTTCACATTTGTCTATAACTTGTTTATTTACCTATATCAACTGACAATTTATATTTCTATTTTGAGCTGTTATTAACTCTATTCTTCTTCTAATGTCTATAAAATAAATGATAAAGATAAAAAATATAAAAAATCTCAACGAAAATAAATGAATTAATAAACTAAACAGTAGTAGGTATTTATACCAACTTTGCAAGTGCATAACTTTTTTATGGAAAACTTGAATTCGCCTCTAGTCACTTTTAAAATTCTTATAATACAATTAGTTTTAACACAAAATATGAAGAAAATTATAAAATTCAAAAGCTAAGAAATCGATAAAACTAGTTCCAACTTTACAAGTGCGTAAATTTTTATAGAAAACTCGGATTCGCCTCTATTGGATTTTTTAAAATTCTCAGAAAAAAAAATCTGTTTTAATAAATTAACGGAAAACTTACAAAAAAACAACAAGTTGGTTTTGGATCCCCTGTACATAGTGCAAATGCTAAAAAATCAGACTTCAAAATCTCTTGACTATCTTGTTCTAAGTTATTTTCATTGATTAAATTTCAAATTTATATAAAAATACCATTTTTCAGAAAGATACATTGTTTAGAAGAACAATAAAAATTCAAAAACATCTCTAAAACTTATTTGAAAAATTTCTCTAAAATAAAGTCGAATCGGGAAACTTTGCACTAAGAATTTTGATGTACTGGTTGAGACAAACGAGTTTCTTGATGTGCTCCCCCTGCCCTTCATAGAGAGACCAACCCACATCCACACAGGAATGCATGTACCCGCACACATACATACACACGCCCACGCATGTACACATGCCCACGCACACACACTCGCCCACGCACACAAATGCACGTGCACACGTACAAGCACACAAGCACATGTTAGCCATGTGAGCTCGAGGTGAACCATTTCTACAATAAGTGTTGTAATCTTTGAGATATCAATAAAAGTTATTGATTTATTTTCACTCTTTGTCTGAGATTAAATGAATGAATGCACTTATAAGGTCCCTTAGTACAATTAGGGTTATGTGCCATGGCCATCATAATGATCATATAGTTGTTGATTCAATGGTTGAATCATAGAGGCCGGTGCATGGATGATATCTAAAGAGTTAGATTGAGGTCTCATCAAGTACCATCAAATGATTGTTAAGAGATGTTCTCCAACCTGAGAAGGAGATGCCAATCTTTTTCTAAAGGCTATATCTGACCGACCTCTTGATGCAGGCCCTCTGCATAGGAATAAAGATTCATATGTGTCAGATAAGTTAAGTCAAAGAGTTGATTTAACGAGATCGAGATAATCAATAGCTATGTCATACACTGTCATGGTATAGGTATGCATCCTCTGACCGGAGACATATGTATTACTATATGTCTGAATATTATACTTGGCAGATCATTAGGTTGATCATCTAATCAAGGTTTATACACCGAGGATCATATATCTTCACTACCGAACAAGAAGACATGAGCTCACTCATGAGGTATTGTGACCGATCAAATTCCTTGCATGGTTGTCTTGCTATGGAAGTATGGCAAGAATTTTAGGTATGATACATGCTTTTAGAAAGCATATGATCGATACCAACTCCCAATGACCAAATGAGAAATTTAATGATAAAAACGTAAGAAGACAATATGAATGTTATCTAAAACTTTGTGTTAATTATAGGTCTTTCAGTATGCAGGATGTACGGATATTGAGAATACTCGAGGGCGATGTGATCATAAATGATTTATAGCCATTGACACTTCTATTTCAAGGGAGTGATGAAACATATTTGGATTTTAGTGACTCCTTTCAGAAGATTAGCAATCTAATCTTAGTCCAAATGTTGGACATAGATCTGAATACGATTCGGATGCAATAAAAAGATTAGATTCACAGTTTGATTTAATCAAACATCTTTGAGAGGTCTTCGAGATTTGGATTTGATATGATCTCAATCTAATTCACTATACATGGAATGCACAATTGTCATGTCCTTATCTCCAAGTATCCACGGAGAAAGCACATTTTTCTTGAAGAGTTCATGAATAATTCCATTATTGGTAATATATCCGAGCATTAAGAAATTGATGATTAAATGTGATTTGATTATCATGAATAACATGAATATGATTCATATTATTTAGACACATGAGGATAGCTATCCAAGATAATTAAATATGATTTAATTAGCAAGGATATGATTAATGTAGATATCACTATCCATAATAAAAATAAATATTATAAATATGATTTATAATATGATGGAGAGATTTAATCGTAAATAATATTTACAAATCAAATGTTAATATGAATTGGATTTACATTGAACAATTAATTATAAATGCAACTTACATTTTATATTGGATGCATGAATATAATTCATAATTGTTGATGGTATGATTGAAATATCGCAGAATAATTTGGAATTATTTTGGTGAATAATTATACAACAAAAGTTGTTGTACATGTGGAATATTTTTTGAGATATGAGATCTCAGAAAATTGGAATGAGAGGTCATCTTCCATTCATGGAAGGTAGATAACCACATAGAGTTCTATTTCAAGTTTGGTCGTCCACTCCTGATTGTCCATGATTGGAAGGAGGATTGCTCTCTTTCCATTCATTCCACATGAGATTGACTTGAATTAATTTAAATGTGTTGTAAATTATTTGTCACATATTTAATTTAATTTAAATTAATAAATTGTTGTTGCAAATTTATGCAACAAAATCATGGCCATTGATTGAAAGCACAAAGTCATCTACACCATTGATTTTCTGTACACAAGGATTGGGATCCATGGACATCACAATATGTTACAAAAGAAAGGGTAACCCTAGCTCTTAAATTTACAACACAATTGCTAGAGCAATCTCTCTTCCTCTATTCTCAACACATGCCCCATCTCTCTCTCTCTCTCTCTCTCTCTCTCTCTCTCTTTCAATTGTGGCCATCCACATATTGACCTAGAGAGCTTCGCCGTCATTGTCACACCGTTGTGTTATCGGATCGACTGCTCGTGAATCTCCATCCTCTTCGGTGCTCCTTGCTCGTGAAGAAGACACCGGATTTCGTGAGACAAAATCAAGAAATTCATTGCTTAGATCTTTGACTTGGATTTCGAGAAGCACACATTTCTTCCACGCGCTCGCAAGTGTCTCCTTCTTCCTATCAGACTTGAAATGGGAGGTCTCTTACTTTAGAGACAATGGATCACAATAACGCTTTAAGAGGTATTCCTATAACTTGTTTGTGATCTTGATGAATGATTTGAGAAGTATTCTCGAATCATGTGATTCCATCCATTAATTTTTTTTATTTTCGCTGCCCTGAGCAACTAGTATGACTAGTCGCTCTTGATCGCATGAGATGCGATTTTCACGCTTCACATATACACAGACACATACACACACTCACACATACACACAGACAAAGATATAGACACGGACACATACAAACACAAAGAAACACACAAATAGACACACACAAACACACACACACATGCATGCACGCACACACAAACACAGACACAGGCAAATAGACACACATGCACGCACTCACATACATACATACACACACGGACACACACACACGCATGCATGCACGCACTCACATACACACACACACACACATAATGATACAGGCAGACACAGACATGCACACACACACACATACACACATACACATGCACACACACATACACAGAGACGCATACACACATGCAGATGCATAGACGCACACACTCACGCACACACACATACACATGCACACAAGCACACATAGACAAAGACACACAAATACACACACAGACACATAGACAAACAAACACACACACACACACATAGAAACACATACATACACATACACACATGGGGACACATACATGTACAAAGAGAGAGATACAGGAAAAACACACACACAGACAAACTTAGACACACATACACATACAGACACACATAGACACACAGACACACATACACAGACAAACACACACACACACAGACGCACGCACGCACAAACAGACACACATAGACACAGACACACACAAACACTCTCACACACACACATACGATGATACATGCAGACACAGACACAGATACACGCACGCACACACACATGCATACACACATGCACACACACACACACAGAGAGAGAGAGAGACATACACACCCACACATGCACACAAGCACACATAGACACAGACACAGACACACACATACACACATATACAGACACATAGACAAATAGATACATGCTCAGACATAGACACAGACACACACACACACACAAAGAAACACACACACACACACGGGGAGACATACACGAACACAAAGAGAGAGAGAGAGACGCACACAGAGTACATATACACACAAACACATATGTACGCAGACACAAACATACACCAACACACACACACACAGTACATAGACACACACACACATACACACACACACACAGAGAGAGAGAGAGAGACAGAGAGAGAGACACAAACAAACACGCACACCCGTACGCACACACACACACACACGTGGACAGACACAAACATACAAACATACACACAGAAACAAACACACATACAAACAAACACACACTCATACACAGACACACACAGACACAGACACACACACACACTTCATAGACACACACACATACACATACGCACACACAAACACAAAAACACTCACACAGTACATAGACACCCTCACAAACACACAAACAAATACACACACAGACACAAACATAGAAACACACATGCACACCCCCGCACGCACACGCACACACACACACACACGTGCATAGACACAAACACGGACACACAAACAGAGAGAGACACACACAAATACACACAGACACACAGTGACACACACACACACACACAAAGTACATAGACACACACACACACACACACACTCACTCACACAGTACATTGACATAGACACATACATATAGACATACACACACACACACACAGATACACACACATGCACACATGTGCGCACGCGCGTGCGCGCACACGCACACACACACACACAAACACAGACACGAGCAGAGACACAGACACATACACAGACACACCCACACACAAAGACACATAGACACACACACACATACACAGACACACATAAAGACGAACACAAAGACACACATACACACACACATAGACACACACACACACACACAAAGACACACACATACACAGTGACACACACACACACACAAAGACACACACATACACAATGACACACACACACAGAGAGAGAGAGACAAACACACACACACATGAACAAATACACACACAGAGTACATAGACACAAATACACACACACAGAGACACAAACACACACATTCACACACTCACATAGTACACACACACAAACAAACACACACACTGATGAATCTCCATTTCATCACCTTTATTCTATCATTTTGGTCTTGAAAACCCTAGCTAATGCATGTAAATAACATTAATTTGTCTATAATAGCATGCATTATTCATTGCATTTATTGTACATAAAATAAGATTTTTAATGCCAAAATTATAGAATAAAGAGAAGAAAAGAAAAAGGAATAAAATATTGCAAATATTTTATGACCCAAACCTCGAGACCAAGTCCAAGATGGAATTGGTCGACAAGGAATAAAGTAGGAGGAGATAAGGGCCAAAAATACAATAAATACCTCATTCATCCATTCTTGATTTATGCATTTTGACACCTATTTTGTATCTTATTATTTATTCATCAAATAAAGAAAATTTTGTACATAAAAGTTGTAGATAATAATGTAAATAAAAATACAAAATTGAGTTTATACAAAAATAATATACAGTGTACATTTTATACCCAAAATAAAAAGCCAGAAACCAAACTTCACAGACCCATATCTTCCAAATAAAAACTCAAAACATTGCAAAATCACTCTAATTGTATATAACTTTTCATGAACTATTTAATGGTGGTGGTTTTATATTTTTTGGAGTTACTGTGCAAAAGATAGGTTTTGGGCCCCTATTGTACATAATACCGATTAAAATATTCAATTTATTCTTTACTTATTATTTTTACAAATTCATATTTTTATAATTTTGTAAACATTATTTATAACATAAGTGTACATTAAAATTAGAAATAAACCTCACAGAAAAAGGAGAATAAAATAAAACTATGCCAAAACTTAGATGAAATACCTATGTATATAAATAAAAGAGAATTATATTCTTTAATTATTTTATTCTTTCATATTTTTAGAATATTGTCAATTTCATATATATTCTATTAAAAGTACAAAACAAAAATAAAAACTCATTACAATGCATTAAAATAAAAATAAGTATACAAAACCTAGGCAAAACACCTACACCTATACCTATACAATTCATACACCTATTTATTTAAATATGCAAATAAACTCATAAAAATCAAATAAAAATATATTTAGACTCACAAAAATAAGTTATAAATAAATAAAATAAGAAAATAGAATAATAAAATAAAATACACAAAATAAAAATAAAAATAAAAATACACAAAACATAGGTAAATATACCTATAAATACACTCATAAAAATTAACTACTAATAAATCAAGTCAAAAAATAAATAAAAATCATATTAAAATACTACATAAAATAATAAAAAAATTTATACTCAAAAAATAATAAAACCCTTTATTATTTTAAATTATTTATTTTCAAATAAAACCCTCTCTTTTGTCTTCTAGCGGTCGACATGGACCAATAGGCACGCGGCCTTCGTTGACCTCTTGTCAATTGTCCCATCTGCAGCTCTGACCTTTCAGACCTGTTGAATCCCTATTTTTCTTGCATTTTTCATGTATCTCGTCCATCGATCGAATTCGCTTCCTTCACAAGAATTGATCCTGGTTTATTGTACAATCATGCCAACATCTTAGATTGCTCGTAAACACATCAGATTCTTTGATTTTAGCCGGTCAATAAGGATGCCTTGTGATGTTTATAAATAAGCAGCTCCGTGAAATGCGTCCCCTCTACCCTTGTTAATTCGAGCAAATTAATGGTCAAATTAATTAATATCGTTCGTTGCAGTCGGATAATGAGAGCAGATCAAAAACCACTTTTAATTGAAACAAGTTCATCTCGAGCGGCAAATTTTTTTTATGTGGGCAAGCCCAAGGTCGAACTCAGGGAGGCAGTTGTCTCCTTAGGTAAATTTTTAGCAAAGTCCAAAGTTTGATTTTTGGGGAATTTTTTTTTGGTCTTTTTTCGGTTTTTTTATGCAAGACACGTGCACAATTAGGCCAGTTTACAGGTTAATTCAAATAAGTGATCAAATCAAGTCCAAAAATTACGAAACATGGCCAGATGGTGAAATGCAATGAAATGAGACTACCCTAATTTTTTTGGAATTTTCTGACACTAAATAAAATTACTGCGAATTAAATATGAATGCAGAATGATTTTGACTAAATTAATTTTAATAAATATCAAATCACAATATTTTTGGGAATAAAAATTATCCTAGATAGATCTGAATGTGAGGAATCTAGGAAAATTATTAAACCTAAATTTTGATGTGAGATGAACCTATTAAAAATTAATTAAGAAAATCACTAAATGAATTATTTAGGCCTTAAGAAAATCACTAAATGAATTATTTAGGCCTCGAGATGCGTGCAATTGAGATGAAATTTTTATGCAAGGTAAAGCTAATTATCCTAGATGTAATGTGATTTTTTGGGGATTTTTGGAGTCACAAAGAAATTACTATCAATTAAAAGGCATAAATGGGCAAAATATAGAAAAAATGAACCAATTAATTAATAGGAAAATCTACTGATATTACAAGAATATGCCACGTGTCACATAATGAAGAGGACAATATCAGCTACATGATGCAATTTTTTAAACTGAAAAATGAATTAAAATGAATGCCTAAATATGCGTGCAAAGACAAGGGTATAAATGTAATTATAGGAATTAAAATGGCTGAAAATAAAACATGCTAACAGTGACTAATATGCAATAACCTATAATGATGAGAGGGTGGATGCAAATTTTCCACGGAACACGTGCTCCTCACGTGGGGTCGCCTGGCAGGGACTGAAATGTAATTTTGGAAACCTTCAGGGGCCTTAGTGCAATTTGCCTAGGACGCACGTACAGATCACGTGGGGGGTCCTAGGCTCGGTGGTCTTCGGAGGTTCGGAACGAGGCTCGGGCGGCTCTGGAGGTTCGGATCTGGCTCGGAGAAGCTTCGGGTGATCCGAGCCTAGTGGTCGGGGAAGAGGCTCGGATCGGGCGACGTGGACGGATCTGGACTGCGGGATCAAGGATGATCCAACGACCTCTGGCTGATGACGCGTGGCGTGTATGGGTCTGTCAGATAGTGATCGATCCAACGGTGATGGGCTTGCTCTTGAGGTGACGACGTGATCGATCAATGACCGTTGGATCTCAACTGATCCAACAGCACCTGGAGCGTGGAGAGGGCGATGACGTGGTGAGATCAGGACGCGTAGGATCTGCCTGATCCTACGGATGCAGGGCGTGGCGATGTGGTAAGCTCCTGGCCATTCGATCAAGAGGATCGAACGGCTGCTGGTTGTCGTCCCCAACGGCCCTCTGCCTCCTGCGGCAGAGAGGGCTGGGCTCCGGCGAAGCATGCCTAGCTCCGCCTCGTCCTCCCGTCGTTGGTGAAGGTTGCTGGAGGATCTGAGGTAGCTCGGAAGATGCGTGGATGGCTGGCGAAGCGTCCGGTGGTATCTGGAGTCGAGGAGATGCTCTGGATCGCAGTGGTGGAGGAGCTCGAATGCAACTCCGACGAGACTCTAGCCAATCAAGGAGATAGCACCTGCAGGGGGTTAGAAGATAGCCGAAGCATGCAAAATATCCGTGGAGTGGAATGCGAGGTGAAGGGCGAGGCCTATGAAGCGATACGGAGGTCCGGTGGTCGAGCTCCACCACGGTGGCGGAGCTGGCGTCGGTGGAGGGTGAAGTGCGTCGTCGGAGGAAGCTAATGGTAGCGCGAAGATCAGAGCTCCCTTTCGGAGCTCGGGGAATGATTTGCGGAGCAAGAAGATGCTCGTGAATGGCGACTTAAATCGGAGAAGGAGAAGGAAAAAGAAGAAGAAGATCGGGGGAGAGATGGAGAGATCTACCTGGGATCAAAAGCTCGGGGGGAGCTTCCATGTCTTCGCTCAAAGGTCGGTAGAGGAACCTGAGCTCGTGCAGCGCCTTGGAGGAGTTGCGACACGGCGGTGGTCGGCCGTGGATCTTGCCGGAGGTATTCTCGGTCGTCGCTCGGCGTAGGATCAAATTGCTGTCACCAATCTGAAGGTGGGAGCTCAGAGTCACTCTCTGTGGTGGCGGATGGGGGTGAAAGTGGCCGGAGGTGACTGATTTATAGGATGAAGGTGACGGGGTAGCTGGCGATGAGGTGGAGTTCGTGGCCTTCGTGGAGCGAGATTGAGGGTTGTCATGGAGGTCGAGGGGGCTGGCGAGGATGAGGGATGAGTGGGTGACATCATGGTGGTGTCAGTAGTCGGATAAGGTGGTCAGTGTGGAGCCCAAAATAGAAAGGGGGTAGCCCCTTGTGCTCGGTGGAGAACGTGGGCGCGGGGCTGGCGGAGGTTGACGACGATGTCTCGTCCATTAGATCTCGCGATCCAACTGTCCAGATGGAGGCACGGATCGACGCCTCGGATCAGATCTAAGGCGTAAAATCGAAGGGCTCACACCATACCACGTGGCGTGCTGAGAATGCGGCACGAAGGGATGGGCGAGATTAAATATGATCTGCGATCGCATGGTGGAGAGTGAAGGCATCGATGGACGGTGTAGATCAAGGCTCCCAGAGCGAGATCGGAGGGTGCACAGAGTACCACATGATGGACTCTGGGCGAAGCGCGAGCGGACAGTGAGGATGGACTCAGGGGTTCGATCGAATGATCGAGAGAGAGAAGTGTTTGAGCCGTTGGATCTGGAGTGAATCGGATGGATGAGGTGATGCCATGTGGCGCAAGCCTAATGAGGCGCTAGCGGCTGTGAAGATGCGATCCTGGGATTGATCCAACGGTGTGGAATTAACGAGGACGTGGAAATTACTGGGCCGTTGGATCTAGATGAAGATCCAATGGTCCGGGGCATGGGCGGATAGGTCAAAGGGAGCGGGCCGCGTGGCGCAATCAGAGGGCGCCACGTGGCCAGCTGTGAGTGGCTGAAGAGAAAAATAAGATTAGAGGGAGAAGGAGGATGAATTTGGAAAAACTCAAAACATGAAAGTTGTAGATCTCGATGAGATCTACTAGTTTCATGTTGACTAAAAACAGATATAAGGTCAAATATGATATAAAAATACAAGAATACAAATATACATATGTATAGTATACAAGGAGGCCCAAAAACCCAACTTTTGCCTACGAGCTCCGAATTGAATGAAATTAGTCTCATTTTAAAGGTCTCTGGATGTGTATCAATATGAAGGTAAGTATACCTAATTCGGAGTTGGTAAGAGAGAGATATGGGCATTCTAAGGTCCAGGGGGTTTAGGGCTTTATTGGGTATTTTACAAGAGAGGAACTCTGTCCTTCTTCCCTATATTATTAACTAATGGTGCACACACTATAAGGAAGGTGTTATTTTATTTTAGAGGGGATAAATATTCAAGTAAATTGGTGGATATTTTACAAGTGGATTGGCTTCTTATTTAAATGCAAATATGAATGCTAAAATGCATATCTTGTGGATTGATGCATGAATGCTGTTTATGCAAGATAAAGGGAAATATGATGCTATTTACCCGGGGACAAAGCTCTATTTTCAACTTTAAGAGTGATGAATCACATATTCATCAACCCCCTATACTTAAACCTAGCTCGTCCCCGAGCAACTAAAATGAAATGCAAGAGTGAAATGATTTTGGGTTCTATACCAAGGTCATGAACAAAAGTTGAAAATGGAGCTTGACTCAACCTTTGGATTAATTGTATGGCGGAACCTCATTGGAATCTGAACTTAAGACCTAACAGACTTCAAGTTCCACAAGTCTTTTATTCAAGACTCCTCAATAGTCAGGTCAGAACAAATCCTCAAATGCAAATTTCTGATGACTATTATTCTTACTTGTACTGTGTAAGTGAAATGTAACTCTCCACATCATAAATGACTCAGAACCAGCCTCCTCTAACAAGTTAACTCAAATAACGTGGTCCAGTAACTCTTTCCTCGAGGAGCGGGGTATTCCCTTCTAAGTTCAAGTGCGACCAATTCAAGAGGAGGGGGGTAGACAAAAGAATGGACGGTAGCTAGTGTAGCTACCTATCTCGGGATGCCTGACCAGTGTAGCCAAGTCATCCAGCTGCATTTCTTTGCTAATATACATACTCCGACAGGTATTTTATTTTCACTTACACCTGTCTGATTTTTTGGAGGTTTTGCAATTTTTTTTCGAACTATATACAGGGAGCAGCATGCACATCAGGAGTTTTTCCTCTTGAGCCAGTAGACTATCCCTCTTTTGAAGCATTATTGCAACCCACAACATCCCGTCCTTAGATGTCAACACCACAAGACTAGGTTGAGATGTACTACCCTCCCTAGAGGAGGAAGGATGTTTCCACCCGTGTGCTACTCCAAGCTAAATGATTCTACCTCCTCATCACCTCATCAATGAAGAGCTACGTGCGTAGTGCTTGTCCAAGTTAGGTCACTGTCTATAAGAATCATGCGTGTGCACGAGATATTCTACTTAGACTAATCAAGATGACATGTGAACATAGACTTGCGGACTCAAAGAATTAAGTCACTTGACCTGAGAAATCTTAACTCCAGTTCCTATAAGGTTCCTCTGAAATTAGGTGGATTAAGGTCAAATCAAGTCCATCTCAATATCTACTCATAACTTGTTTCCGAACCCACTAGCTTTTCACCTTGCATATGCAAGGTATGCGGATGAGATGCAGATGTCATGCTATGAAATGCAAGACTCTTTTTCTTTTCTGATGCAAGAGATGATATGCAAGAGTAAATAAGAAGCCACTGAATTTTTTCATTTTTTTTCTTTATTTTGTTTTTGGCAGAATTGGTATACCTCCTATGTCACAATAATTTACAAGAGTATTATACAGATTATACAAGTGTATTTTACAAGTTTATTCTTTGCGCTACCATTAGCTTCCTCCGACGACGCACTTCACCCTCCACCGACGCCAGCTCTGCCATCGTGGCAGAGCTCGACCACCGGACCTCCGTATCGCTTCATAGGCCTCGCCCTTCATCTCGCATTCCACTCCACGGATATTTTGCGTGCCTTGACTATCTTCTAACCCCCTGCAGGTGCTATCTCCTTGATTGGCCGGAGTCTCGTCGGAGCAGCATTCGAGCTCCTCCACCACTGCGATCCAGAGCGTCTCCTCCACTCTTGATACCACCGGACGCTTCGCCAGCCATCCACGCATCTTCCGAGCTACCTCAGATTCTCCAGCAACCTTCCCCGGCAACGCGCCATTCTGAAATGTGTCCCCACTACCCTTATTAATTCGAGCAAATTAATGGTCAAATTAATTAATATCGTTTGTTGCAGTCGGATAATGAGAGCAGATCAAAAACCACTTTTAATTAAAATAAGTTAATCTCGAGCGGCAATTTTATTTTTACGTGGGCAAGCCCAAGGTCAAACTCAGGGAGTCAGCTGTCTCCTTAGGTAATTTTTTAGCAAAGTCCAAAGTTTGATTTTCGAGGAATATTTTTTTGATCTTTTTTTCAGTGTTTTTATGCAAGACACATGCACAATCAGGTCAGTCTACAGGTTAATTCAAATAAGTGATCAAATCAAGTCCGAAAATTACGAAACTTGGCCAGATAGTGAAATGCAATGAAATAAGACTACCCTGATTTTTTTTGGAATTTTCTGACACTAAATAAAATTACTGCGAATTAAATATGAATGCAGAATGATTTTGACTAAATTAATTTTAATAAATATCAAATCACAATATTTTTGGGAATAAAAATTACCCTAAATAGATCTGAAGGTGAGGAATCCAGGAAAATTATTAAACCTAAATTTTGATGTGAGATGAACCTATTAAAATTAATTTAGAAAATCACTAAATGAATTATTTATGCCTCGGGATTCATGCAATTGAGATGAAATTTTTATGTAAGCTAAAGCTAATTATCCTAGATTTAATGTTATTTTTTGGAGATTTTTGGAGTCACAAAGAAATTACTATCAATTAAAAGGCATAAATGGGCAAAATATAGCAAAAATGAACCAATTAATTAATAGGAAAATCTACTTATATTACAAAAATATGCCACTTGTCACATAATGAAGAGGACAATATCAGCTATACGATGCAATTTTTCAAATTGAAAAATGAATTAATATGAATGCCTAAATATGCGTGCAAAGTCAGGGGTGTAAATGCAATTACTGGAATTAAAATGGCTGAAAATAAAACATGCTGACAGGGACTAATATGCAATTACCTATAATGCTGAGGGGGTGGATGCAAATTTTCCACGGGACACGTGCTCCTCACGTTGGGTCGCCTGGTAGGGACTGAAATGTAATTTTAGAAACCTTCAGGGGCCTCAGTGCAATTTGCCTAGGACGCATGTGCGGATCACGTGGGGGGTCCTAGGCTCGGTGGTCTTCGGAGGTTCGGAACGAGGCTCGGGCGGCTCTGGAGGTTCAGATCTGGCTCGGAGAAGCTTCGGGTGATCCGAGCCTAGTGGTCGGGGAAGAGGCTCGGATCGGGCGACATGGACGGATCTGGACTGCAGGATCGAGGATGATCCAACAGCCTCTGGCTGATGACGCATGAAGTGTCTGGGTCCGTCAGATCAGTGATCGATCCAACGGTGATGGGCTCGCTCTTGAGGTGACGACGTGGTCGATCAGTGACCATTGGATCTCGACTGATCCAACGGCACCTAGAGCGCGGAGAGGGTGATGACGCGGCGAGATCAGGATGCGTAGGATCCGCCTGATCCTACGGCTGCATGGTGTGGTGACGTGAAAAGCTCTTGGCCGTTCGATCAAGAGGATCGAATTGCTGCTGCCTGTTGTCCCAACCGGCCCTCTACCTCCTGCGGCGGAGAGGGCTGAGCTCCGGCAAAGCGTGCCTAGCTCCGCCTCGTCCTCCCGTCGTCGGTGAAGGTTGCTGGAGGATCTGAGGTAGCTCAGAAGATGCGTGGATGGCTGGCGAAGCGTCCGGTGGTATCAGGAGTGGAGGAGATGCTCTGGATCGCAGTGGCGGAGGAGCTCAAATGCAGCTCCGACGAGACTTCGGCCAATCAAGGAGATAGCACCTGCAGGGGTTAGAAGATAGCTGAAGCACGCAAAATATCCGTGGAGTGGAATGCGAGGTGAAGGGCGAGGCCTATGAAGCGATACAGAGGTTCGGTGGTCGAGCTCTGCCACGGTGGCGGAGCTGACGTCGGTGGAGGGTGAAGTGCATCGTCGGAGGAAGCTAATGGTAGTGCGAAGATCAGAGCTCCCTTGCGGAGCTCGGGGAATGATTTATGGAGCAAGAAGATGCTCGTGAATGGCGAATTAAATCAGAGAAGGAGAAGGAAAAAGAAGAAGAAGATTGGGGGAGAGATGGAGAGATCTACCTGGGATCAGAAGCTCGGGGGGAGCTTCCTGGTCTTCGCTCGAAGGTCGATAGAGAAACCTGAGCTCGTGCAGCGCCTTGGAGGAGCTACGACACGGCAGTGGTCGGTCGTGGATCTCGCCGGAGGTATTCTCGGTCGTCGCTCGACCTAGGATCAAATTGCTGTCACCAATCTGAAGGTCAGAGCTCGGAGTCACTCTCCGTGGTGGCGGATGGGGGTGAAAGTGGCCGGAGGTGACTGATTTATAGAATGAAGTTGACGGGGTAGCTGGCTACGAGGTGGAGTTCGTGGCCTTCGTGGAGCGAGATTGAGGGTTGTCATGGAGGTCGAGGGGGCTGGCGAGGATGAGGGATGAGTGGGTGATGTCGTGGTGGTGTCAGTAGTCGGAGAAGATGGTCAGTGTGGAGCTCAAAATAGAAAGGGGCGGCCCCTTGTGCACGGTGGAGAATGTGAGCGCGGGGCTGACGGAGGTTGACGACGATGTCTCGACCGTTGGATCTCGTGATCCAACGATCCAGATGGAGGCGCGGATCGACGCCTCAGATCAGATCTAAGGCGCAAAATCGAAGGGCTCGCACCGCACCACGTGGCAAGCTGAGGATGCGACGCGAAGGGACATGTGAGATTAAATCTAATCTGCGATCGGACGGTGGAGAGAGAAGGCGTCGATGGACGGTATAGATCAAGGCTCCCAGAGCGAGATCGGAGGGCGCACAGAGTGCCACGTGGTGGACTCTGGGCGAAGCGCGAGCAGACGATGAGGATGGACTCAGGGGTTCGATCGAATGGCCGAGAGAGCGAAGTGTTTGAGTCGTTGGATATGGAGTGAATCGGATGGATGAGGTGATGCCACGTGGCGCGAGCCTGATGAGGCGCTAGCGGGCGGTGAAGATGCGATCCTGGGATTGATCCAATGATGTGGAATTAAGGCGGACATGGAAATCACTGGGCCGTTGGATCTAGATGAAGATCCAACGGTCCAGGGTAGGGTCGGATAGGTCAAAGGGAGCGGGCTGCGAGGTGCAATCAGAGGGTGCCACGTGGCCAGCTGTGAGTGGCTGAAGAGAAAAATAAGATTTGAGGGAGAAGGAGGCCGAATTTGGAAAAACTCAAAACATGAAAGTTGTAGATCCCGATGAGATCTACAAGTTTCATGTTGACCAAAAACAGATATGAGGTCAAATATGATACAAAAATACAAGAATACAAATATACATATGTATAGTATACAAGGAGGCCCAAAAACCCAACTTTTGCCTACGAGCTTCGAATTGAATGAAATTAGTCTCATTTTAAAGGTCTCTGGATGTGTATCAATATAACGGTGAGTAGACCTAATTCGGAGTTGGTAAGAGAGAGATATGGGCATTCTAAGGTTCAGGGGGTTTAGGGCTTTATTGGGTACTTTACAAGAGAGGAACTCTGGCCTTCTTCCCTATATTATTAACTAATGGTGCACACATTTTAGGAAGGTGTTATTTTATTTTAGAGGGGATAAAATACAAGTAAATAGGTGGATATTTTACAAGTGGATTTTACAAGTGGATTGGCTTCTTATTTAAATGCAAATATGAATGGTGAAATGCATGTCTTGTGGATTGATGCATGAATGCTATTTATGAAAGATAAAGGGAAATATGATGCTATTTACTCGGGGACAAAGCTCTATTTTCAACTTTAAGAGTGATGAATCACAGATTCATCACTCCGACCTCCTTCTCAAATTTGGCCAGTTTTTGTCTTCTCCCTTCCTCGTATTCGGTCCTAGAGGTTTCCTCGTGACAGGAGGAGGTCTTTGGCGCCTTGAATCGGTCGGAGGAGGTGGGAGCTGCACCCACCACGGAGCCCCAGCGACGCCACGCTCCCTGGTTCCCACCAGGTATCAGAACACCTTTTTCTTGCTTTATTAGGTAGATTTTCGTTCCAGCATTTATTTCCCGTCGTTAGTTTAGCTTGTAGTTAAGTAAATCACCTTGAATAGGTCGAGTCGTAGTTCACCGGAGCGGATGACTCCCGAGCCCTCCAGTCATCCCCCGAGCCCCGTATCGCAACCATCTCGTTCCCTATCGCTTTCTCCATCATCTGCACGCCCCTGATCAACCGGATCCCTCGTGGTTCCGCGAATCGAGGTTCCAACTCCGTCGCTCGTCGGAACCTCCCGATCGATTGGGACCTCCAGGGGCCAAGCGAAGACCATCAGGAGACGTGGGGACCTTCCAAGCACGTACAGAGACCATCAAAGGTGACAAAGAAGGTCGGAGGCACCGACTATTCATGATCGAAGCTCGCCGCGCGCGAGCTTTGTCCATGTTCGTCCACCTTGCTCCATCGCCGTCCGATCAAGATGAAGACCACGGGCATCCAACGGCGAAGCATCATCGACCGTCAGATGGGCAACACGTGTATAAGTGAAACGCCATCAGCCGTCCATCCGCGCTTAAGAGGGGTAATTTACACCTTTAGCCCCTGCCTTTTTGTATTTATTGCTTAGCCCATTAAATATTGTGTAACGTTTAAAATAAAGTGGGTATTTTGTAAAAAGACCCCTGCTTTTATTGTATTTACACTGAGGTCCTATCCACGTCAGATTACGTGAGGTCCCACGTGAATTTGGAAAAATTTCATCGATGCCCATGTATTTATTTGTATTTCATAAAGGTCCATTAAATAAAGTTTTGTGTTATATTTTTGTGAAATTTGCACGCAAACCCCTATGCTTTATGAAATTGCATTTTTGGACCCTGTGCGTGTGAGTCACGTGTAGTCCCACGTGATTGGTAAAATTGCAAGGACCCCCTGGCGGGTTTTGAAATATGTGTTTGATCCTGAAACTAAATGTTTACGTTCAAAAGTTTTGGTATATTTGCACAGAGCCCCCTGAACTTTATTTTATTTGCAAAAATACCCTTACTAGTGTTGGAATTTCTTTTTGTTTTCCCTATTTATTGCATGCCTCTATAAAATTCCAAAAATCACCAAAAAATTACCATAGGTTCCTGTTGCATTATATTATCACGTCATATTTTTATTTTGCATTTTTATTGCATTTTCATATTTATAAAAATTAAAAAATATACATTTTTGCTACAGTTTGCATTAGATTATACCAAAAAATAGTAAAACCCTTTTAAAAATCCCAAAAAATACCTTTTATGTGTTTTAGTGTGTTTTAATTTCTGTCTAAAAATCATTAAAAAAAATTCAAAAGAAAACCCATAAAAATTACAAAACTCCAAAAATCTTCATAAAAATCTTAAAAATTCTAGAAAATCCCAAAAATCTCATTTTTATCTCTGAATTTTCTCTGTTCTACTAGCTTTATTTTGAAATTAATTTGAGGAATTTTGGATACTATTTGATATTTTTCATCCTCATTTTAATTTCGGCCAGCAATCTATTTCACTGTTTACTCGTATTTTTTACTTTAAAAATACCAAAAAATAGGGAAAATCTAGAAAAATCACAAAAACATTAGCAAAATATAAAAATCATAAAAATATTTTTTTATTGTATTTTGAGTATTTTCCCTATTTTCATCTCTCTCTTATCTCTCTTTTATTATATATTCTATATGGCTTTATATCTCATTTCAAAAAGAAAATATAAAAACATAAAATATAAAACAAAAACAAAAAAATTAAAAATTAAAAATCAAATAAAAAATTATAAAACCAAAAATCAAATAAAAAATATAAAAAACCCACAAAAAGACTTGTGTGCATACATGACTAGCTTGTATATAAATAAGTGTAGGCCACCAGTTTTTGCTCTCTATGGTTCGACCTCTACATATTTACACACTATGCATCATTATGGTAGAGTTATAAATTTTAGTTCACGCTTTTGGGACTTAATTGCTTTATTTTGATTGTGGGTTAATTTCTGATTAATAAGGGTTTCATGAGAGGTCGCCTCAGTGACACTGTGGTCCTGCCTTGTGTGGACTACTTTAGACCCTCGCCAAATCACTGTTGTCAGATGGCGCCGTTGCCGGGGAGCAATGAGCGTATCTTACTTTAGTTTGTCATGTTGTAAATATTTGCATGATCTTTTGTTAATATTCATGAATTGCCTGTAAATATTTACTGCCTTTGTTTATATTCTGTGATTATTTGTGCTAATACCTTTTAACTGCAACTTTGATGCGAGGGTCCGCCATGCGAGGACGGTCTTCTAGGAGGCCAGTGCAGCCATGCATGAAGGAGGGTCACGACTGTTTGACCAGCTGGGGCAAGCACCAAGGAAGCAAGAAGAAGGCTTAGCTAGTTAAAAAAATGTAATTTTATGAGAGAGAGAGATAATTTTGGCATGTGATAACTTGGACTCTACTCTTCACAATGAGGTCCGGTGCCCGGGTGTCTGTTCACCTGGGGGCCTCATCGTGACTTTTCGTGTTTTCCTGCTTTCTTTTCTTTGTTTCCCACTGTTTTGAGCTTTCCACCTTTTCTTTATTTTTTTGTGTGCATGGAGCCCTTAGATTTAGGTTGCTTGACTCGGTAGCTAGGTCCACACATTAATAAGAATGTCTGTTCCTATAGTATCATATGCTTGGACTTAGTCAAATCATAAAAATGTTCTTCACGATTAATAGCTGCAAAAGTTTAGGGCGATTTTGTCGCTTGCACACTGCCATGTAGACAGGTTTAAAAATTCTGTTTTGCATACCGTATGGAGAGAGCTGGGATGCACTGTAAGTCCTCTAACTCATCATGCATCATTCGGTTCAATGGTGAGATTTCCATCATGGAACCAACTTGCACGGCTTTTCCGCTATCTCCCTCTGATTTTGAGCACCTAGGATATAAATGAGAATCTACAAGAACGTTAGGCGCTGGTATGAAAACAGACTCAAAAAAGTGAAAACCCCAAAAAAACTAAAACAAGGGGACTGCTAAATAAACTTTGACCTTAATTAAAATTCGTAATGGATCATCATTGTACTGGGTTCATAAAGCCCTCATTGTTTTCAGATACCTTCGAAGGGGGACCAAAACCCTACTCCCATGAGCGAGGCACGTCCCATAAGGAATAGAGCTAAAATCTCATTCTGCACATGCCTTGTGTATCGCATGGAATTCCGAAGTAATGGCGCTTCTATCGTACGCGACCGAGTAGGGCCTTGTCAGCGATGGTGTTCCCGCCTTGTGTGGAACATCTACATGGTCTAAAGTACTGAGCATAGGCCACGCCTTCACGGGGGTGTCTGTCTCATCGGTTTGCGTCCGAGTAGGTTCTTGCACGCTCACGGGTGATTCCGTACCGAGCGAGAACCGAAGTATTGGTTTCGCCTATCGGCTTCCTCTCTCTATTTCTTTGGCTGAGTAGGAATCCAGGAAGGGTTACAAGGACCTCAAAAAGTACAGACTACAGGTTACAAAGGAGGAGGACAAGTACGGGATTCTTTTCTGGCAGTACTCTCTCTCCTATAGGGTTAGCATGCTAAGGACTTGTTAAAAGATATGCCTGAAATAACAACTCTAAAACTAAAAAGATAATAAGTAGCCAAACCTTCACGGCTTCACATAACATGAGTTGGTGAACCCGATTTTGTATTGCGTTTGTATGGATCTAGATTAAGGTTCAAAGATCAAGTCCCGCGCCTTTGCACACATTTTGTTGTATCATTCTCCTTTGACCCCCGCTCAGTCGAGCCTTTCTACTGTTTTACACTCCTCTTTATTCCTCGTTGACCATCATATCCTTCTTCCAATATACAATCCTCCATGTGCTTCGCAAAGTCGATCTATGGATGGTTTCCGTCGGGATCCCGGCGACACCCACATCGATTCCATAGACTCAACTTTGCTAATAAATTCGAGCGATTCCCGAGAACTCGAGCTGGACTTTGCGAATCGATCTCCAGACTCCTCGTCTTCTACCTTTCTTTTGACCACCCAATAAATCGAGATCACTTTTGTCCCACTCTCGCCGTTGTAAATGGAAGTCGATCACAGTCCATATCCTTTTCCGTTCACAACATGCTAGGATTGACCTTAATTCCATATTCATCATGACAGCTGAATAATATTGCAAGTGGTCTGATTAGGATTCTCTCATTCTGCAGATAGAAGACAGACCAAGCCCTGGATTCTAATCCGGAATTCATTTCGTCAGACTCAGACCCTGACATGGCTCCTCAAGGAAAGGACAAGGGTCAGCAGCCACCCCAACCAGAAGGACAGATGCCTAATCAGAATCAAGTTAATGCACAAGTGTTGGCATCCATCCAGGCTATCCAACAGCAACTGACAGAGTAGGCCCTAGCACAGACTGCTTTCCAGGATATGCTGAATGATGTAATGAACAGAGCCGAGGGAGGAGGAGGATGAGGAGGAGGTGGTAATCCTCCAGATGATGAGGAAGAGTCGGAATAGGGGAGACCCAAACCTACACTGAAGGAGACCTATAATCCTGGAGACAACCAGATGACCGAGTGGATCCTCATTCCACCGGTGCATGCTCACTTTGAGATGAAGCCCCAGTTCCTCGCTCTTCTTCCATCTTTTCATGGAAATACAAGTGAATAGCCGTATATCCACCTGCAACAGTTCTCACGCATCTGCCGTACTACTCACTACCCCAATGTTCCTCTGGACATTGTCAAAATGATGGCATTCCCCTTCAGCCTGCAAGACAAGGCCCTCTACTGGGTCAACCATTTGGGGAAGGTTGTGACAACCAGGGAGGAACTGAAGTCAGCTTTCCTGCACAAGTTTTACCCTCTCGGTCGGCTCAACCAGATGCGAGCACGAATCAGTAACTTCTCCCAGGGAGCCCATGAATCTATCCACGAAGCATGGGAGAGGTTTACAGATCTGCAAGAGAAATGCCCTCATCATGAGATCTCGAAGACCAGCTTGGTCCAACATTTCTTTGGGGACCTGAACATCGAAATCCAAAGGCTCGTTGACACAGCATGTGGGGGCTCACATTTCAATAAGGATGAAGATGTAATCTGGCAGATATTTGAAGAAATGGCCGAAGGAGAGGCCACCCTCTCTTCATCAAAGCATACCAAAAACAGCCCCAGATCCTCCAGAAACAAGTACACATGGCAACGTCCCGCGAGGCGGAGAGAGATGAGAGCTCCAACCTCAGCATCATCGGGGGCCATCTCTTGAAGGTTGATATCATCGAGAAGCGATCACAGGACCTAGAGAAACTTGTTGTGATCGAGAAGAGGACTCAGAACCTTGACAAGCTAGATCAGATCACCAAACAACTAGAACTGCTGGTGGGCACCATCAACTCTGTCCAGTCGGCTGTGCCATCAGAAGCTCCGGCTGAGAAGAAGACGATCTACCACCGCCACATCAGCCTCAGCCGAGCCAGCAGCCACCGGCAGTCCAGCTTGTGTACTACGTACAGGCGCCCGACCAGGTCCAGACGCAGCAGCAGATGGTTGTGTACCAATCAGAGTTTGTATCAGGATCCGACCCAGTATTCCTCCTATACTTAGGATCTGGTCATCCTAAGTATAGCCATAAAATGAAATGATATGGAGCTGGGGCGAGTGATTCGAATCACTGGGGAGGGAGGGAAAATATATACAAGAAGGAGTGAGAATATACAAGGATCGAGAAGGTTTGTGACGAACCTTCTTGCGGAAGCGAGGATGTAAGGAATATACAATAATGTTGCTATTGAAATTGTCCTCAGATGAATAGTAGTGAGGTGAAGGGATCGTCCAACGAGGGTCGACACACGACTGCTTGCTTGGATACAGCTTAAGAACAACCGAACTGAGCTCACTCATATAAATCACCTTATCCGGACCATATGAGGACTCTTCAGAAAATTCCTTCTCCGGAATGTTGAAGGAAATTTTCTTAGTCGGAATTCTAGAACCTGAATCATTAAGAGGGAGATGAGAGCGACGCGCCTTGAGAGTTTGGGGGAACACCTCGAGGAATCGATTATCGACTTCCTCTCACTAGATAGCCAACTAGAAGAGGGAGCAACCGTGTTTTTATGTGGAGTCAATTTAGTCTTGGTTTTTTCCTTTGAAGGTCTGGGATGTGATGCGGTGCTGACCATGGGTTCCTCATCAGACGAGTCACCATATATATTAGAATATTCCTGAAGGGTCAGCACGCGTCTCGAGAAGGTGTTAGTAATCTCAGTTGGCATGGCATTATTGGGCTCTTGTGTCGGATCATCAAAATGATCAAGGCAATCAACAAAGGTTGTGTCTGACTCAATGATAGCTTCTGGTCGTGAGTCCTCCTTAGAAGTTGTCACGGTGGTGGTGCAAGCAATTGATGAAGTGGAGGTGTGGGGAGTCTTTGATCCAACTGTCGTCCGGACAGTCGGTCTCTCAGGTGTAGCAGAGAGGTGGGACTCTTCTTCCTCTCGATGGTCATGACTATCAACGGATGTGCGGGTCACCTTAGAGTAAAGTGTATCAAAGAATGAATGAGGTCGAAGCGTCCCCAATGTTGTAAAATCGATTTCCCGAGTCTCGTAATCTATAGTCGCCTTAGACAAGGCTAAGAACGGCTTCCCGAGAATAATAGGAGTCTGAGTAAACTCTCCTCGGTGCTCAATGTCAATGATCGTGAAGTCCACCTAGAGTAGAGCACCTTGGAAGTAACGATGACTGAAATGTTTCCTCTCGACTGTTTGATAGATCGATCAGCCAGCTGAATAGTCTCTCTTGACTTTCTGTTTGGCTTGAGTTTCAGCTTGTCAAACACAGAGGTCGGGAGGATATTTATCGATGAGTCGACATCGATTTTCGCATGGGTAAAGATGGCATCTTTGATTTCACATTCAACTCGGGGCAACCGCTTCACTCTACGGCTTTTGGTCTTTCTCCCCATCATCAAGGAGGTGGCCATAGACACTATGTGTTTTTCAGTCCTTGTCCTCTTATTGCATGACCTCTTGGGCATCATCTTACTCTTTACATATCATTTGAGGTCGGGA
This sequence comes from Ottelia alismoides, assembly GCA_037367405.1. NCBI lineage: Eukaryota > Viridiplantae > Streptophyta > Magnoliopsida > Alismatales > Hydrocharitaceae > Ottelia > Ottelia alismoides. Next base: position 304,960 of record JAZKJV010008012.1, on the reverse strand, counting down.
AAGTGATCTATGGCCTTTATTAAGGGAAGATTAAAATCAATTCTTCATCGAGTGCTTCCCTTAGGGTAGGATCCATAATTTTCAAGTCTTTTTCATTTTCAATTTTTATGTGGTTTTTTGGTTTTTCATTTTTTTTTGTATTTTGGTGGATGAATGATCAGACTCCGGATTGTAGGGTAAGTGGTTAGTAGAAAAGGTTTATAGAATGGACTCCAGCTGTACAAAAGATGTGTGTTCCATAATACTCGCTCGGTTTTCAACATCAGATCTACTTACTTCCTTCTCCACTTTCATACCCAGGCTGGCAGAAATTGAGTGCAAGATTTCGATGACATCTCTCAGCTTGTTACCAAATGATTCATTTTTCTCAATAAGTCTGGAAATGTCATCCTCCAAAATGTTCTCATGACAAATCATGGGAGAGTTCTGCTCAATTGGAGGATACTGCTGAGATGTTGGGGTCTCATACTCAACATACCTAGACTCTGGCATGTAATGCTGGGTCGAGTATGGACCATCCATATGGCTAATATTGGTCGGAGCCTCATATGATGGAATCAGTGAAATGGGGATTGATAAGTCTAGCTTATGAGTCCAATCTTGTGAATGTATAGGCTCTTCTAATGTGTGATATAAAGGCTGGCTAATGGAAGCTTGATCACTAAAGTCAATCAAGTCTGGGAAATTTTGATGTGCGGGCCTCTCTATTTGGGTTGTTCGATCGACCAAGTTGTTCTGCCAGTCATCTGTCTCAGCAGTGCTTGCTCTTCGTATGGTTCACTGATTCTAGCAAGCTCTCGAGAGTAAGGACAGTTAACCCAAGGTGGAAGTGGATCCGGAATGTTAGAATATGGAGTAGGTGAGAAATGCGAAGAAGTGGAGAAGTCAATCGAAGTTCTGACTTCATAACCTAGTTGAGGTAGAACCGACCACAGGTAAGGGTCTCCTGTGGATGGCGGAGGATACATAGAATAAGGAGAAAGCGAAGATGAACGATATATGGTTGATGAGGAATGACCGGAGGTCTCAGGGTATGGGGACCAATATCTCGACATCTTGAGGAGGAAAGGATGAATGTAAGAAGATTGAGGTAGAAAACGTGCAATTACACAGGAACACACACGGACAAACACAATAACAAACGCAAGAGTAAATCCTGAGTTCACACTCAACACGGTGAAGGACCCGAAACCGAGTCTGATTGGTCTGGTTGATTTTAAGTGTGATTTTTCAGACAAATAGCAAGAAGTTACGCAACCTATAGGGGAGTCAGCTAAAAGCCAGATGCGTCTCCCCTGTTTAACCTGTCGCTTTAGATACCAATGCCCTTCCTTTCTTTGCTCCTATCCCCAGCCGAAAGTTCAAGGACCTGCCCCTATCTACCTACAGAGTAGGCGGAGGCTGACAAGGCTGTAACTTCACCCCTATCTACATGCAAGCGCAGGTGGAGGCTACTAGCAACTTGTCGCGGTGCACCGCAATTTCACCCCTGTCTACCTACCGGAGTAGGCGGAGACTACTTGGCGCTGGTCAGTTGAACCCAAAGTTCAGCCGGTGATATTTGCTCAGATCGGGGTACGCGATAAGGAAGGCGGGGGTTTTTGGCTCTGCCCTAGGGTGCTCACACACTCTAGTACCCTCACTCAACCTGAAAACAAGGTCGGGGTTAATCTTCCGCAAACAAGGGTTAATTTTAGTCATTTTTTTGGTCCAATTCAATTAGCAGTCCCGATTTTAGAGATTAGTTGTCACTGATATTAATCAACACAAGCAATCACGTCTACCGTCTAGTCCCAATTCCTTTATCCTAGGTTAGAAAACCGAGAGAGAGAGAGAGAATCGGAAAAAGCCTATGCAATCGAGAAAATAACGATGAATGCTTGAGTGAGAATACTTATAGTGCCTCCAGCTCTCTACAATGCGGGATGCAATACTGAATTGAAAATTTTACACTAAATGAATGCAATCGAGAAAAGCCGCTCCTAGACAGGCAGTTCTATTAGCGAGTGAAGAACAAATTGAATTTGGCTAAGTCCTGCGGTCTAAGTTTGTCTTTTAAGTGTGAAGTGTGGTCCTAGAATTTTACGAGCAAAACAGTCCCTAAAATAGCTCTAAGAGCCGCAAGTGCAGGTCCTATTATACGTAAAGCAACCACATAGCACATGGGGACACGTTTTATTACGACTTACACGCGCGAGAACCCAAACGGGAACCGCTATAAATGTAGACACTTTTTTACAAGTAAATAAATAAATAAAAATCTTTTTGGCGTCTCAACAGCCGACTTGATCCACAAATCGTCGGCCTCCGATGTACTTCGAGATGCGTCGACTTCAGGAAAGCCGCTCCAAGTCCATCGGGCCCTCGCACAAAAAGATACAAAAATGTCAGAGAGGGAGAAAAATAAATAAATAGAAAAATAATTTGAAAAATGAAATAATTACAAGGTCGTTCGGGGATCAGACTACCCGAGTGACTGGAAAACGTAAATCTAATTTTCCAAAGTGATCTTAAGCCGTTTACCTCCCCGGCAATGGCACCATTTGATAATCCGGGGATCTTCCCTTTTCAATGGTGTCGAATTGACGATTTCATTGCAGTCAGATAAATCCAGATCGATAAAAAATAACCACACAAACCGATGATTCGTCGAATGAAATTTAGTGTGGTTTTATGTTTGTTTAACCTGGGCAAGCCCCAGGGTCGACTCAAGGAGGCAAAGGAACTCGGGATCAAGTTAGAGGATTATATCGTGATTTTCCAAGTGGGATTTTTTTTTAATTGTTTTATGTAATAAAAAATACCAATGCACAAATGCATATGAATTAGGTTATTAAGAAAACAAGCTACCTAGCCGAAATTAATTTGAATGTGAAATTAGTCCAAATTGGCCAAGTTATATTTTTTCTGTAAACCTAATCCAATGATGAATGCAAATGTATATTTTTTGGAATTTTTGGATTTAAGATGCACAAATGAAAAATGCAAACTTTTTTGGTATTTTTTATGCAATTTTTCGTGCAAATGATATGCAAAAAATATTAAAATTTTACTGGAAGATAAATATGATGAAATTAAGCTACACAATTTTTTTGGAATTTTTTATACTTTATGATTTTTAATGAATTTTCAACTGAAAACAGAGCGATTGTACGTATTTAATTCCTAATTAATCCATGAAATCAAATTATCCAGCGAACTATTTATCTCAAATAGATATTTTAATCAGGAATCTAGGAGAACTAAAATTTCTCAAAATGATCTTTGTGGATTTAATTAAAAATCAATTATAGAAATCACTAAGGAATTTATTTTATGCAAACAACAACTCCAATTTCGAAGAAACTTGGACAGTAAATAAAGCACAAATAAAGGCATCATCTCCCATTTTTTTCATAATTATTAGAGCAATAAATATGGTTGTGCGAATTTCAGATCTTAAATGGGCAAAATATCACTGATTTTCAATCTCTAGTTTTTAATAAATAATATGTTGCGCACAAAAATGTAAATAAATAGCCACGAGATAAAGAATTAGTTGCTCTACAAAATACTATTTTTCTAATAAAAAATGATGCAGCAATATTGTCCAAATTATCATGCGAAGTCAGAGGTATCAATGCAATACATAAATTAAAATAATAAACTCAAACTGTGTACAAGGGCACTTCTGCAAATATATAAACATGTAAGGACACGAGTGTAATTTTCACAAAATAATAAAAATAAAAATAAAAATTGACTTTTTCTTTTCCCCCAAGCTAGGCCAGGGCAAAATACGTGGGCGGCGGGCTAGGCGAGGTGGCGCGTGTCACGGTAGAAGGCGGACGGGCGGAGGGCGGTGCGTATGCAATTCCCCGACGATGAGCGCGCTAGGGCCAGAAGCGGGCGGCGCTGCAGGGTCCATAGCGGTACACACCTGCGCATGGAGCGGCTACGCGGGGTCGACGCGAGGCGGTGGCGCGGCTATGTGCGGCTGTGCACGGCCGCAACGCTTGGCGGAGGGCGGAGCAGCGCTGACGAGGGGTGGCTGTAGCGACGGGCGGTGCGCCTGGGGATGGTGCGGTGTGGGGCGACGCCGCACGGAGGGACAGCGGCGACCGACAGGGGCGACAGCCTCTCGCTGGTCTCTGACAGGGGCGGGGCAGCTTCTGGCGCAGCGGCCGCGCGACGGGCAGCGGCAGCAGGCCGCTGGCGGGCAGGCGACGCGCTTGGGAGAGGAGGAGGATGTGGAGGCGGAGGCCGGGCCGCGCAACCGCAGCTAGACGGGCGGGAGGATTCGTGGGGGCACCTGGAGGCGGCGGCTGGTCAGGTGGTCGGCAGCGTCAGAGCGGCCGACGGCGGCGGCAGAGCATCCAAGGAGGGGGCGGCTACGACTGCTTCTTCCCTGTGCTTTTTTATTTTTTTATTTTTTATTTTCTTTTTAAACAGGAAAAAATATGAATGAATTGAAATGAAGTGGTGTATGTGTGTGATGTATGGTGATGATGAATAAAATGAGGATGGTGAATGATAACTGAAGTGATAATGGTGTTGTGATCACGATACAAGGAAGAAAATAGTTAGATAAAAATAAAATAACAAGGAAAGAAAAGGGATAGAGAATTACCTGGAATTTCGCCCGATTGTGGAGCTGTGGTGTGCGACTTCCGGTTGTCGCCTCGAGGAGATGGTAGGTGCTCCGAAGCTTGAGCAGCTTGTGTGGAAGCTGCAACAAGGAGTTGCGAGGCTCCTTGGATCTCACCACGACCGATGATGGCCGAGCTCGTCGTCGCTCAGATCATCTCGTCCGTGATGTCACCAGAAATGATACGAGGGTTGGGGCTCTCTCTCTCAAGATCGGTGGATGAGGAAAAAGATGGAGATGGTGGTTAATAAAAAGAGGAGGGAGAGTTGGAAAAGTGATGGAGAAAGTGGAGAAAATGGTGGAGGAAGTGGAGAAGATGTGGCTTGGAGTAGAAGGCAAGTAGAGGAGAAGAGGTAAAAGGGGAATAAAATAAATAATTAATAAAATAATATAGTAGGCTACTAAAAATAATTAAAATAGTAATAAAATAATAATAATAATAATAATAAATCCGAATAAACTAAATCCGAAAATAATGAAAAAAAGGGGTGGCATGTGGCGGCTCCAGGAGCTACCACATGTCACTCCTAGAAAATTCAAAATTAAATGTAAAGAAAAATAAAAAAGAAATAACAAATGAGATTAAATCAAAAAGTAATCAACACGAAAGTTTCTCGCCTCAACGAGATCTACAACTTTCGTGAAGGGCCGAAAATCAAAAGAAGTCTTATATACAAATTGTATTTTTGGGTGGTACCTTATAGATATAAAATACCGCATTTTATCTTTTGTATTAGAGAAAATATAAAAAGAATATTACAACTTAATCTATTTTTTGGATTTTTAATAATTAAGAAAATAAAAAGATAAAATGAAGGGTAAAAAGGTCAATATATACACTATACAATAGGGGCCCAAAACCCAAGTTTTGCATACGACCTCCAATTTTAATGAAATTGGTCTTATTTCGAAGGTCTTTGAATGTATATTACTTTAAAAGTGAATAGGCCTAAATCAGGCACTGTATGAGAGAGATATGCACATTTAAGGTTCATGGTCTCAAACTTGGACTCGGGTTTTATTAGTCAGTTTTACAAGTTAGTATTTTTTAGATATTTTTTTATTAGTGACAGTAATATACACAGTATAGGGTCAGTTTTATTGACTTGGGAGGGGGATAAAACATAGATAATTAGGTGAATATTTGTGGATATTTTACAAGTGAAAATAGGCTTCATATTTAATGCAAATATGGATGCTAAAATGCATGTGTTATGGATGCATGTATGAATGCTATTTATGCAAGATAAAGGGAAATATACTGCTAAATACTAGGGAATAAGGCTCTATTTTCAATTTTAAGAGTGATGAATCACATATTCATCATTACCTTCACCTCCATTTCAACCTTTGATTTCTCCGTTTCTCATGCTTACTTAGACTAGTTAATTACATAGTTATATCCTTTCAATCAACATCTCAAATCACAGTCGAAGATCATGTTTAATTCCCTCTCAAATCACCTCCCATTTTTGTTTCCATATCATTTTCTGGAACCTTATTTTGAGCTGCTATATCTCCTAAATTTTGATCGATTCATCTTTGAATCGAGCTTCAAATTCTCATTTGCAGATTCTTGTACATCTTATGGAGCATCAATCCATCGTCTGGAGTTATTTCTCTTCACCAATACATCGACTGAGCAGTAGAACTTCATCCAAAACTTCAATCCCTAGCTGGCCAGACTTTCATATTTTTACGTCATCGCCTTCTCCCTCTAATGCGCCATGGCAGGCGAGCTCGGAAGAGGTAGGTGACCTCCTCCTGGCCCTGACTGAGGTCTCCATCAGCCGCGAAATTGCTGGAGATTGATCAAAGAGGGAGATGGCCATTGCCACTCCAGAAAAGGGGAAGAATGCCCAAGAATAGCAGACACACAATATGGCGACACGTGGCATACACAGACGGCCACGATCACGCATGCTCTAATACAGACCATTCATCTACGAAACGGTGGAAGAATTACGCTCAAGCCCCTGCTACTTTTCAGACTCCATAGCGCTCCAGAAGTTTTGCCATATTTATATTTAAGAACCCACACGGGGACCTAAGTGTAAGCATACAAAACTTTTCTTACAAATAGGTCCCTGACCAGGGACCTATTTGAAAGAAGAGATCTTATCTTTCTTCTATTTTCTTTTATTATTTTTACATTAGACTTGGGAGTATATTGTTGACTCTAGACATTATTATATCATAGTATTTATTTTTACATTTTATTTTGTTTTGATTTTCGAAGGATTTTATCAAGGTTTTATTCTTCGCTTATCGAAGCATTTTGAGTTTGTTTAGATTCCTTTTTCGAGCCTGTCGCTCGAGCGTTTTCTCTACTATATAGTATCATCTACATATTCCATTTTTTCACATATTATATAGTAGATAAGTCATTTGAAAAAATATCACATTGAAAACTAAATAAAACTTGGAAAAACTAAAAATCTAATAAAAATTCAAAAAAATCTAAAATCGATAAAAAAGAGTTTTCTCACTTTTCTCGAGAAGAAATTGAAAATCACAAAAATATCTCGTTTCCTCAAAAATCAAAGTATTGCTATTCTGCTTCCTCGAGTTCGACCCGGGGACACTTACCTGGTTAATAAGTAGTGTAGATAAAATAGGAGAGAGCCGAATTTTATCACTCGCAAAACCTCAGTTATCACCGTCTCCTCTGCCGGGTTGGACTAGAAACTAGTGATCTCTTCGTTTAGAGGCTTCAATCACAAACACACTTCAAGAGGTATTCATATATATTCTTTGTGGTTTAGATGAAATGATTCAATAATAGTTCTTGTATCATGTGATTTCATCATTTTAAAAAAAATTAAATTCCACTGCCCCGAGCAACTAGTGCGACTAGTCGATCCCGATCGCATATGATGAGATCTTCACGCTTCTCTGTTACGCCTAAGGTTCTTTTCATAACCTTAAAGTGGTATCAGATCCTTGGTCGAGTATCTTGGATATGATCCAAAATCCTAGGTGAACAAGGTTTGTTTTTCGGATGCGCGAGGACTTGTTGTTTTTGCATTGGATGCAAGATTTGAATTGGTTTTTTGCTAAAATAAAAATCTAACGTTTGTGCACTGTTTGGAGGTGTTTAGGTTATTAAAAATGTATTTATAATGTCTAAATATGCCAAAAAAATAACAACCTATTATTGGTATCTAAAGTGCATAATTAAGATTCGAATAGTTCTAGGCACAAAATTGTTGTTGCATGTATTCTCGGATTTGTAAGAATTAATTTTGCTTACTATTTTCCCATCATGAAACATGAAATAAGCACTTGGGTCATATAAAATAAAACCAACAGATCGCTCGAATTTATTTCATGCAATTCCGAATCCGTTTGCACTAGATATTTCATATTTAGTGGAGATGGGTCGGGAGATTATTAGATCATCAAATCTCTTTGCTTGATGTATTTATTATTCAATGGAAATAATGGAAATTATGAATTTGTCCTGATTAAATATGACACCTAATAAGTAAAAAAAATAATTGTACACATCATTGGCCATTCAATGTATGTTTCATGAAAACCCTAATTTATCCTACAATAGTTGTAGGGCAACTTTTACATGCAAATCATGGTTGCTAAATATGCTTAGAAATTTTAGGATATCAAAAAATGTTTTAATATATCTAATGTTTTTGAGTGATTATGATGTTGTATAATGCCAGTCATCAAAGTTGATAGATAGGACCACAAGTACATTGGCATTATTTTGTATTATTCTCAATAAGAATGGTGAAGGTGTCTCAGAACGGTGAAGGTGTCTGGTCAAGGTTTGCTGCCTTGGTTTACTAATTAGCGCCTTGTGATGAATCCATGACTCATCACTCTATATGGATGTTTTAGCAAAATCCCCTTAATAAACGTCTAATTAATCCCCTTAAAATTGATTAATTAACATTCACTAATTGTACTAATATTAACGTTTAAAATATGTAAAGAATTAACCCTTATTGAGATTATTATTTTATATGTAAATAATGTGTATTTTAACCTAATTTTCTCTAATTTTTAACTAACTTGTCATAAAGAATTAAAATCCATAAAAATAGAAAAAAATAAAAGAAACAAAAAATATCTACAATTGTATATTATGTACATATTTTATCTTTGCTGACTTTATTTTACTGTTTTCTAACCTATAAAAATACATAAAAATTAGATTAATTATATATATTGTAAAAAAATAATCCACTAATTAAAAATACAAAAAATCACAAAATACAAAAATATGGTATATTATTTTCTATAGAGTACTTCTAAAATTATGTTTAGCATAGTTGACCTCTTTTGATTTGGGCCCTTACATGAAAGTTGTAGATCTTGTCGAGACGAACAACTTTCATGTAGATCACTTTTTGATTTGACTTCATTTACTATTTCCTTTTAATTTTTCTTCTTCTTCTTCTTTAATTCTTATATATATTTTAATACTTTATTATTATTTATTTATTATTTTTAAATTTTTAAATTTTAATTTTACTTTCTTTTCCCTCTTTCTTTTCTTTTCTTTTTCCCCTTCTCTTTCCCCTCTTCTCCTTTCTCTGACAATACACAGGACGTATGCTGACCTTATAAGAATATTACAATTTATATGGAGACTCATCTAATAGGGAACCCAAGGTCAACACCTGATGAAACCCAGTTTCATGTCATTAATTCGTGGTTATTAACCCCCTAGTTTAGACTCAGTGTCAATAAAAACCAGATTAATCATTATATTTTTCTAACCATTGGAATAAATTAGAAATACAAAAAATAGCGAATTAAAAATCGTGTTTTTAAGCCTTTAAAATGCTCACAAAAAAATTTCTCCCCTTGTTTGACCTCTTTTCTATTTTCGGTCAACATGAAACTTGTAGATCTCATTGAGATCTACAACTTTCATGTTATGAATTTTTCCAAATTCGGCTATCTCCCCCCTCCTTTTCTTGATTTTCTCCTGAATAATCTGATCGGGCCACGTGGTGCCTTCTGATTGCGCCACGCGGCCCGTCTCTTCGCGTGCCACGCACCCTCCTCTTTTGGTCGTTAGATCATCCCATTCTCCTCCAGATCATTGTCGTCCATTCCCTCTACAAACATCAGCCATCCGATCAACCTTCAGATTCCATCTCCACCGTCCTTTAGCGCCTTAACCTCAGCTTGCCACGTGTCCTCTCTCCGGCCGCTCAACCTTCTCTGGACGCTTCCATCTCAGTCGTCACCTCCCGCCTTCGATGTCCATCATTCGGTCGAGCCCCAGTCTCCATCTCACCTGTCCACCAGCACCGCTTCTTCCTTGCGCCATGTGGGGCTTCCTGCCGCTCTCGATCAAATCCAGACCGCTCACGCATGACCACCTCTCAACCGTTAGATCACGAGATCCAATGGCCAAGAAGCCGTTGTCTACCTCCAGCCCCTCTCTCGCACACGTCGGCCACCTCACGCTACCTCTTCCCCCTTTTCATTTCCCCCATTTCTTACGCTATCTTCACCATGATCTGAGTAACCTACGACATTGCCCATGCTTTATTCATCCTCGTGGGAGCCCACACACGTCGTATCTCCCCTCCCATCGCTCCATATCGTCCACTCAAGCCACGGCCTCCGCCATTAGAACCGTTGAGCTCCAACTTTAAATACGTTGTCATTGCACCACTCTATGGTAGTCATCCTTTACGTGGGGCTCCGCCCAGCCCCTCTCCTCCTCCCCGTGACGGGGGAGGATTGATCGAGGTGCAAAGACGGTGGTGGTCCCCGGTGTTGACCCCTGGCCATCAAATGGCATCGTTGACGGGGACACTACTCATCTTTGTGTTTTTTAGATTTTTATTAATTAATTAAGAGATTATTTTTGATTCGTATGTCATTTGTTCATGTTGTCTTGCATTGTTAATTTTTTTCAATTGGTATCTAATGTTTGTTTTTGTGGCAGGTCCCTTGGTGACCAAGGAGGCGAGGAGCAGGCATTCTCCGCTGCGAGGAGCCGCTGAAGCAAATTCTAGAGAAAAATCAAAGAAGAAAAAAATGTGTCTTGCATTTTTTTATGTAATAATCATCTTTACAACGGCCTTCGATTGAAGACTCGTGCGTGTAAATGAACGAAGTTTTTTTTGGTTGTGTGGGGATCGCCCCTCTTGAGTGTCGACCTAGGATCAGGCACGCGGCCCTTCGAGCTACTTTTTATCCTTTATGTTTGATCGTCGGTAGGACACACATAATTCAAGACGCATGTAAACATCGCTTCACTTAGACAAATTAAAAGATGTTCTTCCATGCTAATAGAAGCATGTTAGGTGCAGTTTTTCATCGACTTGCATACATTCGATTTTGTTCTTAAATTCAGTCCGAGATTTAACGAATTTTTGCTCAAGGAACTGTGTCTTTTCTCTCTTAGTATAGGTCATGATTTTTATCGACTACATGGCTTTTTCTCGACCTCCCTTCCTGGCTTGATCACCTAGGTTAATGGAAAATGGGAATGAGTGGTAGACGATGATTGCTTGATTTATGCTCGCCTTTAATCAGTGATAACCTTGAGCAAGTAAATTAGGACGGATAATTGCAAGTCAACCTAAAATGGAGTAAAATCTTATTTTGGGAGAGCAATGCCCTTGTTTACGTAGGATGTTTTTATTCAACTTTTTCTTGATTCCCACGTAAACTAGAATGTTTAATCACCGGTAAAAACGACAAGATAGTTAACCAACATTTGTTGGTTTCACGTGTGAGTTGGTGAAATCAAAGGATATTGCATGCGTGTTTGAGCTTTGATTGCTTCAACACCCTCCCCTAGACCTTATGTACTCCATTCATCTCCAAAGATTCATCCGCTCATTTGTACATCCATCCTTCTTCTTCGTTTACCTCAGGTCTCCCCCAATATCAATTATCAATCTTTATACTTAGGCTACTCTCAGCCTAAGTATGGGGGGACCTGAATACCTGTGACTTTCTTACTCTTCTTTTCTTACCTTGATACTTAGCTTATTTCTAACCTAAGTATCGGAGGTGTCCGCCCCAGTTCCCGTATATTTTTCTATACTTAATAGATCTATGGCCTTGTATCATCTAGTGCTATGAGGACATAGCAAAGTTTAAATATAGGAGGGTATACCGTATATACAGTATATGCACTCTAGCTATATTTTGAATATTTTTAAAAAATTTAAATCTTTTTGGCTAAAGAATAATCTTTTGAACTAAGTAGACAAAATTATTTTCAAGGCTTTTCTACATTATTTTCAAAGAAAAAATATTTTTGAAAATGATTTGAAAAATGAGTTTCTCTTATTTTGAAAAATCATTTGAAAAATGTTTGGAAAATCTTTATTTGTTTAATATGGTGTTGAAAATTATTTTCTCGACTTCAAGGAAAGTGAGTCTAACTTTTGTTCTAACTTTAATCAAAAATCCATAAAAATGAAAAAAAAATAAAAAATCCTTTAAGAGTCAAAAGTGACTACTAAACCCAAATAAGTAGCCGCGTTCAGAGAGGGATTTCCCTTAGCAGAGTAGGTGGTTTAGAGGACATCGCGTAAGGCTCCATCCTAAAGCAACGGACTCTGACTAGTACTTACACCTATACTGGTTGAATGTATATGCATCTACTCATTTAAGTTTAGGAAGACATTTTGTATTTTAAAGTCTTCATAAATTTTTTTGAAAAACAATCAACACTTGGATGAAGGAATTGGAATAAATCCCCTATTTTTTCACTTCTACACAGGATTGGTGATGTTCAAGAACACTCGATTTATGAGGTCTTGAGATTTTAGGTTAACCAGCCTTAGTCATCAGGGTCTTAGACTTAAATATCCACATTTTCCTAGTTAGCCGATTTGCTTGCTATATTGTATGCTTAGTCTCCTACCCTATGAATATGATCAGCACTTCACATGCATGATTGTGGTCTCGATGAGATGAGTTGAAATTTCACTTGAGGGACTGGGATGAGGGATTCGAGTCTGGATTTGATCTCATGATGCTCGAGGACGGGATAAGATCATTGAAGGCTTCATGAAATCCGAGTGTCAACATTTTTAGCCAGTATGAGAACTTGGTTCTTATGTTAATCTCTTGATATTTACCTAACTGCTAGGGTGTGAAATAAATAAAAAAATGTTGATCAGTGTGCACCAACTCTTGGTAAAAGCATTGGAGCTAGCCAAAATATTACAAAGCAATAAAATGTTAAAGAAAAGATCTCATTTCACAAAGTCAATCATCAAAGAGCTTCCACCAAAGGCGAGCGCTCCCAATCATTTCAAAGTGTCCACTTGGACCATCGCTATTAGGACCAGGAGTCGGGCTTGCACCAAAAAAGGGCTTTGCATCATAAATGCTAGAAGTCTGGGTGTAGAAGGTACGATAGGTACTCAAAAAAGACATACCGGTGTATTCTCAGGAAAACAAGTGCAGGCGGCTCCAACATCTCTTGACGGATGCAATGATCAACACCAAAAAAATTACGTTGAGTAAGTAAGGCACTCGAGAGGATCCTTGTTCTAATGAGAGGGAGAGAAGAAATGACACAATCTGAAACCCTCCATCAACTGGCCTTCCACCAAACACTTCTAAGTCTGACAAATAAAGAGATGGTGGATTGGACGCAACATTTGATTTATTCCCTATTATTGAGGATTGGGTCCTTAGGAGAATTTCTTGGACCAGGACCTTGGGTGACGTTGCGACTCTACTCTCATGAACGCAGTCAACACTTAAGTTCATATCCTTAGTTTATATGTATACAAGAGAGAATCTGGAAAATTAGAGAAATTGGATGCCTCTTGATTAAAGCGGGGTTGAGCTCTGAGATTTAGGATCTCTAAAATTGAGAGTTATTGAACGGATCGGATCCTGTATGCACATGCACAAGGGGGTTGATCCAACTCATTCATTTTTTTAGATGCTCGAGGACGGGCATAGTTTAAGTATAGGGGGTTGATAAAACCCAGTTTCATGTCATTAATTTGCGGTTATTAACCCCCTAGCTTAGACTCGGTGTCAATAAAAACCAGATTAATCATTGTATTTGCCTAACCCTTGGAATAAATTAAAAATACAAAAAATAGCAAATTAAAAATCGTAGTATTTTTAAGCCTTTAAAAACTCTCACAAAAATATTTCTCCCTTTGTTTGACCGCTTTTCCATTTTTGGTCAACATGAAACTTGTAGATCTCATCGAGATCTACTACTTTCATGTTTTGAGTTTTTCCAAATTCGGCCATCTCTCTCCTCTTTTACTTGATTTTCGCCTGAATAATCTGATTGGGCCACGTAGCGCCTTCTGGTTATGCCACGTGGCCCGTCTCTTCACGCGCCACACGCCCTCCTCTTTCTGCCATTAGATCATCCCATTCTCCTCCAGATCGCCACCATCCATTCCCTCCTCAAACCTCAGCCATCCGATCAACCTTCAAATTCCATCTCCACTGTCCTTTAGCGCCTTCACCTCAGCTTGCCACGTGTCCTCTCTCCAGCCGTTCGATCTTCTCTGGACGCTCCCATCTCAGCATCACCTCCTGCCTTCGATGTCCACCATTCGATCGAGCCCTAGACTCCATCTCATCCATCTGCCAGCACCGCTTCTTCCTTACGCCACGTGGCACTTCCTGCGCCTCCCGATCATGCCGCCCTCGATCAAATCCATACCGCTCACGCACGACCACCTCTCAGCCGTTGGATCACGAGATCCAACGGCTAAGAAGCCATCATTTACCTCCAGTCCCTCTCTCGCACACGTCACCCACCTCGTGCTACCTCTTCCCCATTTTCATTTCCCCCACTTCTTCCGCTATATTCACCGCGATCCGAACAACCCATGACGTTTCCCATTCTTCCTTCATCCTCGCGTGAGCCCACGCGTGCCATATATCCCCTCCCATCGCTCCATATTGCCCACTCAAGCTATGACCTTTGCCATCAGAACCGCCAAGCTCCAACTTTAAATACGTCATTGTCGCGCCACTCTACGGTTGTCCGCCTTTACATGGGGCTCCGCCCAGGCCCTCTCCTCCTCCCCGTGACAGGGGGAGGACTGATCGAGGTGCAAAGACGGCGGTGGTCCCTAGTGTTGACCCCTGGCCATGGTAGGCCAAGATCGCGGTGCTCCATCACCGCCAAGCTGCTCCCCGTAGCCGGGGGAGTCCAACGATGACCTGAGGTTCGTCTTGAACCTCAACCCCAGGCTCCGCTTCACCACAGCTCTGGTAAGTTCCCCTCCAATCCTTCTCTGCTTCTCCCCTCAATTTCCCTTAATTAATTAGGTTCATCCATGCGCTTTCACCATCCATTGACCATTGAATTAGCTTCGTACATCCCTCTGCTCATCTTCCCGATCCCTCGCGACCTCAGACCAGCTCCGACCCAACTGCTCTTCCCTCCACGACGGAGGAGCATCGAGCCGCCACCGTCTCCACTTACTTAGGCTCCCATTCTGCCTCACCTTGCCCACGTGAGTCACGCACACTCTTCGGCTATTTGTCCACTAACTCTTGCAGGTGAATGGCTTCATTGGTCGGAGCTCTGCCGGAGCCCTGTTCGTAAGCTCCTCATCTGACATACAGTCACCGCCATCAGCCTCCAGGACTCTCAGTAGCCTCCTGGAGCTTTAACGAAGATGACAGACCTCTCAGGGACCTTGAAGGAGAGGCATCTTGAGCAGAAGGAGGTGGCGGAGCTCAGACAGCCTCGCCGAAGGACGAAGATCACCGCCGCCACCCACGGCGGAGGAGATGAAGCCCAGGTCTATAGGCACCGTTGGATGCACCCCCTGGTGTCCATCCAACAGCTATCACTCATCCACGTCTCCTTATCCGCACGCTACAGTCACCATTTGATTTCCTTGATCGGACTACCCACATAGATCCATGTCATCCGATCCGACGCTGCATACGATCATGCAGGCTTGGAGCTCCGAGCTATCTCCGAGCCTCCATCGAGCCAACGATGACCCCGAGCCTCCCCCAAGCCTCTAGTGTCACCCAAGCCTAACCCCATATGCTTGGTCACTACGATTTGGGATTAATTATAGAGAGGTCCTCGTACTTCTTCAAAATTGCAGACAGGTCCAGACACCATGTGTCGTCCACGCGTGTCTGGGGTATTTTGCACTCAGACCCTCACTGGTTTTAATAAATGCAAAAATAACCCCGTGCATGTGGGTGAATTTCAGGGAAGGTCTCACACTTAATTTTATTTACATTTTAGTCCCTCTCAGGGACCTGTTTGCTACTTATCTTCATGTTTTCTTGCATTTATGTCCTTGACTTCATTTGGGAATATCTTAAGCATTCGAGCTCCGTTTGAGTTGATTTTGGTCTTGTTTTGAAGCTTTTTTTATTCTATTTCTAATGGCATAACTGTTGTTCTATATTGGCATTTTGATTTTATTGACTAAATCCAATTATCTAGTGTCATTAATTCAATGATTCTCGTGCCATTAGGGTATCTTGTAAATGAAAATAGCTTCATGACCCCTTTTTGAAATTGACCACCTTTTTTGCTCATTGATTCTGTATAAATTAGGCATATTTGTAGTGTTTTAATTTTGCATTTCTTTGCATGATGAAAAGAAAATAAAAAGTGTGTATCTTCATGTTTATTTCTGCATATTGTCTATCTTCATGCATTCTTTGACCTATGGATCCTTAATTCAACACTTTGTTCAAACAATAAGAGTCTAAATATACGCATAAGATGCTCGTATCCCTGAGTTCGACCTTGGGCTTGCCCAGCAAAATATAAATTCGACCGCTTTGCCTTTAATTTGATACATGATTGAAGCGATTTTTGACTGACCTGATTTCATCCGACTGCAACGAAGTGGTTAATTCCACATTATTAAGAGGGTGAAATCCGGGCTTTTCAAATGGCGCCGTTACCGGGGACACGACTCATTTTTATCTTGTTTAGATTTTTATTATTTAATTAAGTGATTATTTGTTATTCGTAGGTCATTTGTTCATGTTGTCTTGCATTATTAATTTTTTTCGATTGGTATCTAATGTTTGTTTTTGTGGCAGGTCCCTTGGTGACCAAGGAGGCAAGGAGCAGGAGTTCCGCGCTGCGAGGAGCCACAAAAGCAAATTCTGGAGAAAAATCGGAGAAGAAAAAATGTGTCTTGCAATTTTTATGAAATAATCGTTTTTACAGCGGTCTTCGATTGAAGACTCGCGCGTGTAAATGAACGAAGTTTTTCGTGGTTGTGTGAGGATCGCCCCACTTGAGTGTTGACCTAGGATCAGGCATGCAGCCCTTCGAACTTGTTTCACTTTTTATCCTTTATGTTTGATCGTAGGTAGGACACACATAATTCAAGACGCGTGTAAACATCGTTTCACTTAACCAAATTAAAAGATGTTCTTCCCTGCTAATAAAAGCATGATAGGTGTTGTTTTTCATCGACTTGCATACATTTGATTTTGTTCTTAAATTCAGTCCGAGTTTTCATGAATTTTTGCTCAAGGCACTACATGTTTTCTCTCTTAGTATAGGTCATGATTTTTATCGACTACATGGCTTTTTCTCGACCTCCCTTCCTGGCTTGATCACCTAGGCTAATGGAAAATGGGAATGAGCGGTAGACGATGATTGTTTGATTTATGCTCGCCTTTAATCAATGATAACCTTAAGCAAGTAAATTGGGACTGATAATTGCAAGTCAACCTAAAATGGGGTAAAATCTTATTTTCGGATAGCAACACACTTGTTTACGTCGGATGTTTTTATTCAACTTTTTCTTGATTCCCGCATAAACTAGAGTGTTTTAATCACCAGTAAAAATGATAAGATAATTAACCAACATTTGTTGGTTTCACGTGTGAGTTTGTGAAATCAGAGGGTATTGCATGCTTGTTTGAGCCTTGATTGCTTCGACATCCTCTCCTAGACCATAGGTATCCCATTCATCTCCGAAGATTCATCCGCTCATTTGTACATCCATCCTTCTTCTTTGTTCACCTCAGGTCTCCCCCAACATCAATTATCAATCTTTATACTTAGGCTACTCTCAGCCTAAGTATAGGGGGGACCTGAACTCCTGTGATTCTCTTACTCTTCTTTCCTTACCTTGATACTTAGGTTATTTCTAACCTAAGTATAGGGGGTTTCCGCCCCAATTCCCGTATATTTTTCTATTCTTAAATAGACCTATGGCCTTGTATCATCTAGTACTATGAGGACATAGCAAAGTTTAAGTATAGGGGAGGTTCACAAAGAATACCTCATGTACCAACTAAAAATGTCATTTTCAACATTTTAGAAAAAGTATCTCTTGAGGATTACTCATCAAGTTCGGAGGATAAGAGTAGTATGAGAGAGCTCAGTTCGGAGAATCTACAATCTGATCAGAACAAGAAGTCGCATGTCGATTCACATCAGACTTTCCCTGTCCCTTCCTATTATTCGTCTAAGACCGACTCCCCTGGTCCCATTCAATATACTGAAACAATACGTTATGACCAGACTGACACTTGTTCATCTGAATATTCACAAGAAGAAAAGATTGAACCGAAAACTGAGCGAGCTCTGAAAAAAAAGCTAAAAAATAAGAATTGTTGGAGTGACGTGACCTTTGATTAGTATTCCAATGACAACTTTGACGGTGGTTGGGAATCTTCTGATTCATCTTCTTGCAATCAATATTCCCTTCCACCACATTTCCTGAAAAAGATCGGTCGTAAATCGCCTTTATCATCGGCCAACCTTTCCCTCGTCCCCATCGGTTTCCTTGTATATTTTCTTCCTAGACTTAGGCCAAGTCCTATGTATAGGGGGGAACCGATGCCATATGTATTTATTCATCATTCTACTCCTCATTCGATCTGTATATTCTCTAGATCTCATCGGTTCTCATACTCGTTCCTATCCTATACTTAGGTTGATCAGAGCCTAAGTATAGGGGGACTGATGCATGTCCTGTATGTATCCATCCATTTCTCCTCTTGACCTCTACCGCCCCACTTTTTGATCTTCTTCTATACATAGGCTGACCAAAAGCCTAAGTATAGAGGGCGGTTGACTTCTATACTCTTTTTATTATTTTTTTCTATCTATAGTTAGCATGAGCTATGTCTTCTTATCGCTTCTTGTGCTCTGAGGACATAGCACACACAAGTATAGGGGGGCTTGTATATATTACATATATACTTTATCCATAGCTCATACTTTCACGCATTTTATTACGGGATGGGTAAAAGTCAAAAAAAATAAAAAAAACAACACATAAAAAAGGAAAAAAATATCTCTTGCATATCATATTTGCATAAAAAATTTCATATTGTTCTTGCATTAAAAAAATATCTTGCACCTCATATGCATCTGCATTTCATTTTACATATCTAGTATATGCAAAGAGGAAAAATATTGGGTTCTAAACTGAGTTGTGAGTAGAAGTGGAGAGTGGTCTTGGCTTGGCCTTAATCTACTTAATTTCTATAGGAACTTCACCGAGAAAGAGGATTTTAGAAGCTTCCGGTCTTTTGACTTAATTCTTCGAGCTCCGCATGACAATGTGTAGCCTTTGACTCTTAGTGTCTAACCTGGTCGCCTGATTCTGGGTATAGCTTTTGAGCAGAGAATTAATCTGTTCTCTTTCACTATGCACTTAGCTCAAATCAGATGGGATATTAGAATCCCGTGTGAGTCTCTTTTCCGATAGCATGGACATCTAAAGACTTGAGTATTGGTTAAAATAAAGCTTCGGAGAAGGGATGGATGGCTGGGCACAATTTTTTCTAAGACCCCAAAACATGTACGGAAAAAAAGATTCCATATCCGTAGGGGCACAAAAAGATCCATGAAAAGACACCAAAATTCATACCAAAAAGAAGTTAAATTACCAAATAAATATCTGACCAAAAAGATCTAAGCTTCAAGAAAACCTGCAAATCTTAGTGGAGACTTGGCTAAATTGTCCGTCTTCACAAGGAGAGGTGACTACACTGGTCACTCTCCAGTTCTTTTCCCCTTTATTCTAATTTATCTCCTTTCGATTGTGAACACAACGCGGCAGACCTTAGAAGGAAATACCTCACTCCTCGAGGATGAGTTACTAGGAAGGGGTTTGCATGGTAGTCCCGCATCCTTGATGGGGAGAGCTAAAACCTTTCACACACATGAGACAGGAGAAGAATTGATCTAAGATGGACTTCTGAGTCGAATATGTTTCAATTATATGTAGAACTTGAGGGCTATTGATTTTAAAATCTTAAGTCTCACAGAAGTTCTGCCATACTATTAATCCAAAGGTCGGGTCTATCTCCATTTTCACCTTTTGTTCATGACTTTGGTATGGAACCCAAAATCATTTCACTTTTGCATTTCATTTTTTGTTGCTCGAGGACGAGCAAGGTTTAAGCATAGGGGGTTGATGAATCCACTATTCATCATACTAAAAGATGAAAATAGATCTCCGTTCCCGAGAAATTAGCTACATTCATCAATTATTCTACATTTTTATCATTCATGCATGTAAAATTAATATTTACATTTTAACACTCATAATTGCATTCATAATAATCTTCACATTTGCACCCAACTTCATGCATTGTTAACTAATTTATGATAACTCTAATTGACCTCAAAACACTTCCATTGTGTACATATTACTAACGATATTAAAGGAAAAATACAAAACATCATCCGCAATATGCTTATCATAACGATTTATGACTAGTTTATTACAGAAATGAATGAATATCCGCTTTTAACAAGCTTAGATAGAGATATAAGATTCCTTCTGATTTCTAGTACATAAAGACACTCTTTAAGTACTAGGACTCTAACACTAGATAACAATAGTCGGCAGGTCCCGACGACGACTGATGTAACACTTGCATCAGATCCCATCTGGATGACTATCTTCCCTTCATCAAGACTCAGCTTCCTTAAATAGATGCAACAAATTGCATACATGAACAGAAGCACTAGAATCTATATCCCAACTTCCTTCTCGGCCAACGAGAAAATTAGTTTCAATCATGAAAGTAGATTTTATACATGCCATGGCTTGATCTTTGTCGACAGACTTCAGGTAATCCGGGCAATTACACCTCCAGTGCCCCGGCTTCTTACAGTGATGACAGACATCAGTTTTCTTCGATGCCTTCAAAGTGAATGCATTGGAAGAAGAGCCAATGCTTTGACTCTTCTTCTTTCTCTCTGGCCCAGGCCCTTTCGAGAACCATGTTTCCGACCGTACTTTCCATTGACTTATGCAACCATTGCACTACTAGAGGAGCCATCCTTCTTCATTACGTCTTCTGCAGACTTTAATGCAGCCAATAGCCTAGTGTTAGTATAATGACCTTTACTCATGTGGTACATGACCACGAAGTTGTTGAAAGACTTAGGGAGCGATAGCAGAATGAAATCAACTTACATATCTGCGTCTGCGTCCATGTCAAACTCCAAGGTTTTCAACTCAGAAAGGATCCCAAACATTTTGAGTACATGTTTTCTTACAGAGGTCCCCACTTGCATCTTACAGTGAATAAGTTCTTTCATGATATTATAACGTTGTGTGCGGTTTACATCACCGATCATTTCCCTCAAATTCACCATAATATCATGGCAAGTGTTCATTTCCACATGTTTCTTCTGAAGCACATTCGACAATAAACCCAGAATATAACACCTTGACAAATTATGATCTTCATCATATTTTCCATTAAAATTAATTCTTCCGGAGTCTTCGGGTTTGTGTATTCATCCTTTGTCAGCACATAAGAGATGCGCTCAGCAGATAGGACAAGATCCAAATTTTAGATCCAATCCGAATAATTTTGTCTGGTCAACCGATTGACCTCCGAGAGCCTTCTAAGTGGGTTCATGGACTTCATTTTCTGAAATTAAGAATGCACTATATTCGAACATATAAAAATTATACATTCAATTGTAATTCTTTGATTAAGAAATTTTTAGTCAAATTAATCTTGCATTTTCAACATCGGAATTTCATTCCCTTTTTTTGGTTTCAAAGAAAGATATATACTTACTGCTATATCTCTAGCAAGAACTGAGATCTCCTCTTTACCTTCATTACATCCCAATAATATGAGAACCTACAACTCGGATGAAAAGAAGCGGGAACACATTCCTCCTTGCATGTCCAACTTGTATTTCCCAATTTGATCTTTAACATCCTGGACCACCAATCCTAAGTTGAAGGTGACCCATTGTTAATTGAACCAACCATCAATATGATTAGAGCTCGCCATATGTAATCCAATATCATCCCAATAATTCGAGAACTCAATATTGGAGTCACTACGTATACAGCCTTACTCTTTCAAGAAGCAAAGAGCCCGATCCAGATGCGCTTCTATGTAGGAGCTGTCACTTTGGACAAGCGTCTCCTACATACAATCCCTGGTGACGGAACCCTTCGCCTTGTCGGGAGACCATGTATGTCACATATGATCCTCCACCTCATATTCAAATTATAATTTATTATCATGAATCATATTCACATAATTAATTCTTCTAAGAGAAATACACTTATATTCACAATAGTGTGTTTTAATTGGATATAATTCATTTAATCATATTAAACCAATTATCAATCCGATTCAATCAACCAACAAACTTGATTGTTACTTGAAGGGATGGTATTATCTCAAAAATACATATTATTCAATTTTAATAATTAGAAGAATACATCATGATCCCTTCAAACATTATCCCTTCCCTACCCGTTGTCACTTGTCATGGCCAGTACCGACAGGAGCGGGACAGACCGCTCACGGAGCAACCTACTATCTCGTGCAATTTTACTACCAATAAAAAGTTATTGTTTTGGGACATACTTAGACATTCTAAATACATCTTATCAATCAAAAAACATGTCCAAACAGTACACAAATAGTAGGTTTTTATTTCATAAAAAAACGACACGATTCTTGCATCTAATGCAAAAAATAATGATTCCCGCGCATCCAAAATATGAACCATGATCGCCAATGGTTTTGGATCACAATTAAGACCTTACCAAGGCTGCAATACCACTTGAAGGATATGGGAGAATCCTTAAGCACATCATAGAAGCATGAGGATCACATCATATACTAAGAGCGATTAGTTGCACTAGTTGCTTGGGGCAGCGGAATTTAAAAATTTTAATCGATGAAACCACATGATCCAAGAAAACTTCTTGGATCGTTTCATCTAACAACATACTATATAAAGGAATACCTCTTGTAGCGTAGTTGTGATCGGGTCTCTAAGAGAAGAGACCTCATGTCTCAAGTTTGATTCGTCAGAGGAGACGTTTGCGAGCGCAAAGATGAGTCGCGTGCTTCTCGCAATCCAAGTTGTTGATCTGAGCAATGGATCTCATGATCTCGTCTCACAAGATCGAATGTCTTCTTCACGAGCGAGTTGCACCAAAGAAGATGGATATCCAAGAGTTGTCGAAGCGACAGCACAACGGTAATGCGACAATGGCAAGGACCTTCTCTCTAGGGATGGAGTGGACGGTCACTCAAAGGAAAGAGAGAGAGAGAGGTTCCATGAGAATGAGATAGAGAGAGAACTATTGAAGTTGTAACTTGAAGAGAAAGGGTTACCTCTTCTTATATAGGGTTTTGGGAATCCGTGGATCTCAATCCGTGGACAACACAAAATCAGTGGATGGGATTGCTTTGAGCTACTTTCAACGACCATGATTTTGTCGTAAAATACACCAACAATTAATTAAATTTAGATTAATATATATTAAGAAATCAATATAAGTTAATTCCAAATTAAATCAACTAATCATGGAGATCATGAGGAGGAGATTGCCCTTATCCCTAAAAGGGGGGATGACCACCTAATCCCCTTAGGACTTGGTTGTCGTCCATGACGACCACGCATGGAATTTGATCGGTCCCAATACCTCATGAGTGAGCTCGTGTCTTCCAGTTCACAAGTGAACTTGTATGTGATGATCGAGATTGCGCGAGGGTCAAAATATGTCTCACAGAAGGCGGAGACACAGTCGTTGTGGCGACCACTCACGAAATCCCAATCGATCAACAATTAACCCACAATCTAAATTAAAGCAATGAATATAAAAAATATGGAGATAAATTTATTATAACTGTACAACAAGTGTGTATAGTGCAAGCATGTGTAGAGGTCTAACTCAGGGAGTAAACGGAAGATGGGGCAAAATAATGCGCAAGAAATTATCCTTTTTCTCTTGTCCATTATTATTGTTTGTATGTGTTTTTATTGTATATTTTTTTATTTTTGTTTTATAATTTCATTTTTTATAATTTTATAATTTATATTTTCTTATTATATTTTCATATTTCCATATTTTCTTTTTCTTCTAAACATATAATATCGCTATATTTAAAGTATACATACAATGTTAGTAAATATATTATAAATATAAATAAAAACAGTCAAAATACAGGAAATGAAATGTTTTTGGATTTTATGTATTTTTTTAATGTTTTTGTGATTTTTCTGGAATTTTCACTAATTTTTATGAATTTTTAAAGTGAAATATATCCCCAATCACGGATTAAACAAATATCTGAAATTGATTTGAATTTTAAAAATGGGAAATAACGTCTAAAGTTATTAAATCAATTTTAATATATAAATATTTATATAAAGAAAATTATAAAATAGAAAAAACATATTTTCTTATTTTTTAATGATTTTTTATATTTTTATAAAGGTTTTTAGGGTTTTCGATTTTTTAAGAGTTTTCTTTTTCCATTTTTTATGATTTCGGTCTGGAGTAATATATGATAAAATAAACCCTTTTTTGAATTTTTTTTCAAGATGTTTTTATATTTTTTAGTATTTTATATTGTAGATAAAATAAAAATAGATTACTTTTGATTTTTATTAAATGGTTAAAATGCACAAAAATACAAAGCAAATATGGGCGTGGAAGTACATGCTATCACGCATCTAATCCTATTTTTGCACAATTTTAGGAGCTAAGATGCTATTTTTAATAAATGAAATCCAAGCATAAAAATCATATACTAGCAAGGGCATGATTGCAAATAAAATGAAGTCCAAGAGCTCAAATGCAATTTACCCAAACATATACAATGCACATAAAAGTTTAATGGACTAAAAATATATACAAAAAATCGGAGGGGCTTACATGCAATTTTCCCAGCTCATGTGGGACGGCACGTGAGTTGAGTTGGACTGGTCCCAAATGTAATTAAAATAAGTACGGGGGCCTTTTTACAAAATATCCATATCTTTTAAATGCTATAATTTATTTATAGCGTTAATAAACATATATACAAAAACCAGGGTATTATTTGTAAATTACCCTCAAAGGCACGACGATGGACAGTTCTGGTTCATTCGCTTGACACGTGACATCCTTTCCATGCACGATATTAGTTCGAACACCAGTGGCCTGGATTAGATCGCGGGATGTGATCTGACGGTCGAAGGTGGGATGGATCGAACGACAACTGTAGAATGTGGCACGCGGTGCTTCATCGAACAGTGGAGGAGGCCATTGGAAGAACATGTCAAGAACTCACCTCAGGCAAGACTCGATCCGATCTCTCTTGATGCTCTGACCTTCTCCATCGTCGTCGAGTAGCTTTACATGCTCCTGCACGTGCTATGGACTAGCTGGATACCTCAAAGAGCTCCAGAGCTTGCTGGAGGAGCTCAGGAAGGCGAAGCTATCTGGAGGTGCTTGGGAACCTCAAAACTGCCCCAAATCATGCCCTTCGCATGCGATTCCTGCATCAATAAAATCGCGGATCGAGGGCAAAGTGCCTCGACCTGGTTAGGCATGGAATAGGTAGCGGATGATGCGAAGGCGGTTGTACTCTGGCGAGGGTGCTAGAAGGAGCACCGTTTCACAGATCTGGAGGAGATCTGGTTGGGCAACATGGTGGTTTATATGGATTAGTGGGTAGATAGTGAGGGTGAGGCGGAAAGTAAATCGAAGAACACGTGATGCACAATGGAAACTTTCACCGGAGCGAAGCTCCGGCGAACTACGAATCGAGTGATTACGGCTAAAATTAAGGTCTAGGGGCTAATCTAAATGCATAATTGAAAAGCAAGAGTGGAAGATAACTAAAGAAAGGAAAATGCGTAGCTCATACCTGACCGGAGACCATGGAGCAGAGGTGGCCAGCGACGGCCGCCTTGATGCACCTCCTCCTCCTCCAATCATCGCGGAACTCAAGGGACCTCCCTCTGTCATGAAGATGCGCTCTAGGCCGAGACCACATGGTTTTAGGGTTTGGAATATGACCAAAGAGCAAGAGGAAGAAGGAGATCTTTATTCAAAGACATGTGTAGACACCCTTATTGATCGGCGGATTTGAAAGAATACGAGATATGTACAACCAATCTACATGGTTGATGTGGATTTAGGAAGAATAATGATGATATCTCATGAAGGGCTCGAGGATGATGGATGGATGGAGCGACGGGGGAAATGGCGAGAAGGCAGGCTGCTCGAGGTTCTGACAGGAGTCAGAGGACTTGGAGGGGGAGTTAACCGGAGGTCAACGGTCCTTGGCCTGTGGTTGAACTACGTAAGCCCACTACAGGACAAAACTGTAAGTTTTATTTAAAAATAAATAAAAAATAGTAAATGATTTTATAAATTTTTTATTATAAAATAAAAATGTTTTTATTTTATTTAGTATATTATTATTATTATTATTTATTTGACGTTATTTATTAGTAGTTAATTATTAGGAGTGTATTCATAGGTATATTCATCTATCTTTTTGGCTATTTTATTTTTATTTTCTATATTTTATTTTATTATTTTATTCTCTTGTTTTATATATTTATAAAAAGATGTATAAATATATTTTATTATATTTTTATGAGGTTATTTGTATCTTAAAATAAATAGGGGTATAAATTGTTTAGGTATATTTATTGTATATTTATCTATGTATTTTGTACATTATTTTATTTTGATGTATTTTCTTGTGTTTTATTTTAGCTTTATATTTTTAATAGAATATAAATAATATTGACAAGAGTATTAACATATAAAAGGTTAAAAGAATAAAAGAATAGGTTTCCCTTGTATTTATTTACAAGTACTAGTATAGGTATTTTACTTGTGTTTTATATAGACTTCTTTTCTTTTATGTTTCTTTATTGTTTTATTTTAGTTTCAATATGTACATAAGTTATAAATTATATTTACAAAATTAAAAAATTACAACATTGTAAAAATAATAAGGAATGAATAAAATGAATATTTTATTCGGGTATACTATACGATGTGGGTCCAAAACCTAACTTTCACACCCTATCTCCTAAAAATATAAAAAAATCTTCATTAAATAGCTTATTAAAAGTTATATACAATTATATTTTGAGTTTTTATTTGGAAGATATGGATCTATGAAGTTGGGATTTTAACTTTTTATTTTGTGTATAAAATAAACATTGTATCTTATTTTTGTACAAACTCAATTTTGTATTTTTATTCACATTATTATCTACAACTTTCACGTACAAAGTTTCTTTATTTGGTGTAAATGACAAAGAATAAAATGGGTGTCAAAAATACTTTATAGAATGAATAAAAGAATTTGAATTTTATTGTATTTTGGGTACCTATCTCCCCCTACTTTATTCCTTGCCGACCAATTGAATTCTTGACTTGGTCTCGGGGTTTTGGGTCATAAAATACCTTTGGTATTTTATTCCTTTTCTTTTCTTCTCTTTATTCTATAATGTTGGCATTAAAAGTAATATTATTTACACAATAAATACAATAAATAATGAATGATATTTTATACAAATTAATGCTATTTACATGCATTAGCTAGGGTTTTTAAGGTCAAAATGATAGAATAAAGGTGATGAAATGGATATTCATCACCCTCCGTATACTTGTATTTGCTAGTCCCTAGCAAACACCTATGCAATAATTAAAAAGAGTAAAGAAGAAAAGAAAAATAAGGAATGCATATAATTGATTTTAATAATCAAACGTGCCTTCACAAAATCAAAGTTTGAAGCTCAAATCTGACCTTAGTGTGAGAATGTGTGTGGAACATGGTCGGGAACCAAATTTTAAACATAACAGCCTTCGAGAATCACAGAACTCGGTTCAAACCATCTCAATAGCCAGGTCAGAACTAGCCTGCATCATACGCAAACCCTCATGACTATGAAGCTGACTTATACGGTGTATGTGATAGTGGCTCTCCCCAACTTAAACGACAAAAGATCATACTTCTCCAGAATGACAACCCAATGATTCCCCAATCCTGCAACTTTCCTCGAGGAGCGGGGTAATCCCTTCTAAGTTCAAGTGACAACCAGCTCAAGAAAAGGGGGTGAAGAGAAGAATGGATGGTAGACAGTATAGCTACATATCCTGGGATGCATGACTAGTGTAGTCAAGTCATCCGGCTGCAGGCTCACATGGTATAACATTGAAGCTCAAGCTTGCTTATTGACTATACAAATATGTACACTCCGTGAGCATTTTATTTTCAATCAAGCATGTTCACTTTTTTAGAGTTTTTTTATTATTTTTTTGAATACTATATACATCAGCATTTACATAAGGAGTTTTTCCTCCTGATCCAGAAGATTACCCTCTTTTGAAGCATTATTGCAACCCACACTCTCCTATCTTTAGACCTGTACTAGATCGAGTTGGGGTGCACTTCCCTCCCTATATGAGGACGAATGATTCCACTCGTGTGCATATCAAACCGGGAAATCCAATCCCCTCACCATTCCAACTTAGCTGAGCCAAGTGAAAGGTACAAGTATCCAAGTTAGGTCACGACCGACAAGAGTCATTCATGTATCTCGAAAAGTTCTAGTTAATTGGTTGACATGCCTTGAACCCAGTCCTGAGTCTCAAAGAATTAAGTCCCAATGGAATTGAAGTACCTCAAATTCAGTTCCCATAAGGTTCCAGTGAAGTTAGATGCAGCAAGGTCCAACCAAGCTCCAATCTTCAACTTTGCTCGGACTAGTTCAATCATCAATCTCAATCCAAAAAGAATGTGAATGTTATGCAAATTTTATGTACAATGCAGAAAAAATGATGCAATTTTTCAAAGAGATTTTATAAATAATTTTGAAAAATAAAAAGACTTTTGGCATAGAACTACAAAATATGTACAACTATTTACATGGATGTGCCTCTTTTTATTTATTTATAAGAATTAAAGAATTTAAAAGTTAAAATGCTATTCATTTTTATAGGTATATACATACATTTGGTAAAGAATTTTATATGTTTATTAAAATATTTATTATTTTTATTTATTTATTTTTAATGATGCATATATTCCTCAAATTTATTTGAAAATAATTTTAAAACTATAGAAAAAAGTAATTTTTGCATATATTTACAAACATTTGAAAGCCATTTTGCAAAGATTTTTCAAACAGTATATATAAATTTTCAAAATATTTTTACAACCATTTTCAAAACTATTTGCAAAGAGGTTTCCAAACATTTTATTTCACTAAAAGAAATGAATTTTTACAAATCAAGAATGTTTTTACAAAGGTTAAAAATATTTTACAGAGTGTTTTCCAAACGGGTCAGACCTTTTTCCAAATCATTTTGCAAAAATATTTTTAACCTGACTTATTAATTAATATATACAAAAATAATTTGAGGAATCATATGCATCTTGTTATTAATTAATTTAATGAATTGTATGTGTAGTGTTTTAGCCATATTTTTATTAATGATATGAAAGTACAAGTTATGGCTGAAGTATATACAGAGTATATACGACCCCCCCCATACTTAGATTGAGCTATGTCCTCATAGATCGCAAAGAAAAAGAGAAGACGTAACTCGTACTAAGTATAGAAAAGTCTATACTACAATAACTAAAATAAGAATTTAAAGAACGAAGAAATAAGTGAATCAGAAGTTGACCACCCCCCCTATACTTAGGATCAAATAATCTGAAGTATAGCAGGCTATACACAAGGTAGGGAGGGCCAATGGTGGGAATAAACATATCACAACACGGTCCGTCTCCCCTATACTTAGGGTGAGATGTCCCTAAGTATAGTAGAGCAAATAAAAAAGAGAGAAGATAGTGGAGGGGATCAAAGAATGAAAGAATTCATGGCGTACACCCCCCATACTTAGGACAAAGTACGTCCTAGCCTCCTAGGGGTGACGCCTCTTTTGTAGAAAAAGAAAAATGAAAAAGAAAAATAAGAAAACACAGATGATGATAGAGGAAAAATCGAATAGAATGTACGCATCACTCCCCCTATACTTAGGGTAAAAGAGCACTAAGTATAAGCAACGACAAGTATGGTGAAACAGAACGTAGAAAGAACAACACAGGGTATACCCCCTATACTTAGGACAAAGTGCAGCCTAAGCATAGAAACATAGATATGGAAAATTATTTGGGGTACACATGACATGCAGAAGAGGGAAGGAATGTAAGACAAAACACATATATACAACAAGTAAGGAATGATGAAGTACATGACGGTGCCTGCCAATTGACACCGTACTCTCGTCATCGTCCCCCTGTGAGAACGGTGACACAACCAGAAAGCGAAAGACACCCTAATAAGCTAATTAAGTGGGTGTCAGCTAGCAGGGGAAACAGATCGAAAACTAAGCTAGGACTCGGTAGCATGAAGTAGATCATTGGCTCATAAGAAAGGAATGAGAGATCGGAGCCAATACCGTAAGACATGGAGGAAGAGTGAGCAATACATATTCCTCCAAGTCAATCAAAGTCTCAGAAAGGTACGAAAAGTGAAGCACATGAGACTCTCTACGTAGCCTGGTATCCGGTGGACATAAGGTCTGAAAGTAGCAAGAACACACCGAACACCACAAGGCATGGCTCATCCTTGTGAGGGTCGTCAAGGTGAGCAGACTCAGATGAGTCAAAAAACTTAGAATAACCAGAAGACTCGGCTCCGTGCTCCAACAGACTGGAAGCACAACCAGAGAGGAGACCGAGTACTCAAATTAGAAGACTCGGCTTCATGCTCCACCAGAGAGGAGACACCGGGACTGAAATCGAGTACCTACAAAATGATGTATCCACCCACAGATAACCCTCTAGGAGTAATACATACTAGGCAGAGAATAATAAAAAAAAGATCTCACCCTTGTGAGGGTTATCAATGTGAGTGGACTCAAAGGAGTCAGATCCATCAGATAATTTAGCAGAAGCGGTCTCGGTAGGCGACAGATTGGTTGCCGGCAGAAGAGACCATCAGATTAAGAAAATGTGACAGTGTCCCACAGATAACCCTCGGGGAGCATACTGCCAACTAAGCAGGGAATAATCTGAGGAAGACGGACCATCCTTGCGAGGATCGTCAAGGAAAGCGAATTCGAAGGGGTCCGGACAAATAGGTCTCGTGCTCCGACAGATCGGATGCACAATCAGACAGTGAGACCAATAACATACATTAGACGACTTGGTACTTTGCTCCGCCAGATCGGAGACACGATCAAGGAGTGAAATCGAGCATAAAGAAAATGTTGTATTTTCCTATATATAGTCCTCGAGGAGTAATGCAAGCTGAGTCAATGAAGATCATGGGACTGCTAGCATCAAGTCTCAGGTCCTCCAAAATAGTCAATCAATCCTCAATCGGAGGGCATAAGATCATGGGAGGGATTAGAGATAATCAGGTCAGTCGCAGTAAGATCCCTCAAGTCAATCAAATCAGCTGAGATTGATCGAGATGTAGAAAGAAGTCCTCTAAGTGCTGAAGGTGGATGGAAGAATCGGGAGATGGAGGATGGATAAGCCAAAAAGATGATCGAAATCATGCGGGTTCATGGTACCGTCACTCTGATCACATATAGAGATAGTGCATCAAACATCTGAATCAAGATGGGCAGAACCTTAGAATAGATCATCTAGTCAAAACGCATGGAATCATCATCAAATCATCCAGATAAATCTTACCCTCAATTTGGTGCACGATCAAAAATCCTCAATAAAAAATCACACCGTGATCATGCAAACGTCAAAATCCTCAATAGGCCATATGCACAAATCTGAAGTCATATCCACCAACAGCAGCACACCAATCTTAGCATCTTCAAACTTGCTCGGCTTGCACAAATAATCAATGTAATCCGAAAACCATGATGCGAGCCCTATCTATCAACACAGCAATCCCGAGTAAAAGAAGGGATGATACGAAGGGAACGAGGAGGATGGGCGAGATAAAAGTGGATATAGATAAAACTGTGGTTCAAGGAGAGGGTCTCCCTGAACCGAACCAGATATGGGGTGATATGGGCAAGGAGAAAAAAAATGCAAAATCTGGCAAAGACGGTCAAGCTCAAGACCCAATATCACGACTCTGATGCAAATGAGGAAATATATAAACAAGAGAGGTAGAGGGACTCAATGACCAAAATGACTCATATTGATGGGACTGAAAACTCGAAGAGGGATGAAAATGTAGATGGACTCTTAATCACAATCAATGTACAAAGCAAACCCCCAGTTCACCTACTCAACACAATGAAGACCGAGATGGTGGTCTTTTATCTTTTCAATTTTAGAGTTAGGTGATTTTACAAAAAGTTGTACAAACTGAAGATAGCATGGGATTTGGGCACTAATCCTTAGTGTGTACGTATGAATAAAATGTACATACAAGATGGGGGTTGCTCTCCCAAAAGCAATGAATCCATTACAATTCATTTTTAAAGTCCAATAGAGTTAGCAGTCCCAATTTTATTTAGGTTATCACTTGTTTTTGTTATTTTTCAACGCATGCTCCTAACGACGTTTTCAACATCCATTTAGCGTCCTAAGTGAGCAAAATCAGAGGGAGGAAGTCAGAAAAGCCATGCAAGTTGGGAATCGATGATGCATGCAAAGTGAGAAGACTTACAGTACTTCTCAACTCTCTCCATGCAGGATGCATAACAGAATTGAAAACTATGCTATATGCAATGCAACCGATGAAATCGTCCTAAAATAGTAATTGTTATTATTGTGAAGCACCATATGTTAATTATTCAGAGATAAACCCTATAGTCCAATCTTGGAGACATCTGTTGGACATGCGAGCCCACAACGAGCCATTATGCAATAAATGTTATTGCGAATATCATTCCCTGATCTGAAATGAAGAATATATAATTTGCATAATAGGTCCTTTAGTAAAATTGTGGTTATGTACCATGACCATCTTGTTGATCATACAGCTGTTGATTCAAATATTGAATCATAGAGGTTGGTGCTTGGATGAACATCTAAAGAGTTAGATTGAGGACTCATCAAGCACCGTCAAATGATTGTTGAGATGATCTCTAGCCTGAGTAGGAGATGGCAATCCTTTCTCATTTAGGCTGATATCTGACCGACCTCTTGATGCAGGTCCTCTGCATGGGAATAGAGATTCGGAGGTGTCAGATTAGTTAGGTCAAAGAGTTGACTTAACGGGATCGAGATAACAAAAGTCCTATGACATATGTTGTCACGATATAGGCACGCATCCTCTGACCGTAGACAGATGTGTTACTATATATCAGAGTATGTACATTTGGCAGACCAATAACACATCGGCGCGCTGGCGTGCATACAAGGGCATATGAGTAATACGATCTCTCAAAGGGATCATACAGGTTCATTATTGAACCGGAAGACATGAGCTCACTCATGAGACATTGGGAAGAATCAAATTTTGTGCACGGTCATCTCGCTTTGGAAGCTTGACTGAATTTGTAGGTTTGATATATGTTTTTGTAAAGTATGTGATCAACACCTGAGTATGATATATGCTTTTTTGGAAAATATATGATCGATACCAACTCCCAATAGTCAAATGAGAAACTTAATGATAAATCCATGAAGTAGACAATATAAAATTGATCTTATACTTCGGGTTTATTCTGGGTCTTCCAGTATGCAGGATGTACATGTATTGGGAATACCTGAGGGTGATGTGATCATAAACAATTGTATAACCATGACGCTTCCATTCCTAGGGAGTGATGAAACGGGTCTGGATTTTAGTGACTCCTCTCAGTAGCGAAGTAATCTGATCTTGGTCCAAATACTGGACATTGATCTAAATGCGATTTAGATGCTATGAGAAGATTAGATTTACGATCTTGATTTAATCAAGCATCTATGGGAAGCCCAATGTGATCTCCATATCCAAGTCACTATACGTGGAATAATACAATCGCCATGTCCTTATCTCCAAGTATCCGCGAAGAAAGCGTATTATCCTAGAAAGAGTTCAGAATAATTCATTGTTGATATAAGTATCTGAGCATTGAGAAAATAGATAATTAAATGTGATTTAATTATCATGAATAATATGAATTTGATTCATATTATAAAGAGAGTTATCTTAAATAATTAAATGTGATTTAATTATCAAAGACGTAAATAATATGAATATGATTCACATTATTTGGGCACATGCAAATAGAGATCCAAGATGATTAAATGTGATTTAATTATCATGGATATGAATAATGTGGATAGCATTATCCATATTAATCATATATATTATAAATGTGATTTATAATACATAAGAGAGAGCAATTTGTAATTTACATTTGTTAATTAAATGTTGATGTGAATTGGATTCACATTGGATAATTAATTGAAAATGTAATTCCCATTTTATTTTGGGTTGTTAATGTGATTCACAAATATCCAATGGTAAGATTGCAATATTCACAAAATAATTATGAATTGTTTTTATTGAATAATTTACAACAAGTGTTGTTGTAAATCTTGGAGATTTTTAAGGAGTAATGCAATCTCATGAGATTGCATGAGATTACAATCCATAAGATATGGTAGACGGCCACCAACTCCTATAAGGAAAGGGTCATCGCCCCTTTATAATCTTGGATTAATGTAATCTCTACTCCTAGATCTCCATATGAGATTGATTTAATTTTGGGATTAATTTATATTGATTTATCAAGATATATTTAATTCAAATTAAATTAATTATTGTTGGTTTTTACCAACACAAATCTTAGCCATTAAAAGAAACACAAATCAATGAGAGTCATTGGATTTGTGTTGCCCATGGATTGAGATCCATGGATCCCAAAATATTATAAATAGAAGGGCACCCCTTGCTCTTCACATGCTAATGAGAACATAAGTCTCTCTCTCTCTTTCTCTCTACACGCCCACTATATGTATCTCTCATATGGCCATCCACCATGGATGCCCCAGAGAGAGCCTCCATTGCCGCAACGTCATCATTATGATGCCCGAGCGTTTGCTCATGGATCTCCGTCTCCTTCGGTACGCCTCGCTCGTGAAGAAGACATCGAATCTCGTGTGTCTAGATCAAGAGATCCGTTGCTTGGATCATCTACATGGATTGTGAGAAGCACGTGTTTCATCAACACACTCGCAAGCGTCTTCTTCGTCAGGACTTGAGACAGGAGGTCTCTTCATTTAAAGACTCGATTGCAACCACGCTTCAAGAGGTAATCCTATTACTTGTTTGTGGTTTAGACGAAACGATCCGAGAAGTGTTCTTGGATCATGTGGTTTCGTCACATGAAAATTTTTAATTTCTGCATCGAGCAATTAGTGCGACTAGTCGCTCTCGATCGCTACGATGTGATCCTCACGCTTCCTCAATGCTCTTAAGGATCTAAACATATCCTTCAACATCTCGGTGCCCACCACAACGGGTCATGTTAGTTTTGTATGATGTCTCTCAAGGCACATGGGTTTGAATCCAAACAACTAACATTTATTATTTGAGTAAGTCCAGAAGCGAATCTATAGGTACATACGAAGATATTAGGACTTTGGACCTGATGAATATGCATTTCATCATCTTTATTCCTTTATTTTGGCTTAAAATCCCCTATAAAATACATGTATATATACTAAATCCATATTCTTACTAACCTACATATGTATGTAAATATTATACATTTATTACTACTTTAACCTAAAATAAATAAAGAAAGAAATAAAGGAAAAATAAAGAAAATAAAAGACTGTATATATGCAATAGATACATGCAGACCCGAACCCCGAGAGAAGGTCAAACCTTGACCTGATCGACCATCAATAAAGTAGGGGGAGATAGGTTCTTTAATCAAAAAATCCAAAAAAAATATTTTGTAAATACTTTTCATTTGTTCTGTGTATATCTGTATACGTACACTATTTTATTTGTCCATAAATTGACCTCAAATCAAATAATTTTCTAAACAAAAGTTGTACATAAAAATGTTTCCTAAATAATACAAATACTTGTAAAATAAAATCATGTGCATAATAAAAGCAACCACACTCGAAAAAAGCCATAAATTGATAATTGAAAGACCAATTCCAGCTCCATATGAACTCCAATTGGATCAAACTCAAAATTATCTTTAAAATGGCTATGGTTTTATAATTTTTGGAGTTACGATTTGAAAGCCGATTTTCTGGGGTGGTTTTTGTAATTTTACCATTTTATTATTATATATATTTATCCATATTTATGTTTATACATAATGTATTTGTAATTAATTGTAAATATTTTTAATAATTATTTAAAATAAAAATAAAAATAAACCATAAAATGACATAATTTCCTTATTTAACTATGTATATAATATGCCATATGTATATAGTATATGTATATAAGTGATTTCCTTAAATAACACTCACTAAAAATAAATAATGAACATTTATTATTTAATTTAATAAAGTGATGAAAAATTTTAATTAAATTAATTAATTGTGTAAATAATTCTGCCACTAACTTCCTTCCTTATTTTTCTCTCCATTCAAATTTTGAAATTCATATTCATATTTTTTCTATTTAATTGGATCTTCCTCCCTCATTCTCACTTGATCAATCTTTTGGTGAGAGGAACCTATTCTCTGATACCATACTTGTTGTAGAGAGGTGTCCAGCTTCTGAGCCGTCCGTTGACAGCGAGTCGGTCTTTGTCGAGGCCATCACAGCATCATCCGCTCCCATTTGGTGAGATCCAAATCTTCATTTTCTGTCTATTAATTTGTAATTTTAGAATTAAATTTAGTTTTTATTTCATTGTCAATTTTCAATTTGTAGACCTTAGTTTCTCATCGTAGTTTTTAATCAATCGCCACATTTGAATCTGATCCGACCCGATCTTCCATCTCACATTCTCGATCTACCCACATTCCTATTATATCTTACATAATCTATCACCTCAGACCACGTACAGTGGCCAGAGACACAGTCCTTCCATCACAACTGCGGACCATTTTCATTCACATTTTCTGTCCAATAATTTTTGATCAAGCCATCATGCTCGAGTTGACGGTGTCATTTTTCTATTTGCAGGTTCATGAATTCTAAAAAATTTGCAGCCACTATTTATAAAAAAGAAAAAAACTGTTGTTCAAAAAATTACAAAAAATAATTTAAAAAAGTTGGGGCGGTGCCCAACCCCTTCCCTTTTGGAATGAACAAGCAACGGACAGGAAACCACAGCGAGAACCTTAGGGGGGAACAAAATATTATTTTTCCGGGGCAAACTTTAATTTAGATCCCTAAAGTTTATGAATTTGCACAAAAACCCTGCCAAAGCTTGAGCGTGTGCCTTGCACACACCATCTGGGTAAATTGCAATAATTACATACATTTTATTTCCTATTTTTATGCAAAAACTTTTAATATTTACATCCAATCCATGTATTCCAGACATTTATTTTGCTTCTTCTTTTCATTGGAAAAAATATTTTTATTACTCAATAAATTCTGGAAAATTCATGCTATACCCATGCTGCTTGTCACTTCATTGTATACATTTTGTATTACCTTTTACTTTTATTTGATGTAATTAAAAAAATAAAAAACACTGCATTTTTTTCTTTGTAATATGAAAAATCATACAAAAATGCATCAAAAATTCTAAAAAATATATTAGCTTCCTTTTGTGTATTTAATTTTCTATCAAAATTTGTGTATTAAATATTTTTAAAACTCAGAAAACATGTAAAATACTACAAATCTTAAAAAATCACAACTTGTAGAAAAATCCAAAAAGAGTGATTCCACTTTCTGTTTGTAGATATTTTCTTATAGTTTTTAAGAAAAATAAATACGATAATTTCTGACCTTAATTTATAGTTTTAAATTGTAAAATAGTCTTGTCTTCTCACTGTTTACTTTATTCCTTGTTTTTATTCATTTTGAAAATCTTAAAAAATCTAAAAATCTTTGAAAAAATACAAAAATAGTAAATAAATCATCAAAACACAAAAATATTTTATTTGGACATTTTTATCATTTTTGTCATATTTTAAAAATCCAAAAAATTACATTTTTTTATGTATAAATTTGTTTTGAAAATTATATTTTTGAAAATTAAAAATCTACGAAACTAGAAATCATTAAAATTTGAAAAATCAGAAATCATAAAAATAAGAAAAAAATAAAAAAATACCACAACCTAGAATAGTGTTCATATGATTCCTTTATTTATTTCATTGATTTCTCATTGATATAATAACCCTCGAGATTGTAGCCTCCCCGAGTTCGATCCGGTTGTTATACATGTAAATTAAATAGCAAATTCTCTTGCTACATTTTTGTAATTAATTTGGCTTAAGAATCGAAATAAATAATGTTTTTTGTTGAGGGATTCTTTAGGTTGTAATGACACATCGCATTCATATAATTTTAACAAATTAAAAACCCGAAAATTTCTTTCGATAAAATGGCACCGTTATCGGGGAGGCACGACGAGGGTAGTTTTGTTTCTCTTTTGACCTACTATTCTTGGTTGTACATTTTTGTTCATATTTTTATACATCCTTTCATTGTTCATATTCATTGTATTCATACAAAATTATTTTTCTTGCTCATATTTTTATATTAATGTCTCTTACACATTTTCCATTTACTCTTTCGTGCGAGGGCCCGACGAGCTGGAGCAGCTTTCTTAGGAGCGTCGGTGCACTCTGGTGAAGCGAAGGTGACTTGATTCTTCTTGAAGCCACAGAAGAGCGCAAGAGGAGGAGAAAATTGAGAGAGACCATAATTTGGATCATAGATAGTTTTCTATTTGTTTAGCATTTTAATTATTCAAAAACTCTTGTAAAAAGGACACTATATACATTCGGGGTCGGTTTGTCAAGTGCCGGTACACTTGGGGACCTCACCGTTGTTTTCTCGTTGTTGTTATCGCTTTTATTTTTATTTGTTTCTCACAGATTTGTGTTTTTCAACTTTATTTTATTTTATTTTCTATGAGTGAAGCCCATGTCCTTAGGTTTTATTT
Organism: Ottelia alismoides; assembly: GCA_037367405.1. NCBI lineage: Eukaryota > Viridiplantae > Streptophyta > Magnoliopsida > Alismatales > Hydrocharitaceae > Ottelia > Ottelia alismoides. The sequence continues at coordinate 266,116 of JAZKJV010008012.1, read as the reverse complement.
GATTAAGCCAGGTAGTTATTAGGTCCAAACCCCTAAAAGAATATATGTTCCTATAGATCGTTTGGATTTAGACAAATAATAATTTGGTTCTTCCCGAATAAAAGTTACTGCTTAGGACTGTTCTCGCTTATATTTACATAAAGTTCAGATTTATTTTTATGTGTGGATCATATTGCATGTAAAGTACTGAAGTCACGTGCACACCTATATCTCTAGAATTTGCATGTCATATTTTCTTGTGCATCAACTTTTTCATTTTCCTCCCTTTGTTTTATGGGTATATGAATAAAGGAAATCAGATATACATTAGACGTGTTTTTATTCAACAATATCAAAAAAGTGAAAATTAAAATAAAATAAAAATTAGGATAGCTAATATCACTTGGACCCTTAAAAATAAACGTAATTGATTCACATCATTATCTTGGGAGAGCAATCCACTCTTTGTATTCATATTTTATTTGCCACATACACACTAAGGATTAGTGCCCCAATCCCAGGCCTTCCTACGTGATTGTACGACTTTGTGTTTGATCACCTAACTCTAAAATTGACAAGATAATTAATCAAACCCTCACGGTATTCACTATGCGTTGAGTTGGTGAATAGGGAGTTTGCATTGTGTTTGCGTTGAACTTGGTGTTGAGTTGGTTAAGATCATCCTCTCTATATCATTAACAGTCACATTATCCTTAGTCCCTCCCTCCCACCCTATTCTGATTTAATTCCTCGTCATGGTGGGAACCACAAGATCTCTTCCTTCAGAGTGCACCAGTCCTTTGGATGCGGTTCAGATCTCTTCACTTTGGCAGAACAATGATCTCTTTGATCTGGACCTAGATTTCTATGAGCTTACATATCTTAATCCATTGGATGATTTTTCTATGCCTTCGAGAGAGAATCCGTTATTTGAATATAATCGTTCATTTTCTTCCTTGAATCATCCTAATTTCTCACATCTCTCTGAGGGTTATCTGCTGGCGATGTGTACTTATTACTCAGTTTCACTCCCTAGTTGTGCATCTGATCTGTCAGATCACGAGACCGAGACTTCTGATTTTTAAGAGCTTGACCTTTCTTCTCTCCTTGACGACCCTTGCAAGGATGACCCAACTTTTGATTTATTCGATGCTATACCTGATATCTCTCCATTACATGCATCAAACATCTGCTATCTTATTAAGTCTCTTGATCTTGGCCTTCCATACATTTTCAAGATAATGATTGGCGTGGAGGATTCTATGATAGATCCTTCCTTCTCAACATTTAATTTTTTTGGATCCAGCCATTCACTCCACTCTAACCATGAGCTGAAGATTTCTTTTGTTCTATTGGTTCTCGATTTTATCTATACATATACTTACCCGATAGCAGACACCCGCTTGATTGCTTATCTGGGTGTCCTCCTTTGCATTGTTGACCACGTTGTTGTTCTCACACTGAAACAACAACGATAGTATGGTATTCGCATTATAGATTCCATCTTGAACCTTGATACTTCGTTGTCCTAACCTTTGCACACGGTTAGGGGCATAAACTATAGCGCTTGTTGAGAGGCACCTCAACAATGTCTACCTTGTATATATGAGTTTCGTCTTGATTTGCTCCTTCCTTCTTTCGTTTATTGTTCACCTCTTGATTATATCTATGTGCTATACTTAGGATGTACTCTATCTTAAGTATAGGGGCAATGAATGATTTGTGTTGTTCATATTCGTCCTGTTCATCACTCATGTTGTTGCTTATACTTAGAGATACTCTACCCTAAATATAAGGCGAGTGGTGTTGTTCATATCATCTGTTTTGTGTTTTTATTCTTTTGATCTCTCGCTTGTTCCCCAACTTGTTGATATTTTATACTTAGGACTATTCTACCCTAAGTATAGGGGAGAAAGTCAAGTCGTTGAGTCCATACATTCTCTTCCTCAATTCTCCCCATTTGTACAATCTTCTATACTTAGGATTATTTGATCCTAGGTATAGGGTGGATTACTGACTTGTATTCATTTCGTAATCTTTGAGTCGTTGTATAGATTCTTTTTCACTTTTCTATACTTAGCATGAGTTATGTCTTCCTTTGTCGCTCTCTGATCACTATGAGGACATAGTTCGAGATAAGTATAGGGGGCGTTGTATATATTGTATATATACTTTAGCCATAACTCACACTTTTATATTTTTAGTATGGCTAAAATAATGTATAAATACATGTAAAATTCTGTAAAATCAACTAATAGAAAGATGCAGATATTTCCTCAAATTTCTTTTTGTATATACTGATTAATAAGTCAGGTTAAAATATTTTGAAAAATATTTTGAAAGTAGTTTGAAAAACTATTTGAAGAATCTTTTGAAAACTATTTGAAAAATGTTTTGAGAAACGTTTTCTACCTTTGTAAAAATATTTTTTGTTTGTTGAAATAAAATTATTTTGTAAAACTATTTGCAAATATTTTGAAAAAGGTTGAAAAAATATTTTGAAAAAAAATCTATAAATATATTATTTGAAAAATGTTTCCAAAATAGTTTTCAAATGTTTGCAAATGTTTGTAAAATTGCTTGAAAGAAATTATTTTGGACTATAGTTTTCAAAAGCATTTGTAAATTGTTTTTAAATAAGTTCGAGGAATATATGCATCACCCATAAAGTTCTTTATCAACTGTAAATATACTTGTATAAATTACTAACACTCAAGTTGTAAATCCTTTCATCTAATTCTTGTAAATAATTGACTCACTCATGTATAAATATGTGTATCTTATCTACTAACCCTAACCCTTATTAAAAAATCTCTAAAATGTACAAAACCAAAAGTCTATAAAAAAATTGTATAACTAAAATTCCAAAAAAATGCATGTGCATCATCATTTTTTTCAAAAATCTATAAAAAAAGTTCAAAATTGGAAACTGTGTCAGAAAAAAGATTTTTTTCTTTGTATATATTTCTTGCATTTTCATGTACTTTTTTCATGATAATATTGACATTTAAACTAAGTCTGGAATAAAATTGAAGAATGGAGCTTAGTTGGACCTTAATCCACTTAATTTCATACGAACTTTATAAGAAATGAAATTAAGACTTTTCAGGCCCTGGCGACGTAATTCTTCGAGTTCATAAGACTATGTTCACATGTCATCTTTGATTAGTCTAAGTAGAATATTTAACAACACACGTATGATTCTTCTAGACCATGGCTTATCTTGGACAAGGACTCTACACGTAGCTCTTCACGGAGGAGGTAGTGAGGAGGCAGAATCTTTTGGCTTGGGGTAGCATACGAGAGTATGTAACAAACTAGTGGGAATATCCGTCCTCCTCTAGGGAGGATAGTGTATCTCAATCTGATCTAGTAGCATTGAGGTCTAAAAACAGGATGCCGTGAGGTTGCAATAATGCTTCAAAAGAGGGATAGTCAACTAGATCAAGAGGAAAAACTCCTTATGTACATGCTGCACCTTGTATATATTTTCAAAAAAAAATAAGAATAAGAAAAATGCAGAATCTCTAAAAGTGGACTTGATTGAAAAAGTAAAATTCCTGCCGGAGTGTATATGCAAGTATTAAAAAATAAGATCTTCAAAGTCAAATTTTTGTAAGCTTGCAGTTGGATGACTTGATTACATTGGTCATGCATCCAAGGATAGGTAGCTACACCGGTTACCGTCTATTCTTTTCTCCATCTCCTCTTCTTGAGATGGTTGTACTTGAACTTAGAAGGGAATATCCCGGCTCCTCGAGGAAAGAGTTGCTAGACTGGGGGACTAGAGTTACCTTGTTGAGAGAGGATGTTTCTTTATTACTTTTGAGATGAGGAGCTATATTTCACTTATACTGTACAAGTAAATATTCATTGTCATAAGAATTTGTGTATGTAGACTTGTTCTGACTTGACTGTTGAGGAGACCTGAATAGGAGTCTTATGGAACTTGAAGGTCGTTAGGTTTTGAATTCATTTCCCATTAAAGTTCCGCCACATTAATAATCCAAAGGTCTGACAGAGCTCCATACTAGAAATTTATGAAGATAAGATTAATACTCAATATTGTCCTAATTTCTTTATTTTCCTTTCTTTACTTTTATTCACTTATTCTTTCAAATAAGTGTTTGCTAAGGGACTAGCAAAGGTAAAGCATAGGGGGACTTTCAAACATTTATTCTTTGACTAAGTCCAAAAGTGAATGTATAGGTACATGCAAATATATTAGGGCTTTGGACCTTAGTCTCTCGAGCAAGCAAGTCCTACACTAGGGCCCATTCACACAAAATAAATAAAAAAATTGAGAAACAAAGAAAGAAAGCGACAAAAAATGCGAGAAAATGTTGAGACCCCTAAGGGAACAATCCCTCAGGCAGTGGACCTCGTGAAGTAGTTGTGTCCTAAAGAGTCCAACTTATTACAAATAATTGTCACTCTCCCACGTAAATTACAAGATAAAATAAATGCAGAATAAAATAGTTTGATCTCAAAAATTTTCTTTATTTGCCCTTGCTGCTCTCTCTTGCCAACTAAGTCTGAAAGCTAGTTCTGCCTTACTCGAGTGCACTGGTCCTCCTAGGAAGGCATCCCTCGCGTAGCGGTCCCTCGCGTCAAGGTCAATTAAAGAAAGTGGTCAGAAAAGTCACAACTAATATCAAATAAATATAAAATAAATAAATGACAAGAATAAGGAGATTCGATGAAATAAATAAATAGACAAGAGAGTATGAACAAATAAATAATCCCAATCTATGTGGCGTTGCTCCCATTAAATGATCGAGATTCTGCGAGGGTCTAAATATGTCTCACAAAAGGTGGAGACACAATCGTTGTGGCGACCACTCACGAAATCCCAATCGATCAACAATTAACCCACAATCTAAATAAAAGCAATGAATATGAAAAAATTGAAGTTAAAATTTATTATAACTATACAACAAGTGTGTATAGTATAAGCATGTGTAGAGGTTGAACTCATGGAGCAAACGGTAAATGGGGGTAAAATAATGCACAAAAATTTGTCCTTCTTTTCTTGTCCATTATTATTGTTTTTGTGGGTTTTTATTATGTATTATTTTTTATTTTTGTTTTATAAATTTTTTATTTTGTTTTTAATTTTATAATTTTATATTTTCTATTTATATTTTCAGATTTTTATATTTTCGTTTTCTTTTAAATATATAATATAGCTATATATAAAGTATATATATAATGTAAGTAAATATAATTATAAATAAAAATAAAAAAGTTCAAAATACGAAAAATAAAATTTCTTAAGGTTTATGTATTTTTCTAATGTTTTTGAGATTTTTTGGATTTTTTGCTAATTTTTATGAATTTGTAAAGTCAAAAATATCCACAATCAGGGATTTAATAAATATCTGAAATTGATTTGAATTTTAGAAATAGGAAATAAGGCCTAAAATTACTCAAATCAATTTTAATATATAAATATTTATATAAAGAAAATTATTAAACAAAAAATCATATTTTTATTTTTAATGAATTTTTAGATTTTTATAAAGGTTTTTGGGGGTTTTCAATTTTTAAGAGTTTTCTTTTCAATTTTTTATGATTTTTGGTTTGCATGTAATATATGATAAAATAGACCACACATATGTATTTTTTTGAAATTTTTCAAGATGTTTTCATATTTTTTGGTATTTTATACTATAGACAAAAAAATAGACTCCTTTTGATTTTTAATAAATGGTTAAAATGCTCAAAAATGCAAAACAAATATGGGGCATGAAAGTACATGCTACCAGGCATCTGACCCTATTTTGCATAATTTTAGGAGCTAAGGTGTTATTTTTAATAAATGAAATCCAAGCACTAAAAATTATATACTAGCAGGGGCATGATTGCAAATAAAATAAAGTCCAGGGGCTCAAATGTAATTGACCAAAAATATACAATGTACACAAAAATTTATTGGACTAAAAATATATACAAAAAGCCACAGTGGCTTACATTCAATTTTCCCAGCTCACATGGGACGACACATGAGCTGAGCTGGACTGGACCCAAATGTAATTAAAATAAGTATGTGGTCTTTTTACAAAATATTTTAAATGCTACAATTTATTTACAGCACTAATAAACAAATACACAAAAAATAGGGTATGGTCCCCTCAAAGGTGCAGAGATGGACGGGTCTGGTTCATTCACTTGACACGTGGTGTCCTCTCGATGCACGATACCGGTTCGAACACCAACGGTTTGGATAAGATCGCGGGATGCGGTCTGACGGTCGAAGACGGGCTAGATCGAACGGTAACTGTAGAATCTGGCACGCGACGCTTCATCGGACGGTGGAGGAGGCCATTGGCAGAACATGTCAAGAACTCACCCCAGGCGAGACTCGATCCGATCTCTCTCGATGCTCTGACCTTCTCCATCACCGCTGAGTATCTCTACACGCTCCTACATGTGTCGCGGACTTGCCGGATACCTCAAAGAGCTTCGAAGCATGTCGGAGGAGCTCTGGAAGGTGAGGCTACCTGGAGGTGCTTTGTAACCTCAAAATTGCCCCAAATGAGGCCCTTCGCGTGCGGTTTCTGCATCAATAAACTTGCGGGTCGAGGGCAAAGTGCCTCGACCTGGTTAGGTGTGGAATAGGTAGAGGATGAGGCGAAGGCGGTTGTGCTCCAACGAGGGTGGCTGAGGGAACACCGTTTCACAGATCTTGAGAAGATCTGGTTGGGCAACGACGTAGTTTGTATGGAGAAGTGGTTAGATAGTGAGGGTGAGGCGCAAGGTAGTTCAAAGAACATGTGATGCACGGTGGAAATGTTTGCCAGAGTGGAGCTTCGACGAACTACAAATCGAGTGATTACGGCTAAAACTAAGATCTAGGGGATAATCTAAATGCATAATTGAAAAGCAGGAGTAAAAAGCTAACTAAAAAAAGAAAAATGTGCAGCTCGTACCTGACCGGAGACCAAGGAGCAGAGGTGGTCGGTGACGGTCGCCTTGGTGCACCTCCTCCTCCTCCAATCGTCGTGGACCTCAGGGGACATCCCCTCGTCATGAGGATGCGCTCTAGGCTGAGATCACAGGGTTTTAGGGTTTGGAAGATGACCAAAGAGTAAGAAGAAAAAGGAGATCTTTATTTAAATACATGTGTGGACACCCTTATTTATCGGCAGATTTGAAAGAATACGAGCAATGTACAACCAATCTATAGGGTCGGCGTGGATCTAGGAAGAACATTGATGATGTCTCATGAAGGGCTCGAGGATGATGGATGGATGGAGTGGAGGGGGAATTAGCGATAAGGTGTGCCCCTCAAGGTTCTGATAGGAGTCAGAGGACCTGGAGGGGGAGTTGACCGATGGTCAACGGTCCTCGGCATGTGGTTGGGCCACTTAAGCCCACTACAAGACAAAACTGTAAGTTTTGTTCGAAAATAAATAAATAATAGTAAATGATTTTATTATTTTCTATTATAAAATAAAAATGTTTAATATTTTATTAAGTATTTTATGATATTTATTTAATTTTTTGAGGTTATTTATTAGTAGTTAATTATTAGGGGTGTATTTATAGGTATATTCATCTATATTTTTGGCTATTTTATTTTTATTTTGTATATTTTATTTTATTATTTTATTCTCTTATTTTATATATTTATAACTTATTTTTAGGTGTATAAATATATTTTTATGTGGTTATTTGTATCTTAAAATAAATAGGGGTATAAATTGTATATGTATATTTGTTGTATATTTATTTATGTATTTTGTACATTTTTTTATTTTGATGTATTTTCTTGTGTTTTATGTTAGCTTTGCATTTTTAATAGAAAAATAATATTTACGATAGTATAAAAATATATAAGGGTAAAAGAATAAAAGAATAGGTTTCCCTTTTATTCATTTACAAGTATTAGCATAGGTATTTTACTCATGTTTTATATATACTTATTTTATTTTGTCTTTTCTTTATTGTTTTATTTTAGTTTGAATATGTACATAAGTTATAAATAATATTTACAAAATTATAAAAATATAACATTGTAAAAATAATAAAGAATGAATAAAATGAATATTTTATTCATGTATACTATATAATGAGGGTCCAAAACTTAACTTTCACATCCTAACTCCAAAAAATATAAAACCACCTTCATTAAATAGATTATTGAAAGTTATATACAATCAGAGTGCTTTTGATATATTTTGAGTTTTTATTTGGAAGATATGGGTTTGTGATGTTGGGATTTTGGCTTTTTATTTTATGTATAAAATGAACACTGTATTTTATTTTTGTACAAACTCAATTTTGTATTTTTATTCACATTATTATCTACAATTTTCATGTACAAAGTTTCTTTATTTGGTGTATAAATAATAAAGAATATAATAGGAGTAAAAATATTTTATTGAATGAATAAATGAATTAGGATTTTATTGTATTTTGGGCCCTTATCTCCCCCCTACTTTATTCCTTGTCGACCAATTCGATTCTTGACTTGGTCTCAGAGTTTAGGGTCATAAAATACCTTTAGTATTTTATTCTTTTTCTTTTCTTATCTTTATTCTATAATTTTGGCATTAAAAATAATACTATTTACACAATAAACACAATAAATAATTAATGCTATTTTTTTATAAATTAATGATGTTTACATGTATTAGCTAGGGTTTTTAAGGCCAAAATGATTGAATCAAGGTGATGAAATGGAGACTCGTCAGTACGATCCCTTTGAGAGATCGTATTACTCATATGCTTTCGTATGCACACCAGCTCGCCGGTGTATAGACCTTGATTAGGTCATTAACCTATTGGTCTGCCAAATGTACATACTTAGACATATAGTAACACATCTGTCTTCGATCAGAGGATGTGTGCCTATATCATGACAGTATACGACATAATACTTTGGTTGTCTCGATCTTATTAAGTCAACTCTTTGACCTAACTAATCTGACACCTCCGAATTTCTTTTCCCATGTAGAGGACCTACATCAAGAGGTCAGTCAGATATCAACCCAATGAGAAAGGATTTCCATCTCCTTCTCATGATGGAGATCATTTCTTAAAAATCATTTGACAGTGCTTGAAGTCATCAATCTAAATCCTTTGATATTCATCCAAGCACTAGTCTTTATGATTCAACTATTGAATCAACAACTGTATGTAAGATGGCCATGGTACATAACCCTAATTGTACATAGGGACCTTATAGTGCATTCATTCATTTAGTTTTTAGATAGGGAGTGAAATAACCAATAACTTATATCGATAAATCAAATATTACAATAACATTAATTATAGGAATGGTTCGCCTCGGCTTCACATGACTAACAAGAAGATCGATGTTTGTCATCACTACAAGAAGGCAGGGCACTGGAATCGTAATTTCCCAAATTACCTTAAGACTGTAGAGAAAGGTAAAGCCCCAACAATTATGAAATCTACTTTCATCATTGAAACCAGCTTTGTCATAGGAAGTGAAGGTAGTTGGATTGTCGATTTTGGTGCTTCTGTTCATGTATGAAATTTGTTGTATCGGTTTCAGGAAACTAGTAGTCTTAATGAAGGGGAGATAGTCATCCAGATGGGATCTGATGCAACGGTTGCAACAGTCGCCGTTGAGACCTATAGACTATTGATATCTAGTGGAAGATTCCTTATACTTAAAGAGTGTCTTTGTGTTCCAGATGTTACAAAGAACCTTATATTGGTATCTAATTTTTCTAGAAATGGATATTCATTCTTATTCTATAATAAACATGTCATAAGTCATTATGATAAATATATTACGGATGGTATTCTAACTTTTGGTGGATTCTATGAACTATTCATTGATGAATCTGTCATGAATGTTATTACCACTAATAAAAACCCTAAAAGAACCAAAGAGGATGTAAATCAATCAAACATGATTTGGAATCAAGGGTTGGTCATTTATCTGTTGATAGGATCATGAGATTGATAAAGAATGGACCCTTGGATTTTCTACAGGTCCAGACTTTGCCTACATGGGAAAAGTATATTTGAGGTAAAATGATCAGGATGCCTTTCCGTAACAAGGTTTCAATATGAAAGGGTATTCTTTACCTAATACATACTGATGTATGTGGTCCCTTCAATACCACAACCCAAAATGGATATCGATATTATTTGACGTTTATCAATGACCATTCATGGTACATGTTTATCTTCATACTATGTCATAAATATGAAACCTTTGAAAAGTTGAAAGAGTTCATGACATTGGTTGAGAACCAAACTGATAGTAAGATTAAATAGATTTGATTTGATCGAGGTGACGAGTACCTCTCATGTTAATTCAAGGAATACCTCAAAGACAGAGGAATTTTCTCCAATCTCACTCATCCTGGAACTCCCCATCTTAATGGTGTTGTTGAAAGAAGTAACATGACCATCATGGACATCGTCTGTTCAATGATGAGTAAAGCACATTTGCCTCCTAGTTTCTGGGGATATACAGAACAAGATTCCTGTCAAATATGGTACCGAATCTGTGTTGGACACTTACGGATTTGTGGTTGCTTGGTCTGTGTGAAGAAGATGGATGCAAGTAAGCTAGAATCTCGCACTTGAGAATGCTAGTTCATTGGGTATGTAAAGGACAGTATTGGATACCAACTTTACAACCTTTAGACTCAGAAGGTCTTCATCTCTAGAGACGTTAAATTTACGGAGGATGACTTCCTTAAGATTCAAGACAAATATGAAGTAAAGGAACCCGTTGAATCCCGTGACCATGTTGAGCTTCCAATACCAGAAACTGAAGATGTAAATAAAGATGAAACACCTATACCTATTCGAAGGAGTTTGAGGGTAGTTGCACCACTTGAAAGGTACATATTCCATGTATCACGTGAAACTGACAATGATCCAGCTTCATTTAATGAAACATTTGTGAATCATGACATGGATAGATGGGTGCTAACAATGAAGTCTGAAATATTCAATTAATTTAATGTTGGTAATTATTTGTTTTACCTGGGAAAGTCCCAAGGTCGATCTCATGGATGTAATATGCGGATCTAGAATTAATTTTCTGACAACTCATAGCATGATTTTCAAAAGAGGAATGATTTTTATTGGTTACGAATTTTGCAAATTTTATGGATTTTTAAAAAGAATTGAATGCAATTTTTAGATTTTTTATGCAAGGAAATAATATTAACAATGCGTGAGAGAAAATAAAGCAATGCAACTTTTTTAGAATTTTTGGATGATGGTGAATGCAATGAGACATAAGAAAATAGGCAAGAAAATAATGTACACCTCAATTACCTCAACCCCAAGCCTAGAAGTTAATTTATTTCAAAAAATAATTGATCAATAAACCTCAATTTAATTCCCAAACAATGCCTCAATTTTTCATAATTTTATGATAAATAAAATGATTTTTAGGAATTATTAAGCTTGCAATGAATAAATAAATTCTTCAATCAATCGATACACAAAATATCTCGAAACTTGAATTACGCATATTTCAAATGATAGAGAATTAAACAAGCTTCAAAATGACACCAAGAACACAAAATTCAAACCATGAATGTCCAAGATATCACCAAAATAGTCTAAGGGCACATATGTAATGACAAATAAATAGAAATTATTTCAAAATAGACCTTCAGAGAAGCATGGACGTAATTGTTAAAAGCTAGAGGTACTCTAATGCATATCACCCTAGGAGGCATGGCTTATTTGTAAATATCTAGATGTTGAGGGATTTGTAGGTAGTGCCCACCTCACATGGTTACAGGAACGTGTGGTCTCCCATGATCAGACGGCTGAAAGATGCTTTGGGAGTTTTCGATCGAGTGGGTCCTATGCTCGCCGTGTGGAGGAATTTCCTCCGTTTGATGATGGAGATCTGAGCAGATGAATGGTCCAGATGCTGGCGCTCCACAGACCGTTGGATAAAGATCCCATGAAGATTGCTACATGGGGGTCCTCCTTGTTCTCTTCTTCGACAATGGGACCCAGGCGGAGGGTGCGACGGTGCCTTCTTCTCCGATGAGGTTGGTCATGCGACAATCTACTCCGATGGTCGGTGAGAGGATACCTTTTCGCTGAGTAAATGCAGATAGAAATTTGACTCAAGCCTGTAAGGTCTGGCCTTGTCATGACAAGGCAAGAAGAAAAGGGGGTGGGTGTTGCTCCTTACGTAGACGAGGAAAGAGCCGTGCTCCCTCCTAAGATTCGTCGGAGGTGATATGTGTATGGGATAGATGGTGGCAGCATATGGAAAAGAAGAAGAAGGTAGTCGCGTCATTGTGGGATTTAGAAACAAGAGAGAATGAAGGATGATAGAGGAATGATAGAGAAAATAAGAATAAGAAGAGGAGGAAGAGAAGAAGAAGGAATGAAGACGAAGAAGAGTGATAGGGAGTACCTATAGATATTTGCATGATGTGGAGGAAAAGATCCTCGACTCCTGGTAATCGCCTCAGCCATGATGGTGATGGCGGAGCAAAGATATCTTCTTGAAGAAGAAGAAGCACAACTGTGGTAGCCATGTATCATGCTTGGAGTAGGGGTCTTTACCATAGAAGTGCAGTTGTTGTCACCAACCCATACCTCGACCCTCTCTCTCTCTCAATTCGAACGAAGATGGCATAAGATAAAACTAGAAGAGGGGGTATGCTTTTATAGGATGGGGTCAGCACTGGTTTCGTCCTAAAGATGTCAATGAATACAATTGGAGATGGGTTTCTCAGGGGATGGCACAAGGTTTATGTTTTTATTTGTTGCTCTAAATATCATGGGATTGTTTTGGTGAAGGTTACATGCACGAGAGGGAATGATTTTGAGCTCTTTGCTACATGTATGAAGAAAGGGGATTATGTTGTTCTAGAGATAGAGTTTGTTGGGATGATGGTATAGATTCGTTAGGTTTCTAGGTATTTGTTGGGGGGGGGGGGGGGTTTCATGGGTTAGAAACGTAGGTGTTGGAGGCCTATGGGCTATGGTTGATGGGGACTCTGGTTTAGAAGTATGAATAGGAGAGGGGAGTTGGAGGGAGTGTTGATCGAGCGGGTCAACATTTCACGGCTTGTGATTGGTGGGGAAGTAGTAGGTGCGTCTGCTAGTGCAGGGTGTTAGCCATGCAAATGAGGTGTATTTAGGAGTGAATGGATGATGAGACATAGGCATCGTTGACCAAGGTGTTGACTATGCATGGAAATGCAATAAAAACTAAGAATAAAATAGAAGACGGATGCAAATGCAAAAATGAAACTTGCATACCTTTGAGAGATCTATAAAGTTCATAAATAATCAAATGCAAACGAGATCTAATATGAGAGAGATGATTTTTTAGTTGATATTTTATATAGTATAAAATGCCACATTTTTTGTTTTCTATTTTTATTTGTTTTTCTATATATGAATATGCAAGCAAAAATATGTATGATGCTCAATGATGCAATATGCATGGATGTATTTTTTGTGTGGATTTTTATATGGTTAAGAAAAGTCAAAAATAAAAAAGGAAAGTTAATAATTACATGTGACCAAGTCAAAATACATAAGTTAGAATTTTCATGATTTTTCTTATTTTTCTAGATTTTTATATAATTAGTTAAATCATGAGATGAAATAAATAAATGAAAAAGAAATCAAAAGGGTTAAATATGGACATAAAATAATGAGGTGAAATCGATATATACACACACAAAATACATTTCGGTCCCAAAATCCAAGTTTCACATATATAATGTGATTCTTTCAGATTTTATCTTTATTTGTAGATAATTAAGTGTTGAGTATTTCAAAAGTGATTAGAGTGAAATCAAACATTGTATGAGAAAGTTATGCAACTTTACGGCTTTCTTTCCCATATTGGGATTTTTACCATTTTTTCTACGTTGGTATTTTTTGTATTTTTAATGGAATGAAATCAGCGATATCTACACAATGAAGTGAGATTTATGTCAATTGGGGTTCGAATGAACTTATTAGAAATGACGAAGTTAGGTGAACATATACACACGTATAAGAATGCAGAATGAAGATGATGATTTATGTAAATTATGTACAATTGCATGATTGTTAATTATGCATTAAAAATACCTAAATGCACTTAGTTACTCGGGACATAGCTTTTATTTTTAGATAATTAGATAATTGAATGATAGATTCATCAATGTGGAGGGTTAAATCCCACGCGACATTGGTGGCAAACGACCAACTCCAACAATGCTCCGGTGAGCTTGAGAGATGGAGGATGATGAGTGATTGCTAAGGTTTGCAATTGAAAGAGAGAGAAACCAAAGGAGGTTTTTTATGCCACTTAATCCCTTAGGTGTATTTAACACGTTATTGTACTACATTTCGGCCATGACTCATCTTCACCAAAGCGATTATATCTCACTCACCAAGTATCCAATTTGTAAAATTGTATATGCTTTGGAATTCTGACGACGATAAGCATCCAACAAAGCTATTATGTGATCTAATTAGATCGAAATTGAAGTTTGGTAATTTTTATAGTGGACTGAACCCATTTGGACAACACCAACTTAATCGAGTTGCATGGGTAAAATCCAGGGTTTTACACAGCATAAGGAGGTAGGTAGATTTGTGACCAATAGTTGGGAAAAAATTAAGTTAATCTTGCTCTTCCAATAGGATGGTTTCTTTCTTTTGATGCAAAACAACTAAGATACTTCAATCGCTAAGCATCTATAATTAAGCTAATGGTAATACAATCTCACTCAATTACGACCTCTAAGATCATCGTTTCTGTTCCTTCCAACATTTACTTTGATGTTCGTGTGAAGGGATATTCTCGTCATCAAGATTTGTTAATTCCTCTACCATTGTTATGAACACATGCACTTAGGGATTGCAATCAACCGATCGTGACATTTTTAACGATTTTAAAATATGAATACCCATCCACACGTACAAATATTAAGAAATATCCTATAAAAATAGATGTATATAAACTGATCAAATATGACTAACCATCCACAAGTGTCAAGATTTGTTAATTCCTCCACTATTATTATGAACATATTCAATTAAGGATTGCAATCAATCGAGCATGATATTTTTAACCATTTTAGAATATGAATACCCATCCACAAGTACATATACTAACAAATATTCTAAAAATAGATGTATATAAAATACTTTATATATTAGCTTATGAAATATGTATAATCACTATAAATTATATCATAACAACTATATCAAACATGGTTAAGAATAACTTTATTGCTATTGTAAAAATTGGATATGCTAGCAAGTGAAAGGGCATATATGCAAATTAATATTGTACAAGCCCTAAAAGGAAAATAGCCTCGTCTCATTAAAGTCTGTCGCTATAACATCGCCAAGCCGGCATCACGTACGGCTAGAGAGAGAGAGAGGATGGGGAAGCTCCGGTACATCGCCATGAAGACGGACGACGCGGGGATCAGATCTGATCTCTGGGAGCTGGGAGCCGCCGCCAGGAATCTCGCTGACCACGCCTTGGTTCTCCTCGACAGCGGCGTCGGTGCCAGCTTTGGCACCACCTTCCTCAAGGCCCTTGCTTCCTTCGCCGCCATGTCGGTGCTTTTCTCTCGTTCCCCCCAGCCCAAATTTTCTCGTTTTTATGGTTATATACGTTTTTAGATGTCCTAATCTTTTTTTTTTGCTTTTCGAATATTCCGTAATCTCACTGGACAGATAGGAATATCACGATCTGAACAGATGGGTGAAGAGAAATCATATAAATGACCTTCTGTTTCTATTGATATTTTTTTTTAAAAATCGGTAAGAGAGGATAGCGTAGACATATCCTCCAGGTCTCACTATTTAAATGATACTCGTTCCCTTCGCACGGTTGAATTAAAAACAAAACTTCGCTTTAGAATCCCATCGACAGCTTGCATTGGATGCCTTTCCTTTTGTAACAAATTGGTATTACATCTGTACTTGCTGCCTACAGAGTTTGAATTGGGGTTCTTAAGCAGAGACAGGGGTTGGGATCTTTCTGGTTATCATGTTTTGCTCCCTGTCTTGCCCCAGCAGTCCCGAAATTAGACATCTCTATGGCATCTTTGACATGTAGATCGTACTCATTTGTCAGTGAAATGTTTGGGGTTCTAACATTTCTGACTAGTCCACATCTTCCCTTTCGTAAGAAGTGATTAGCGTTGCTTCTTTTGGAAGCTCTAAAGTTCGATTTTAAAAGAGAGACATATTTTAAATTCTCGTGGTATCATACTATAGTATATCTCTGACCTTGTATTTACTCAAACATGGGAAATCATCTTCGTTTTAGCTTTGGTTTTGATTTTCGTGCCGTCCTTGTTCTTTATGTTAAACGTGTGGTTCAATTACATTTAGAATACAACAACAACAATAAAGCCTTTTTCCACAATTAAATAGGGTCGGGTACATAGATTCTTCGCCTCCATTCAGGTCTATCTTGGGTCAATATAGGGTTTATATCCAAAAAACTAAGATCTCTTCGTATAGTCTCTTTCCAACTCTTCTTGGGCCGTCCTCGCCCTCTCTTAGCCGTCCCAACATCCCAACACTCACATCTCCTAACTGGTGCATCCGTTGATCTTCTTTGCAAATGACCAAATCATCTTAAGCGGTTTTCTCGCATCTTATCCTCGATCGGAACTACACCAACTTTCTTTCTGATTGCATCATTCCGAATCCGATCTTTACGTGTGTGTCCACACATCTACCTTAGCATTTTCATTTCTGCTACAACCATTCTCTGCACATGTCTATGGTTCACATGCCAAAAATATGTACTACATTTTATAGTATTTTATGTTGAGATATTTATATCCAAGGTTTAGGAAAGCGGTATGCGTATGCGTTCGGACAGGTCACCGAATACTGAATAAGCGGTATGCGGGGGCATATGCGGGGTATATGCGGTTCTACGTGGTTTTTAAAATTTTAATTTAAAAATAAATAAATATCTATGAATAACATTACTACTGGATTTATGTATCAATGTGGAGTTAAGAAGATCTAAGAAAAATGGTTCATGTTAGATGGGTGTGTATATGATTTTAATTGCCTCATTTAATCACAAAAATATTTACCATAAAATTCACGTATTTGATGATTCGTAATAATCAAAACTTCAATACACATACATGCACTACATGAGCAAAACCTCAATTGGCATATATAAAAATTTTCGACGATACATTGCATATACTAGTGAAAACAATGCATGAGAAAAACATAAAACATTGCATATACATAATGATATAATGCATTACAATTGTATAGAAATGCATGTCATATTCTTACAATTGAATGAAGAGTCATAGCTACGGAACTAAGGGCCTAAATGAGAAGATTGAAAAGTTGGACCTGTTGGAGCAGTATGTGGGGCATATGCGGGCCGCATATGCGGGGAGGGTGCATAATACACTGATTCATGAAATCGATGCGGTCTGCATGCCACACGGGCATATGCGGCCGCATATGCGGCCCGTGCTGCCGATTTCATGAACACCATTTATATCTCATTATCTTTACTTTGTATTTTCATATTTCTTCTGTCTACTTTATGTAATTTTCCCTTAGAGCTTTTCTCCCATATAAGAGAGCTCTAGGATTACGATGAAATCTATCTTTTCATTTCACATATTCCCGCATGGTATCAGAGTGACGGTCCTAGACCAGAGCCTGTGCCTTAGAAACCCTACCCCACCTAAACCCTCGCGCATATGCGCGCCAACGCCGTTGCTGTCGGCCACTCCTGCGCAACCGATCACTACGCCGACGACCTAGCGCCGCTGCGCAGCAGGATAACTGCAGCAGCAGCTGCTGCCGCCCCCCGAACCGGCTGCAACCATCTAAGCCGCCGCCGTCGACAACAGCTGTCGACCCCCCCGGAACGACTGCAGCCATCCAGGCCACAGGCAATCATCGCTGCCTCCGCTCCCATAGCCCATGTTGCCTCCTGCGGCTCCGTCGCCTGTTAGGTATGCTATTAGTTATCTAGGGCGTGATTTGATTATCTAAAAATCACCTTAGGTACCTAAAGGAGGCTCCAACAGATGGGAGAGTTTGTGGTATGAGTCTACACCCACAA
This sequence comes from Ottelia alismoides, assembly GCA_037367405.1. Lineage (NCBI taxonomy): Eukaryota > Viridiplantae > Streptophyta > Magnoliopsida > Alismatales > Hydrocharitaceae > Ottelia > Ottelia alismoides. Next base: position 248,079 of record JAZKJV010008012.1, on the reverse strand, counting down.
CCATCCTCTCATATATTAGTGTAGACGCAGGTGGTACAGATTGCAGACCTAGTCTTGGAAATTGTTGTCATCATGTCAGACAACAAAGCATATGTTTCATCCCTGGATGCCTTCAAAGGTCCAACACCCATCTTCAAGATGGATGGAACGAACTATGAATCATGGGCCATGCAGTTCATGAGCCTAATGCAGTGCATGGCAAGAAGAACATCCTTACAAAGGAGGAGCCAAGTGACAAGACTGGGGTTAATGCCTCATGGGAGGCAGATGACGCATATGCATGCGTGTGGCTATCTGGGACGACGTCAATAGATATAGCCAACGATATACTGAGTCAGTCTATTGCAAAGACTATGTGGGACATTCTCGTCGTTACGTACTCTCCGGCGAAAAACGAGTTGATGATACTGCAACACGATATCTTCACGTCAAAGTAGAATGGTCATCCTTGCCATATTCTTTACACTTATCTAAAGGGTATATTTGAGAAGCTTCATGGTTTCATTTCCTTGACTGCCACACCAGAGAAGCTCAAGTCTTACAGAGATTCGGTGATGATCAGAGTTTTTCTGGTAGCTCTTGATCTTGATTATGACGCTGCTCGAGCACAGATTCGTACTGATGCCACCATACCTCCAATGGAGGAAGTATATTGCAGATTAAGCAGGCTCTCTATATTTCATGGTGGTATTCATCAATCTTAGACTTCTTCAGCTATGGCTACATCTCGTGGTAGGGGGAGTCTTCCGCAGTGCCGTGGTTGAGGTAACTGTGGCAGGGGAGGGGGCAGTCGACCCCGTCAGTCGTCCACCTACTGCCATAGGTCATGCCACTATGAGGAAACATGCTACTCTAAGCGCGGGCTTCCCGCTTCAGCACGTGTTGCAGAGCAGACTCAGCAAGTTGGGAGTCCATCACATGCATCTGATCAGAGATTCGATGAGCTTGTAACGCGACTCAGAGAGATTATGCCTTCTTCTGGGTCAACCCGCTCTCCTTCAGGATCCTCAGTGGTAGCTGTCTCCGCATCATCGTCCACATCAAGTATAGCGTATGCTCTTACTAGCTGTTACATGGTAGATTTATCAGAGTGGATTATGGATTCAAGAGCATCCCATCATCTCTGCGATGATAGAGGACAATTTAATACTTATAGTCCGGCTCAATTAGGGAGATCACTAGTAATAGCAGACGGGACACACTCTCCCATCACTGGTCAGGGGGACGTGCAGTTAACTCCTGTAATGCATACGCTCATGAATTTTCTATGAATTTACTGCCCATTAGTCAAATCACCAAGGATTTACATTATCGTGCCATATTTGACCAATCCGTTTTTGTGTTTCAGGACATTCTTATGGGCAGGGTGATTGGATCTGGCCGTGAGAAAGGTCTCTATAGACTGGTACAGTCTCCATATATTGGTGCTTCTTCTCCTTGCCCTGGATCTGTTTCTCCCTATGTGTGGCATCTTTGATTTGGTCATCTTCCTTTGCAAAAGCTGTCGCTTTCTTCCACAGATTTCTCCTCGCTCTACTTTTCAATGCGAGGCCTTCCAACTTGGGAAGCATCATCAATCTACCTTCCAGAGTCGTCAGGGTCGAACTAGTCACAGTCTTTTTAAGTTAACTCATTTTGATATTTGGGGTCCAAGTCATGTCCCAGACCATCAGGGGCATAGGTTTTATCTTGTTGCTATGGATGAGTTTTCAAGATTGTCGTGTGTCTTTCTTCTTAAAAACAAGTCTGATGCTGGTCCTGTTATTCAGTCTTTTCTTAATGAGATAAGGAATGTTTTCTCTGCAAATGTCAAGTATTTTGTTTCAGATAATGCATTAGATTTGCAGTACTCAACTCTCTCAATTTCTTCGAACCTATGATATTGTTCATCAGACTTCTTGTGCTTATACGTCTCAACAGAATGGGGTGGCTGAGCGAAAACATTGCCACCTTATGGATGTTATCAGGACCCTCTTGATCCAGAGCAGTGCTCCTCATTCTTACCGGGGGATGCGGTTCTTTCACTTGCTACTTGGTGAATTGTATGCCCTCATCAGTCTTGGGGGAGAAGATCTCGTTCTCGATTGCGTTTCCTGAGACGGATCTTTTCTCTCTTATACCTCGTGTTTTTGGGTTGGTTGTTTTTGTTCATCAAATATCTCCAGGTCTTGACAAGCTCTCTCCTAGAGCTGTCAAGTGTGTTTTTGTTGGGTATTTCAAGACCCAAAAGGGATACCGTTGCTTTGACCTTGTTCGACGAAGGTATTATGTAAGTGTGGATGTCACCTTCTTTGAGTCCGTTATGTATTTCTCCCCTACATGCGACAAGCTCATTCCTCGGAAAATGCAGAAGAGATATACGTGCATCTACTTCCATTTTCATCTACTCCAAGTTCTACTTCACCGGTACTACCTCCACCACCATCTCCACCTCCACCACCTCCTCCTCCACCTCCTCCTCCACCTGTCACGCCTACTTTCTTTGCGTAGGTTTATCAACGTCGACCTTATGCTTATGTGCTTCCCCCATCATCCAACATACCCCAGGTATGTTATGAGCATTTGAGTTCCACTAATGACACTGGTGATTTGCATGTACAGGTTGATGTGCATGATGCCTTAGATGATCCAATCTCAGCTGATGAGGAAGCTGAGGACTTTGATGTGCCTATTGCCTTGCAGAAAAAGAGCGTACATGCACTATGTATCCTCTTGCTTCCCATGTTTCTCTGGCACGACTCTCAGATGATTTTCAGAGGTTTGTTGTGGGTCTGTCTGCCGTGGAGATACCACGGTCGTATCAGGAGGCCTTGCAGAGTAGTCAGTGGCATCTGACTTTGGAGGAGGAGATGGAAACGTTAGTCTTGTGGTACTTGGAGTATTATACATGCTCCCCGTGGTGCTTCTGTGGTTGGTAGCAATCGGGTGTTTACAGTGAAACACTACGCGACTGGTTCTGTGGACATGTACAATGCCAGATTAGTTGCTCGAGGGTTCAACCAAACCTATGGGGTGGATTATCAGGATACATTTTCTCCTGTTGCTCGTCATTCTACGTTGCGGTTCTTATTGCTGTTGCTGTGGTACGTGACTGGCCGCTATTCCAATTAGATGTCAAAAATGCATTATTGTATGGGGACTTGCAGGAGGAAGTCTACATGCATCGACTACTAGTGTTTGCTGCTGAGGGGGAACCTCGTATGGTGTGCAGTCTTCACAAGGCCATCTATGGTCTTAAGCATAGTCCGAGGGCTTGGTTTCAGAAGCTCTCAGAGTTGATTGAACAACAAGGGTTTGCCAGATCTACTGCAGATCACTCTCTTTTAGTTAGAATAACCCAGAGAGGTACCGTTGCTATTCTGATCTATGTTGATGGCTTATCATTACATGCAGTGATGAATATGGCATTCATGCGGCTAAGGATTTCCTTGGACAACAGTTTGTGACCAAGGACCTTGGTAAGTTGCATTACTTTCTTGGTCTAGAATTTGCAAGAAATCAACATGGTAAGGTAATGACACAAAGGAAATATGTTGCTGACCTCCTATCTGAGACATGCATGATAAGATGTAGACATGCTACTACTTCAATGGATCCCAATGATAGGCTCTATTATGATGACTCCGAGGAGGTGGATAAGAAACGATACAAAGAGCTAACAGGGAAGTTGTTGTATGCCACTATCACTAGGCCTGATATCATTTGCAGTTAGTAGAGTCAGCCAGTTTATGGAGCAACCGAGGCAGGTCCATATGGATGCAGTTAACATGATCTTGAGGTATTCGAAGTCTTCTCCAGGTGCATGACTTTTGTTCAAAAGAGACACATCTCTCACTGTTAGTGGATGTGCTGATGCAGACTATGCTAGGTGTCCCAAGGAAAGGAAGATCTCTTTAGGCTTCACTGTGTTTGTAGGTAGCTCGCTAGTTTCATGGGAGAGTAAGAAACATACTGTTGTGGCTAGATCTAGCGTTGAATCAGAATATAGAGCCATGACCCAAGGGAGCATGGAAATGATGTGGGTCAAGTCTGTCCTGATTGATCTAACAATTGAGGTGCCTCTTTCTATGCACATCAAATGTGATAACCAAGCCGGTTTATTCATAGCTAATAATTCAACCTTCCATGAAAGAACAAAACACATCGAAGTGGATTACCATTACACTCGTGATCTAACTCAGAAGGGACTTATTTCCACCTCTCACGTTACTTCAGGCGACCAGATTGTAGATATGTTTACCAAAGCTCTTACAAGGGGTCCTTTTCACCGTTGATGTTCCAAGCTGAGCGTGATAGACATATATGTTCCGGCTTGAGAGGCAGTGTTGAGATATTTATATCCCATTATCTTTACTTTGTATTTTCATATTTCTTCCGTGCATTTATTGTTATCCATGTGAGCTCAGGGCGAACTATGTTATTGTAATGTTTGGTTTATCAATAAAAGTTATTGATTCTCTTTTCACTCCTTTTTCTGAGATTAAATGAATGAATGCACTATAAGGTCCCTCTGTACGATTAGGGTTATATACCATGGCCATCTTAATAATCATACAACTGTTGATTCCGTAATAGAATTATAGAGGATGATGTTTGGATGAATATCTAAGGAGTTAGATTGAGGACTCATCGAGCAACATCAAATGATTATTAAGAGATGATCTCCAACCTGAGTAGGAGATGGCAATTATTTCTCATATAGGCTGATATCTGACCGACCTCTTGATGCAGGTCCTCTGTATAGGAATAGAGATTCAAAGGTGTCGGATTAGTTAGGTCAAGGAGTTGACTTAATGAGATCGAGATAACCAAAGTCCTATATCGTATACTGTCGTGATACAAGCACGCATCCTCTGACCGGAGACAGATGTGTTACCATATGTCTGAGTATGTACATTCGGCAGACCAATTGGTTGATGACCAAACCAAGGTCTATACACCAGCGAGCTGGTGTGCATGCAAGGGCGTATGAGTAATACGATCTCTCAAAGGGATCATACATGTTCACTTCTGAACCGGAAGACATGAGCCCACTCATGAGGTATTGGGACTGATCAAATTTCATGCATGGCCATCGTGCTTTGGGAGCATGACAAGAATTTGAAGGTATGATGTATGTTTTTGGAAAGCATATGATCGATACCAAATCCCAATGACCAAGAATGAGAAACTTGATGGTCAAACCCTGAAGATGACAGTGTAAAATTGATCTATATCTTTGGGTTGATCATAGGTCTTCCAGTATGTAGGATGTACATGTATTGGGAATACCTGAGGGTGATGTGATCTTAAACGATTGTATAACCATGACACTTCAATTCTGAGGGAGTGATGAAACAAGTCTGGATTTTAGTGATGATTATGGTCCAAGTGTTGGACATTGATCTGAATGAGATTTAGATGCAATGAGAAGATTAGATTTGTGGGCTTGCTTAAATCAAGCATCTATGAGAGGTCTGTGAGATCTGGATTTGAGATGTGATCTCAATATCCAAGTCAGTATACGTGGAACAATACAATCGCCATATCCTTATCTCCAAGTATCTTCGGAGTAAGCACATTATTCTTGAAAGAGTTCAAGAATAATTCCAAACTCCAAAGTTGAATTATATCTAAGCATTGAGAAATGGATAATTAAATGTGATTTAATTATCACGAACAATGTGAATTTGATTCATATTATCTGAATGCATGAGAATGATTATCCAAAATATGATTTAATTATTATGATATGGATAATGTGGATAGTACTATCCAATTATCCATATATATTATAAATACGATTTATAATATATGAGAGTCTTTTTGTGATTTATATTTGTTGATTAATTGTTGATGTGAATTGCATTCACATTGAATAATTAATTGAAAATATAATTACATTTAATTTTGAGTTGTGAATGAGATTCACATAATTTCAATGGCTTGATTGAAATTTTCACAAGATAATTTTGAATTATTTTTTTTGTGAAAATTCTTTACGACAAGAGTCATAGGAGATATCATGAGATAATGAGATCTCATGATAATTAGAGGAGATTGACCCAATCCACTCAAGAGGAGTGGACGACCACTACTCTCCATGTGGAGAAGAGCATGGAAGGCCGTATCGATATCGATATCGTTTCGATATCGTGTCGATATCGATATATCGGCGATATATCGGCGATATATCGCCGATATATCGGGATATCTAGGAATCTTGCTGAAGAAAATGCCGAAAATCGGATATATCGATATATCGATTTCGATATCGGTCCCATGTCGATACCCGATATATGGGCGATATATCGCCGATATATCGGGATACAACCTTCCATGGAGAGAGTAGCCGTCCCCCTCTTCTTAGGGGATTAGTTTGGTCTCCTCATTATCTCTTCTCTAGTTAAAACTGATTTGAATTCAAATTAATTTTGTTGATTTATCAATGTAAATTAATTTAAATTAAATCATTTGATGTTGTGTTTTTACAACATCTTAGCCGTTGAAAGAAACAAAAATCAATCTCATCCATTGATTGTGTGTTGTCCATGGATTGAGATCCATGGACTTCCAAAACGCTATATAAGAAGAGGCACCCTTTGCTCTTCGAGTTACGCAATCTCAACGACATCTCTCTCTCTCTCTCACATTCTCAGGCCAACCCCCTTCCTTTTCTCCTTGAGTGGCTGCCCACTCTCATAGAGAGAAGTACACCTTCGTCGTCGTGCCCACTTCGACGACTCTTGCATCTCCGTCTTCTTTGGTGCGTGGCGCTCGTGAAGAAGGCACTCGATCTCGTGAGACGAGATCAGGAGATCCACTGCTTGGATCATCAACTTGGATTGCGAGAAGCACACGACTCATCCCCGCGCTCGCAAGCGCCTTCTCTGAGGGATCGAACTTGAGACAGGAGGTCTCTTCCCTCAGAGGCTCGATCGCAACCACGCTCCAAGAGATATTCCTATATCTTTGATGTAGTTAGATGAAACGATTCAAGAAATGTTCTTGAATCATGTGATTTCATCGTTTAAATTTTTTTTTAATTCCGCTGCACCGAGCAACTAGTGCGACTAATCGCTTTTGATCGTATACGATACGATTATCACGCTTCCGTGATGCGCTTGAGGATTCTTCCATAATCCTTCAAGTGGTATCAGAGGCAGGTTGGAGGTTTCGGATACGATCCATAAACCTAAGAAAATTTGGACTCGTAAGGGTTCGTGAAAATTTTATCGCATTTCAATTTTCGCAGCCCTGTTTTGTGATTAATTTCGGACCTGTTTTAAAATGTTTAAACACGAATTTATCACTTGGATATGTTCCCCATTAATTAAGGAAACCGTGGGATTTGAGTTTGCGTGATTTAGAATCCGATAACTCTAGTTATGGTCTTTTTAATGACCATATATCCACTGTTTCGTTGGTAGTGGATCATGACGTAATTAAGGGGTTAGTTATTATTTTGAAACGCTTGGAAATGCGTGCTAATTTCTGTTTTAAATCAAATTATCAAACTCTGAAATTGATTTTGCATGATTTGGATTTAAAATGAAAGAGATATGCCAATTTTACTTAGTGAGGGTCACTACTGGAAATTGCATGTTTTATCGAAAACCTTGTGATTGTCATTTAAGAAACTTATGAAATTAATGGTTAATTTTCTGAAATATTTATGGATTAATATTTGAAAAATATTTAATAATAATTGTTCCCTTAAATGACATTACCTCAACCAATAAATGATTAGATATGATCTGGATCACCATTGGTTACTTGATACACTTTCAACAAATATGTTACTTGAATAGGTTTGAGAATTTGTCTAGCAAATTTCCTTATAATCAAAATGGTTTTGATTATTACTATATGGTATAATTTCGGTTAAAAAACCGATGAACATCTCAAGTACACAACGATCGATTTGGCATTATCCTTTCCCGAGGTGGATATGATGTCTAGTCGGGGAGTGTTGGGGTAGCAGGTTGCACCGTGTTCGGTCTGTCCCACTCACGTCGGTACTGGCCATGACAACGGGTAGGGATGGAATAAAACATGAGAGATCACGGTGTATTTTTCTAAATATTAAAATTCAAATTAATACATACTTTGAGATAATACCATTCTTTCAAGTGACAATCAAGTTTGTTAATTGATTTGGATTAATAATTGATTTAATATGATTGAATTAATTGAATCCAAATTAAAATACTCTATTATGAATAGATGTGTATTTCCCTTGGAAGAATTAGTTACATGGATATGATTCATGTTAATTAATTAAAATTTGAATATGAGGTGGAGGATCACATAAGTGACATCCATGGTCTTCCGTCAAGACGAAGGGTTCCGTCGTTAGGGTTTGTATGTAGGAGATGTCCGTCCGAAGTGACAGCTCCTGCAAGCGCATCTGGATTGAGCTCTTTGCTTATCGAAAGAGTAAGGTCGTATGCGTAGTGACCCCAATAGCGGTTCCTCATATTATTGAGGCGATATTGTATTGTGCATAGCGAGTTCTTATCCTGTTGATGACTGTTTCAATTAATGACATGTCAACATCACTTTAGGGGTGGTAGGCCCAGGTGTTAAAGACCGAATTGGGAAATGCAAGTTGGACTTGCAAGGAGGAATGTGTTCCCGCTTCTGTTTATTGGAGTTACAGTTTTTCATATTATTGGGATGCGACAAAGGTAAAGAGGAGATCCCAGTTCTTACTTGAGATATAACAGTAAGTATATCTCTTGCTTTGAAAGTGATTAAGGGAATGAACTTTCAAAGTTAACGAAGCAAGACTAATTTGATTAAAAATTCTTTAATCAACGATTTGTAATTGAATATATAATTATTTATATGTTCTAATATAATGCATTCTTAATTTCAGAAAATGAAGTCCATGAACTCACTTAGCAGGCTCTTGGAGGTCAATCAGTTGATCGGATCAAATTATTCGGATTGGATCCGAAATTTGGATCTTACCCTATCCGCTGAGCGTATCTCTTATGTGTTGTCAAAGGACAAGTACACAAACCCGAAGACTCCGGAAGAAATCAATTTTAATGACAAATATGATGAAGATCATAATATGACAAGATGCTATATTCATGGTTCGTTATCCAATGTGCATTAGAAGCAGCATGTGGAAATGAACACTTGCCAAGAAATCATGCTGAATCTGAAAGATATGTTCGGTGATGTAAACCACACACATCGTTACAATATAATGAAAGAATTTATTCGCTGCAAGATGCAGGAGGGGACCTCTGTCAGAAAACATGTGCTCAAATTGTTTGGGTACTTTCTGAGCTGGAAACCTTGGGATCTGATATGGACGCAGACATGCAAGTTGACTTCATTTTACTGTTGCTCCCTAAGTCTTTCAACAACTTTGTGGTTACGTATCACATGAGCAAAGTTGATTTTGGTAACGCTGGGCTATTGGCTGCATTGAAGTCTGCTGAAGACATAATGAAGAAGGATGGTCGCTCTGGCAGTGCAATGGTTGCATAAGTCAAAGGAAAGCGCGATCGGAAGCATGGTTCTCGGAAGGGCCCGGCCCAGAAGAGAAAGAAAAAGAGTCAAGGAGTTGGCTCATCTACCAATGCATCCACTCTGATAGCATCGAAGAAAAACGATGTCTGTCATCACTGCAAGAAGTCGGGGCACTGGAAGCGCAATTGTCGGGATTACCTAATGTCGGTCGACAAAGGTAAAGCCCCAGTAGGTATGAAATCTACTTTCATCATTGAAACTAGTTTTCTCGTTGGACGAGAAGGATGCTGGATTATAGATTCTGCTGCTTCTGTTCATGTATGCAATTTGTTGCATTTGTTTCAGGAAACTAAGATTATTGATGAAGTGGAGATAGTCATCCAGATGAGATCTGATGCAAGCATTGCAGCAGTTGTCGTCGGAACCTGTCGACTATCGTTATCTAGTGGAAGAGTCCTAGTACTTAGAAAGTGTCTTTATGTACCTGAAGTCAGAAGGAATTTAATATCTGTATCTGACCTTATTTGAAGCGAATATTCATCCCTTTTCTGTAATAAACTAGTTATAAATCGTTATGATAAACTTATTGCGGATGGTGTTTTGACTTCTGGTGGACTCTATGAATTGTGCATTGATGAACATGTCATGAATGTTACCACCACTAATAAAAATCCTAAAAATGTAGGGAAGATTGTAGTCATTCTAATATGATTTGGCACCATAGGCTTGGTCATTTTTCTGTTGATAGGATCAATAGATTGATAAAGGATGGACCCTTAGATGTTCTACAGGTTGAACCTTTGCCTACCTATGAGCATTATATTTGAAGTAAAATGATTAGGATGCCTTTTCGTAACAAGGTTACAAGATGCACGGTATCCTTGACCTTATACATACTGATGTATGTGGTCCCTTCAGTATCGCAATCCGAAATGGATATCGATATTACTTGACGTTTATTGATGACCATTCGCGATACAGATTTATCTTCCTACTACAACATAAATATGGAACCTTTGAAAAGTTCAAAGAATTCAAGGCCTTGGTTGAGAATCAAACTGATATGAAGATTAAACGGATTCGATCTGACCGAGGTGACGAGTATCTCTCAGATGAATTCAAGGAATACCTTAAAGAGAATGGAATTGTCTCCAATCTCACTCCTCCTGGAACCCCCCAATTTAATGGTATTGCTGAAAGATGCAACAGGACTATCATGGATATGGTCCGTTCAATGATGCACAAAGCGCATTTACCACTTAGTTTCTGAGGATATGCAGTAGAGACTGCAATAAATATCCTGAACAAGATTCCTAGCAAATTTGTGCCGAAGACTCCTCATGAGCTCTGGTATGTGACCAAACATAGTGTTAATCACATGAGGATTTGGGGTTGCTTGGTCCATGCGAAGAACATGGACGCAAGTAAGCTAGAACCTCGCTTTTCTGAGTGTTACTTCATTGGATATGTTAAAGATGGTATTGGATACCGGCTTTATGATCCTGAGACCTAGAAGATTTTCGTTTCTAGAGATGTAAAATTTCTGGAGAATGACTTCCTTAAAGATCAAGACAAAAATGAAGTAGAGGAACTCATTGAGTCCCCTGAGGATTTTGAGCTTCCTGATCCAGAAACTGAAGAAATAAATAAAGATGAAACTCCCATACCTCTTCGAAGGAGTTCAAGGGTGGTTGCATCACCTGAAAGGTGTGGATTCCATGTGTCAAGTAAAACTGACAATGATCTTGCTTCATTTGATGAAGCACTCGCAGATCATGACATGGATAGATGGATGCTAGCAATGAAGTCAGAGATTGACTCCATACATAAGAACGGTGTATGGATCCTAGAGGATCCACCTCAAGGGGTAAAATCCATTGGGTGTAAATGGATCTTCAAGAGAAAGAGGGGACCTGATGGGAAAGTGGAGACTTTTAAGGCACGGCTCGTGGCCAAAGACTACACACAGAGAGAAGGCATCGATTACGATGAGACGTTCTCTCCTGTGGCTATGCTTAAGTCCATCAGGACACTGCTAGCTATAGTTGCATATCTTGACTATGATATCTCGTAGATGAATGTCAAGACAATTTTCCTCAATGGATATCTTGAGTAAGTTCAGCTTTGGTTTACATCAAGGTTCAGCTTTGAGTCCATTTCTTTTTACTTTGATTATGGACGAGTTGACAAGTGACATTCAGGATGAGTTACCTTGGTGTATGTTATTTGCTGATGATATTGTGTTGATTGACGAGACTATGGAGCGTGTAAATGAGAAGCTTAAGGTTTGGAGACATGCATTGGAGACTAAAGGTTTTCGTATAAGTAGGGATAAGACGGAATATATGGAATGCACCTTTTATGGAAGCAATGGTGAAGGAATCGAGGTGAAGATTGGTGATGATAACATTCAAAAGAGAGATTCTTTTAGATATTTGGGATCTATTTTGCAACATGATGGAGAAATTGATGGAGATGTAATAATAGAATAAATGCAGGCTGGCTAAAGTGGAGAGGATCCTCCGTTGTTCTCTGTGATAAGAAAATTCCTTTAGAAATTAAAGGAAAGTTTTACAAAGCAGCTGTGAGACATGCTATGCTTTATGGTTCTGAATGTTGGCCTGTGAACCATAGACATGTGCAGAGAATGGCTGTAGCAGAAATGAAAATGCTAAGATGGATGTGTGGACATACACGTAAAGATCGGATTCGGAATGATGCAATCAAAAAAAAAGTTGGTGTAGCTCCGATCGAGGATAAGATGCGAGAAAACCGCTTAAGATGGTTTGGTCATTTGCAAAGAAGGTCAACTTATGCACCGGTTAGGAGATGCGAGTGTTGGGATGTTGAGCCGGCTAAGAGAAGGCGAGGACGGCCCAAGAAGTGTTGGAAAGAGACTATACGAAGGGATCTTAGTTTTTTAGATATAAGTCCGAGATTGACCCAAGATAGATCTGAATGGAGGCGAAGAATCCATGTAGCCGACCCTACTTAATTGTGGGAAAAGGCTTTGTTGTTGTTGTTGTGGATATCTTGAGTAGGATATCTATATGGAGTAGCCCCAGGGCTTCATAACCGAGGCAAGCAAAGTATGCAAGCTGAAGAAATCCATCTGTGAGCTCAAACAAGCTTCTCGTAGTTGAAACATCAGATTTGATGAAACCATAAAGAGTTATGATTTTGTGCAGAATCTTGATGAACTTTGTGTATACAAGAAGCTTAGTGGGAGCGTCATTGTGTTCATCGTGTTTTACGTAGATGACATCCTTATCATTGTGAATGGTATAGGGATGATGACTAGTGTTAAGATTTGGCTATCCCATACCTTCGAGATGAAAGATCTTGGAGAAGTCTCTTACATCTTGGGTCTGAAGTTGTTCAGAAATTGAGAAAAGAGGATGTTGGGATTATCACAACATGGGTACATTAAGAAGATTCTTGAATGTTTCTGTATGGATCGTTCTAAGAAAGGTTTCCTCCCCTTAAGTCATGGTATACACCTGTCTAAAGGGATGACTCCTCAAACTTTTGAGGAAAAGAAAACCATGGTTGGATGTCTCTATGCATCAGCTGTAGGAAGCTTAATTTACGCCATGATGTGTACTAGGCCAGATATCTGCCATGCAGTGGGAGTGGTAAGTCGTTACTAGTCATGCTATGTAGAACAACACTGGAATGCAGTAAAGAACATTTTCAAGTATCTAAGACGGACGCAAGATTACATCTTGGTCTATGGAGATGGTGATCTCCAAGTCTTGGGATACACAGATTCAGACTTGCAGTCAGATATAGATGATCGAAAGTCGACATCAGGGTTTGTCTTCCTGTTAAACGGTGGTGCTGTGAGCTGGAGAAGCAAGAAGCATGGCACTACAACAGATTCAATAACAGAAGCTGAATACATTGCCGCATCGGATGCTACAAAAGAGGCGGCGTGGTTGTGCAAGTTCATCCTGGAACTTGGCATAGTTTCCTCTGAAACTCCCATCCCGTTACTCTGCGATAACTCGGGAGCCATTGCCAGGCAAAGACACTGATCCGACTGAATAAGAAGAAACGCCAACGTAGGAATTCCGGACCAGACAATAGAGACCATCCTGCTCAGAGCCACAACCAATCACCCTGCCCGTTAGTATATCCTGAAATATAAGAGAAGATGGGTCAAATATAGCGCGACAATGCAGATCCGTTGTAATCTGACTAATAGATAATAGGTTCATCGAAAAATCAGGGGCATGTAGAACATTCTGTAAATGCATGACAAGGTAATCTCCCCTTGTCCAATAATGGGTGAATGAGTCCCATCAGCTATTACCACTGATTGTCCTGGTGGAATCTCCCTGTATGACGTGAGTCTATCTCTGTCGCGACAAAGATGATGTGTTGCACTTGAGTTCATAATCCAATCTGAGATATCTGAATTATGTCAAGATGTAAAAGCAGAAGCACTACCTGAGGTGCTAGCAGAGACAGAAGTACTGGCAGACGCTAAAGCAACAACATTGGAAGAACCTCCTGGAGAATCTGTAGATGCATGAGGCATAATATCGCACAATCTCGTCACATGCTCCTCAAACCTATGATCTGAAGTAGATGCCGACGGGGAGGCAACATGCTCGGCTACTCGCGTCGATGCTGGAAACCCATACTTAGAATAGCATGTATCCTCAGAATGGCCTGTGCGATGACAGAAGTGCATGGCTGGCAGAAACGAGCACCACGACCATGAGATCCACGACCACGGAATGAAGACTGACCACCTCTCCCTCGGGACGCAACCATCGTCGAAGGTGGTGGGGTAGAAGTACTGGAAGGGACAGAGATGTGGCTAAGCCTCTGGTAGACTTCTTCCATAGGAGGAATGGTAGCATCGGCAAGTATCTGTGATCGGGCAGCATCATATTCAGGATCAAGAGCCGCAAGAAGTACCCCCACCATGGTAGCATTCCTAAAAGTTTTCTGCTGCTCGGGGGTGGTTGTGAGAGGGATAGTACTGTAGAGTTTCTCAAACATCCCTCGTAGGGGATGTATACAAGGAATGTAGTGGCCGTCCATTCTGCTTCATGGTGAATATGTCATGTTGGAGCTGTAACATCTTCGTCTCATTTCGCACATGCGAACAAGTCACCGCCAGTATGTCCCACATCGCCTTAGCAGTGGGCTGATGGAGAACATCATTAGCAATCTCCATTGACAACGTGCCTGAGAGTCAGACCTTGGCATATGAATCATCAACCTCCCAGGAGGCATAGATCCCAGTCTTCTCTGCCGGTTCTTCCTCGGTAAGGATGTGCTTCTTACCGTTCGACTTTATGAGGCTCATGAACTGCATCGCCCAATGCTCATAGTTCGTCCCATCCATCTTGACTATTGGCGCGGGACCTTTGAACACGCCTATTGAGGGCATATCGACTTTGTTTTCTGACATGTCACCGGAGGTGAAGAATTAGGATTCGTAGACCAAAAGATAAGTGTCTACATAAACTGCATAGGATTTGAGTGCATATGTAGACTTTACGCACTCAAATCCATGGAGGGAGAGAATGGTGGGAGAGGAGGCGCCGGTGGTGGAGGCGGCCCAGCGGTAGAGCGACGTCGAGGAGAGGTGCGGCAGTGGAGCGGCGCCGAGAAGGGGTGGTAGGAGGCAGCTGGAGGCGGCGGTGGTAGGCCGCGACGGCGCCGAGGAGGGGCGGAAGGTGGCGGCGGCACCGAGAAGGAGAGGAGGGGGGCGGCGGTGGGAGGGTTAGGGTTTTAGGGTTTTGGCTCTGATACCATGTTGGTGGAAAGAGTTATCTGTCTATTCCATAGAACCCTATTCTCTTTTATATAGAGAGAACCCATGGGTAAATTACATAATAGGTTACCAAGAAAATAAAAATAGCATAAACGATACACCGACTACATAATTATCTCTACAATAGTAGTACCACTTAGAATACTAATTAATGCGGTCAACACTAACCAACTTTTAAGTACTAACCCCATGTAAGAAAGCGAAACATAGACTGCCAACCATGACTACTTGGTTAGACCACAAAGAATAACACCGTCAAATTGTAGATAGACCATGCTTTGTTCTGCTATTTCGGATGTCTGCTATTGTAGATAGACCATGTTTTGTTCCGCTGTCACCTTAGTCATGTGACTGCCATACTTTTTTCTGCTAGATTTATCATGTGGGACTCTTCTGAAAGAAGTGTCCTCATCTCTGAGGGGCATGAGCTCCACCTGTTGGTCTACTACAAAGAAGCAGCATTTCAAGGCTGTCTATGCATCCCGTGTTACTGCTTGCCTGTCTTATCTAGATAATAGTAATAACTGAATACATTATAAAATTGAAGTCGTTCTTACAATTAAGTCTGTTATACCCTCTGTCATTTAGCTGACACCTATATATCACAATCTAGGACTGCACTAAGTGATGCACTCTATTCCAAACTCTTTGTTGTTGATTGATCAAACCTCAATTGTTCTCTTGCAATAATTGTTATCGCAGATATCTACTGATTTTGGACCGAACAAACTGGAAGACGAATATATTGACTGCACTTTTGATTCCTTATATTTTCTTGAGCCTTCCCTCGTCAGTGTTTTATTTCTTGAGGTAAGGCTTGCTCTCTTTTAGTACTTGTTCCTTAAAGCATGCCCAATTACATGCTCACCTTTTTCGTACTATTTGACAGAGGGGATTTCGGGAAATGGGTTGCTTTTATTGCTGTCGTACTTCGGCTCTTCTTTCCTAAGCGTTTCCCTGGTTTGTGTTTCTTTTATGTTTTGCATATTATGCTTGCCATGATTTTATACTCGAAGTCTTAGATGTGATTATGTAAAACTCATTGGTTATTATGCTTGAGGTTTGTTGTCACATTACGTTATGTTTAATATAACCTCAGTAAATGTGTATTTTCTCATGCGATAACTTTTGTGCATTTCATTTTTAACACAAGTTAACAATTCTTCAAAGTATCTTTAGAATAAATGTTTTATCTCCAGCGACATTTTCAGCTATTGGGTCAGCTAGACATCTTTGAACCGAGGAAGCTGTATTGATGTACGAAAAATGTTTTTGGTGGTTTTCACATGTATGAGGTCCAATCTGTTGGACACTGCAATCGCCAACGCGATGATGGATCGTGAGCCTTCTGTAAAATCGAGAGAAGATCTTCTCACCTTATTTATCCACACCAATGGTTATCTAATCATCGTTTTCTCCTTGTTACAAACTTCGTCTCACGAAGTCTGTTTTCACCAAGGGTACGAGGCTTGTAGAGACATATGTTTCTTCTTCCTTCTCGTTGCTAGTAGTGGAAGCAAACAAGCACAAATCAAAACAAGCAAACATATGTGCACACAGATTTATGAGGTTCAATCTTAAGTGGGCTACATTCTTAGGCATCGGTGAAAGATTTCACTATATGTCGAGAAGGGAAGTTACAAAGGATACGGGAAACTTCAACCCTAGGGAACTTATATAGTGCCCCAAGTACAAACGGATCTTAAAGGCATTCATATCCAATTTTTCAAAAACAAACCCTAGTGAGATCCCCGTCTCATACGATAGGCTGCCCGCCCTTTTTGTAGAGAGGGGAGCAAAAACGATTCTTCTAACTAGGTCATCAGAACACGTGGTTAGGATTTAAAACTTTCAACACTCCTACAAGGGGCACCAACATCGAGAGAACGAGACGTCTACTATGGAGAGAGGGAGAGAGGATGTAGGACGATCACTATGATGGTGTTCTTCTGTGCATGGGAATAATGTGGCTGTCCCCTCTTCTTATATAAAAGATTGGACACCCACTTTTATCGGAAGAATCCCAGTAATATCAAATTGGTAGAGATCGGGTAGTCCCACCTCTTTCAAATCTTAATTTGACTTGGTCATTGACAAACTATTTAAATCAATTATCCCTTGAGGACAATTAGTATCAATTATCACTTGAAAATGATTTGCAGATTATTATCAAGTGTGGGTTGGTAGGGTGATAAACCCTGAAATTGCCTGGATTAATATGTCGTTTTTATGTTATAGTAGTCAGGCACTTTGGATTCAATCAAAAAGACCACTAAAACTAATTTTGTAATTAAGGCGAGCGGTTATATTTTTCTAATCGGGCAAGCCCAAGGTCAAACTCAGGGAGGCCACTGTCTCTTAGGTCATTTTCTAGGCTATTTAGAAGCTAAGTTTTCAGAGAGGCATTTTTTGTAGTTTTTTATGCAATTAATAATAACATGCAATTTCAGGCAAGATTACAGACTAAAATGCAATTTTCAATCAAACGAAGTTCAAAAATCCTAAAACTTGGCCAGAATGTGAAAAATGATGAAATCGATGCACTATAATTTTTTTGGAGTTTTCTGATGTGAAATGAATTTATTATGAATTAAAAATGTATGCATGGTGATTTTTCGTAAATAAATTCTAATAAATAGAAATCCTATTTATTTCTCGTAAATAAAATTATCCTAAATAGGTTTATGTGAGAGGTATCCAGGAAAAATGTTAGATCCTAAAAAATAATGGGTTTACATCCTATTAAAAATCAATTTACAAAATCACCACTTAATTTATTCTAGTCTCGATGTGCGTGCAAATGACATGATTTTTGGTTATAAAATAGAGCACACTTAATTCTACCTAATGTGAATTTTTGGGAATTTTTAGAGCAATAATCAATTTAATATATATTTCAGATCACACAGTGGGTAAAATATCCATCTTTACACCAAATAAATTATATAAAACCAACCACATTTTACTAAAATTCAATCAAATATACACAAGAAAGAGAGCAAATTGTTCTACAATGTGTTATTTTTAGAATTAAAATATGATGATAAAATGACACACAAAATAAGAATCTAATGCATGGGTCTGAATGCAATACAAATAATAAAAACAGAATAAATAAAAAATGCGAATGCAATTACCGAGACCTTGGGGAAGTCAGATGCAATTTTTCCAAGGCGCACGTGCCTCCTGGAAGGCAGTGAGGCGTTTGTGATTTGCTGGATCAGTAGAGGGCGAGGTGCAAGTTTCCCACGTCTCACGTGCGTACCATGTGCAACTGAATCATGGACTTCTGCTTAAAGTGGCGATGGGCGGGGGCCTTACTGCAATTGTTCCTTGCTGTCACGTGCTGCGCACGTGCTTCCAGAGTGTCGGGAAGCGGGATCAAGGCTTGGCTTTCAAGCCTCCACGTGGCATCCTGTGGATGCTTTGATGGCAGTCTGGTGAAAGGCTCGAGGTAGAAGGGGAGCATACGGTGGTGGCGCGTCGACCGTGGTTGTGCTGGCGATTGGTGGAGGGTGAAGGGGAGCGCACATCGGTGACACAACCTACCGTTCGCAAGTAGCAGGTGGTGGTGTAGTTGCTAGTGGCTCCAGGCGGCGGTGTAAGAGTAGTGGGTGTGGGCGGTGTTGGCCGACAAAGGCGAGCGAGGCGAAGGCTATGGAGTTGGTAAAGGCAAAAATATGACGTGCCGACCGGAGACCGGTCGTGGCTAGGTTGAGGACCGCCGTGGCCGGATGCGGAGCTCGGAGGAGCATTGGCGAGGTGGTGAAGTCGACCGGCATGCGTAGCTGCTCGAGAGGGCAGTTGGACTGAGGCGGTGGAGCCCAAGGCAACGGCGGTGGGCGATGACACGATGGAAGTACTTGATTGCGCAGGGGAGCAGGCGGTGCATGACTGGGTCGGAGGGGGCAACAACGATGAGAATGAGGCGGCGTTGGCGGTGCAAGACTGGGTCGGAGGGGGCAACAGTGATGAGAATGATGCGGCACTGGCGGTGTGACGAAGGGGCAGAGCGAAGGTGATGGAAGGTGGATGGTGACGGTAGAGATCAGGGAAGCAGATTGAAGAAGTAGTCGGAGGAAACGAAGAAAGCGAGAAGGATGAAAAGAGAATGAAGAAGTGGAAGAGGGATTCACAAGATAGGGATGAAGGTCGGTGTCACTTGGGAGAATGGAGGAGCTGCGAGCTCAACTCCGCTCGTGGCCTCGAGAGGTGCGGCGATCGGGCACCTCGAAGTTGAGCAACTCAATTGGCGTCGCGATACGATGGAGATCCGTGGATCTCGCTTGGAGGTCTTCGCTCGGCGACAGCCTTGCTATCACTAAGACGGCTGGAGCTTTCTCCTAGTGGTGGATCACGTGCAACGGGGGCGGTTGGCAGGTCTTTATGGGCAGTTGAGAGGGAGAGGCGATCATGGTCGAAGGCGACGTGGGCAGAGTGAGGTTGGCGACGATTGCGGTTAAAGGGCGAGAGGAATGCGACCGGTGGTTGCGGAGGGCGACCGGGTCATGCGGGGCAGCGGTTGCGGCAAGAAGAGGGTGCCGGTTGTCGCATGACGTGGCTGCGGGTCACGGCCGTGGGAGGTGGGCGAGCAGGAGAGAGGAGGCAGAAAGGGTCACAGGTTGTGGTTGTAGCACCGTCGCAATAGGCAGGGAGCACGCGAAGGGGTCGGAGAAGGTGGAAGGAAGAGGCACCACATGGCGTGCGGAGATGCGGCCACGTGGAGAGAAAATAAATAAAAATTAATTTAGTTAAATCAAAATAATAATAGAGATATAAATAAATAAAATAATAATAATCAAATAAATAAATATAAAGAAAATAAAAAATTGTAATACTTTAATTAACTAATTAATTAAATAATAAAATAAAATTAAAAGAAAAATAATACTAAAGGTGACATGTGGTGGCACCAGGAGCTGCCACGTCACTCCCAGGAAAAAAATTAAAAATTATTTTAAAAATTAAAAAGAAATAGCAAACAAAGTCAAAATAAAAGTGATCTATATGTAAGTTAGTCTCTACGATATCTACAACTTTCATGAAGGACTTAAAATCGAAATAGATCATCTATATAAAAAGTATTTTTGGTGGTACTCTATAGATATAAAATACAAAAATTTTGCATTTTATATTTTTTTGTATTTTTTAAATAAAATAAAAATCAAAATTAAATCATATAAAATATAAAATAAATTTTTACAATAATAATAATCTATATTTTTAGATTTTTAATAATTAAGAAAATAAAGAAATAAAATAAAGGGGACAAATGTACAAGCTATATACTGAGATTGAGCCCGGTCTCTGGGACTCCAGTGAACCCCTTCCGCAGAGGGGTCTCTTCAGATATGAGAAGAGTTGGTTGTTGGAGGATAATTTTAGAGAAATGGTGGTTTCGCACTGGTCCAATGTGGTGATGTCTGGGTCGGCTGCATCTATGTTTGTGCAGAAGCTTGGGTCCTTGCTCAAGAGGTTGAGCTCCTTCAAGAAGGAGTCTAGGGCTGCCAGATGCGCTACCATGATGGAAGCTGAGGAGGTGGTTTGTAGACTAGATGCACAGGAGGATCTTAGGGAGCTTTCGGGGGATGAACTGGCCACTCGCTCGATTGCTCGCAAGCTTATCGCGGCTGAGGACCTTAAGCGCGTCACTGAATGGAGACAAAGGTCAAGAAATACTTGGCTCAGGGAGGGGGACACAAACACAGCTTTTCTCCATCGTATAGCCAGCGGGAGGCGTCGGTTAAATGCTCTGTGGTCGATTACGGTGAATGGCGTGTGCGTGGATGGTGACAGACAAATGAGGAAGGCGATTGTCGATCACTTTAGGGAATTCTCGGCGAGGACAATACCCAAGCTTTGGCGGTGGACGGGGCTTGGGGCTCTTTCTTTGCCCACCTCTATGTGTGCGGAGTTGACACAGGGTGTCTCTTTGGAGGAGGTGAAGAGTGTGGTTTGGAGCTTGAATGCGGATGGGGCTCCAGGCCCTGATGGCTTCCCGGTTGCTTTCTACAGAGATTTTTGGGACCTCGTGGGCAACGAGGTTATGGACGTCATCTCCGAGTTCTGTGAGGGTAATGCTGGTTTTGAGAGGATAAATAAGTCTCTGATCGTTCTCCTTCCAAAATCCTCGGCGGCGGATCGCATTGAGGATTTCCGCCCCATTGCTCTTTCTAACGCCCTCTATCTGATTGTGGTGAAGGTGTTTGCCGTGCTGCTCAGCCGTGTTCTTAAGACTATTATTTCCCTGCTCCAATCAACTTTTATAAAGGGTAGGTAAATTTCGGATTGCCTTATTCTTGCATCGGAAATCATTGCGGACTGGAAGAGAGGGGGCAAAAAAGGTGTTTTATGGAAGGTGGATTTTGCAAAAGTATGATAGTTTGGATTGGAAGTTCCTTTGGTTGGTTTTGAGGAGGAGAGGATTCCTGGATCTGTGGATTTCTTGGATGAAACGATGTATTACGACGTCATCTTTCTCGATCATGGTGAATGGCCGCCCGGAGGGTGGCTTCTTCCAGCCGCGTAGGGGTGTGCGGCAAGGTTGCCCTCTTGCACCGCTGTTGTTTGTCATTGCCGCGAATGTCTTGGCGCATGTTGTGGGCCGTGTTATTGATTGTGGTTTCTCGGCCGGGTACTCGAGGGATGGTTCGATGATCCCGCTACTGCAATATGCAGACAATACTATCTTCTTCATTGAGGGGGGCGCTGAGGAGGCTTCCGGCATGTCTGTGGCTCTGGATATTTTCAGTGAACTATCCGAAAGAAAGTTGGTGTAGCTCCGATCGAGGATAAGATGCGAGAAAACCGTTTAAGATGGTTTGGTCATTTGCAAAGAAGGTCAATTGATGCACCGGTTAGGAGATGCGAGTGTTGGGATGTTGAGCCGGCCAAGAGAGGGCGAGGACGGCCCAAGAAGTGTTGGAAAGAGACTATACGAAGGGATTTTAGTTTTTTGGATATAAGTCCGAGATTGACCCAAGACAGATCTGAATGGAGGCGAAGAATCCATGTAGCCGACCCTACTTAATTGTGGGAAAAGGCTTTGTTGTTGTTGTTGTTATCCGGTTTCTTCAAGAATGCCGACAAATCAAAGGTCGTCCCCTTCGGCCTTTATGAGGAAGAGGCTGTTGCTTGTGGCCAGGCTTTAGGGTCGGAGTGCAGCCCCCTCCCGATCGACTACCTTGGGATGCCTTTGACGGTGTGCTAAACAAAGTTGCGGGACTGGTTGCAGGTTGTTGAGAAGCTCGAAGCGAGACTCGCGGGATGGAAGTCGGCCATTATCTCCAAAGGGGGGCGATTGGTCATCCTGAAAGCGGTACTTTCCTCCATCCCTGTTATCTTCTTGTCTCATTGTTGCTTGCCGAAGGAGATCTGTAGCCGTCTTGAGAAGCTAATGCACATGTTCTTATGGGGCAGGCATGGTGGGGAAGCGGGGGGGATCCACCTTGTTGCGTGGGATGTAGTCACGCTCCCTAAAAAAGCGGGGGGCGTGGGGGTCCGGAGGCTGGATCATATGAATGAGGCTCTGCTTCTTAAATGGGCGACCAGAGTGTGGGGCCCTGGGGAGGATTTCTGCTGCAACATTCTGCGCACTACGATGTCGGTGGTGCGCCGCCGAGTCCTGATGATCGTGTGGGGTCTCTTACGCCGTTCTGGAAGGGGATGATGGAGGTCTTTACCCGTAATCATTCACTGTTTAGGCCGGTGCTTGGCAATGGCGAATCCTTCGCTTTCTGGACTGATGATTGGACGGGGTGGGGGGGGGGAAGGGCATTGTGCACGCGGTTCCCTCGCCTCTATGTTCTAGCGGCTGATAAGAATGCGTTGGTTGCGTCTTACTGGTCGGATGGTAATTGGTTCCCCACCTTCTCCACAAACTTTTCGGACCAGCGGCTCGAGGATTTTCTTTCGTTGTTGGATTCTATCAAGGAGATGGGAAGACCGTCTGCGGGAAGGGACCATTGGGGATGGCGTACATGCATATTCTCGGTTAGGATGGCTTTGGGGCGATTTGCAGGCCTCCCCCGTCACGGTCGGAGGAGTTGGTTTGAGATTGCGCCTTCTTTTGGAGTCTGGGCCTCCCTGACCGTGTTGGCTTCTTCCTATGGTTGTTCAGAAGCCAGAGATTGATGACGAGAGACCGCTGTGCTAGGCTTCTAGGCTCCATCTCTGATAGATGCATTTTGTGCGATGAGGCGGTTGAGTCCCTTGATCACCTGTTCTTCAAATGCCCGAAAATGATTCCGATTTGGGATGAAGCAAACTTGGCTTGGCTGTGCACGGCGGACTTGGCCTCCTTTTGCGGCTCGCTGGTTGGCACCAGGAGCATACCACGGCGGGAGCTCTTTAGACCCATAGCCATTTTATAGGCCCTGTGGCTTGGCAGAAATGCGCTCCTTTTTTCTGGGCAAAGGTTCTACAAAGAAAATGTTGGGGTACACTCCACGAGATTGGTAGCTGAGTGGGATGTGTAATTGTATGCCTTAGTCTCTGCTTCCTTTTCTCTCTTCCCGTCTTTTCCCGTTCTTTCTTCTTATAAATAAATTTTGGGGCGAACACCAATGAGTGTATCCCCTTGTTTTTGACCTCAAAAATTATACTGAGATTGATTTATTTTCTTTGATTTTTGATCCAATTTTTATTTGGTTTTTTGCACATTTTATTAAAACAATTATCAAAGAAAATAAATGTAAAAGAAGTAAATAAAAATGATTATTTTTGTACATGAAATAATAATGTCAAAATAGGCAATATGTACAATATACAACGAGGCTCCAAAACCCAAGTTTCACATATAAACTTCATTTTTTTGGAATTTGATCTTGTTTTATAGATAATTGAATGTACATTAACTCAAAAGTGAGTAGGGGTTAACAGGAGACTGTATGAGAGAGATATTCACTTTTACAGCCTTTTGTCTCTAAACCAGGGTTTGGATTTCATTGGGCAAATTTACAAGTTAGTATTTTTTGGCAATTTTCTTTTATTAGTGTTAGTAATATATACATTAGAGAGTTGATTTTATTTAATCCCGAGTTAGTGAAAAATAAATAAAAATAGGAGAAAATATGGTATTATACAGGTGATAATGTACAAAAGAATTTAGATCTCTTATTTAATGCAATTATGCATGGTAAAATGCGATTATTATTTACTAGTGCATGAATGATAATAATTCAAAATAGATGAAGAAATACAGCTAACTACTCGAGAACAAAGCTCTATTTTCAACTTTTAGAGTGACGAATTAGAAAGTCATCAATCCCCTATACTTAAACCTTGCTCGTCCTCGAGCAACTAAAATGAAATGTAAAAGTGAAATGATTTTGGGTTCCATACCGAGGTCATGAACAAAAGGTGAAAATGGAGCTCGACTCGACCTCTGGATTAATAATGTGGTGGAACTCCTTATGAGAATTAGGGTTTTAATAACAATAACCTCCAAGTTTGGACAAGTCAATATTCCAGATCCGACTCAGAAGTCATCTTAGATCACCCCCCTCCCAAAGCATCCCACTTGAACACCGAATAACTGCTTCTGGTATGTGAAGGGTGCTAGCACTTCCCATCGAATATGCTGGACTACAATGCAATCTCCTCCTCCAGTAACTCGTCCTCAGGGAGTCATGTTTTTCCTTCTAAGTTTAGGAACCCACTAGTTCACAACGAGTAAGGGAAGAAATGTAGAAGGGGAAAAAGTGGAGAGTGACCAGTGTAGTTAAATCTTCTGTGAAGCTTGGTCGGTTCTCTCCACTAGAGTTGCAGGCTATCTAAAGCTTGGATTTTTTTGGGATTTTGCTTCTTTTTGGTAGAAATTGTGGTTACTTTGCATTGATATTTTGTGCCTCGACGGATATAGAGTCTTTTGGTTCGCCCATGTTTTGGGGTCTTAGAAAGAATTGTGCCAGTAGTCCATCCCTCAACCGAAGCTTTATTTCAACCTGGTACTCCAGTCTTTAGATGCCCACGCTACAAAAGAAAAAGACACACGGTCTTCCAAACACCTCGTCTGAGTTGAGCTAAGTGCGCAGTGTAGAGTACAGAATAGTTCCATCCAAGAGTCTACTCAGAATAATGTGAGCATGGATTGAAATTTTGCGAAATTTTAGCAAAATTTTGTTGAAATTTCAATTTCGATAAATCATGGGTATCGAAATTCCTATATTTATCAATTTCCCGAACCCCTGTCTGGTAGGGTATGGTGCGACAGGGGGTACATACGTCGATTATTCAACTTGGGGAGCTTGTCCTCCTTTGGGTTTAAGCAATGGAGATGAAACGATTCTATAGCTTCTATATATCTGATATAGCTTGTTCGTTTCATTCGTTTGTCATTTATCTTCGTAAATAGATGCATCTTTATTGTAAGTCTGTAATTCTGTAATTCATTAGAACTTTGTCCACGACATTAATTTTTATGAACAAAACATTGTTTAATTAATCATTATCTACATTTTAGAATTAGAATGCTCATCTATTTTTATGAACAAAAGGCATCTTCTAAGTGTTGTTAACTCAATTATTTTGATTTCTATTTCTAGTATCAATCAGTTAGCTCAACAATATGTTTGATATGACCGATATGGTGTGATATAAGGAGTACGAATGAGATGTATGTGATATAAGTGTGCATTTATAAGCTATTGTTGTTTTAAGATCTTGGATTGGATGATACCAACTTCCAGTATGTATCAGCCAAGAATTAACATTAACATCGATTTGACCGATATAACCGATATGTGCGATATAAAGGACATATATGAGCATTATGTGTGATATAAGTGTATATTTGTAAGTTATGTATTGTTGTAATAACTTGGAATATCATAATTTGCAAGAAAATGTTTGAAAAATGTTTTTTGAGCCATTTTAGACATTTCCATCAAAACGGTCGAAATTTCCTGAAATTTCACCGAAATTTCGATTTTGGAGGGGACTGAAACGAAATCGAAATCGAGATTTTGAACCTTTAAGGCGACCGGGTTAGACACTAAGAGTCACGTCTAAACATTCTCTTGTGAACTTGGATAATTAAGTCTAAGACCCGAAGTTCCTAAAATCCTACTTCTCAATTGAAGTTCCTCTGGAATTTAAGTAGATTATGGTCAAGTCCATCCTCGGTTTCTATTCGTAACTCGATTCAGAACCCATTGACTTTCCACTTTGCATATGCATGATATGCAAATGAAATGCAGATGATAAGAAATACAAGTGATGAAGTGCAAAATGCTTTTCTATCTCTTTTTTTGAATGTATGAATGCAAGGATGATATGCAGGAGTGAATAAGAAGCCCTTTTATTAGACAAAAGTTTTTTTTTCCGATTTTTGTGTTATACCTCTTATTTGTACAACAATTTTACAGAAAAGAATTATTTACAAGAATTTACAAGCTTATACAAGTTTTACACAGAGAGTATTATACACATTATACAAAATTTACATCTTGTATACATTATACACATTATGCAAATATTTTACAAAAATATTTTTTACCAATTTTACCCATTTCATAATTATTGAATAATATATAGAAAAATACGTGAAAGTACGAGTTATGGGTAAGTATATATGTAATATACACATTACCCCCTATACTTAGCATGTGTTATGTCCTCATAGTACAAAAAGCGAGGAAAAGACATAGCTTGTGCTAAGCGTAGGAGAGTGTAAAGAACAAGTATAGAAGTCGACCCGCCCCCTTATACTTAGGCTCTGGTCAACCTAAGTATAGAAGAAGAGCAAAAAATTGGGGGCGGTCAAGGTCAAGAGGAGAATAAATGGATGAATGTGTCTACATGACAGGCATCGCTCCCCTCCCCATACCTTTGCTCTGGTCAGCCTAACTATAGAAATGGACTCAGTGTTGGAACCGATGAGGTTGGGGAATGTACAAAGAGAAAAAGAAAAGGAGGAGCAATTCGGGTCACTCACCCCCTTTACTTAGGATCTGATCATCCTAAGCATATCTATAAAATGAAAACGATATGGAGCCGGGGCGAGTGATATGAATCACTGGGGAGGGGGGAAGGGAACAAAAAGAAGAAACTATACAAGATGGAGTAAGAATATACATGGATCAAGAAGGTTTGCGATAGACCTTCTTGCGTGAACGGAGAGGGAGGATGAAGTGTGGACCTGTGTCCCTGTGGGATTCATCCCCCGACGAATAGTAGCGAGGGTGATGAAATGTCCATCGACGATAGATACAGGGCTGCTTGCTCGCATATGGTTGAATGACAGCCTTGCCATACCCATTTTTGATGCTCACATCATTGGAATCCGAAGAGGAATCCTCAGAAGAGACCATCATAGTCGATTTTCTAGAACCTAAGGTATGGAGAAGACGATGAGAGTGACACACCTTGAGGGGTTCGGGGGAACGCCTCGAGGCATCAATGCTCTTCATCTTCTCACTAGAAGATCAACTAGAAGAAAAACTTTCTTTTTGGAGTGATTTTGTGAAATGTTTGCCATCTCTCTGGTTTGTGGCTGTGACAATGAAGGCACAATAATCGGATCACCGAAATGGTCAAGGCAATCAGAAAAGATGGTGTCCGACTCAAAGAGAGCTTCTATATGTGAGTTCTCTATAGAAGCTGTCACGGTGGTTGTGATGCAAGCAGTGTGAACTGTCGATGTGTGCGAAGGCTCTGAACCAATGGTCGATTCGACAGTCGATATCTTAGCTGTAGCTGTAGTAGAGAGATTGGACTCATATGTCTCTCGATGGTCACGACTATCAACGGCTATGTGGGTTGCATTGGGATGGAGTGTGTCGTCAAAGGTCACATGCTATCGGTATGTCCCCAATGCTGGAAAATCGATTTCCTGAGTCTAACAATATATAGTCGCCTTAGCCAAGGATAATAACGACTTCTCAAAAATAATGGGAGATTGGGTGAACTCTCCTCGGTGCTCAATATCAATGATCGTAAATTCCACACCGAGTGGAGCACCTCGGAAAGCAATGATGGCTGAAATGGCTCCTCTTGATCGTTTGATGGATCGGTTAACCAGCGACACGCTCTCTCTCGATTTCCTAAGTTGTCCGAGTTTGAGCTTGTCAAACATGGAGGTTGGGAGGATGTTCATAGATGAGTCATCATCGATTCTAGCATAGGTAAAAATGGTGTCTTTGATTTCACATTCAACCTTATGCAATCGCTTCACTTTGAAGCTCTTGGTCTTTCTCCTCATCACCAAGGAGGTGGCCATAGACACTAGGTGTCTCTCTGTCTGTGTTCTCTTATTGCCCGACTTCTTGGACATCAATTGACTCTTCATAAATCTTTGGAGATCGGGAAAATATTTTAGGGAAAATATTTTATGGCCTTTATTAAGACGAGCTTAAGAATCAATTCCTTAGCAATGGCTTCCTTAAGGGCAAGGATCTAATTTTTTAAAATCATTTTTGTTTACAGAGGTATCAAGATGATGAGTCACACTATGAAAATTTGGGAACGTGTGATCGAAAGAAGGTTGAGGCAAGTTACCAACGTAAAAGAAAACCAATTCGGATTCATGCCAGGTCGCTCAACTATTGAAGCCATCCATTTGCTGAGGAGAACAATGGAGATTTATAGAGCTAAAAGGAAGAACCTCCATATGATCTTTATTGATTTGGAGAAGGCTTATGATTCTGTCCCACGAGAGATATTGTGGAGAGTTTTGGAGAAGAGACAAGTGCCGGTCCTATACATTAACCTCATAAAGGACATGTATGATAGGGCTTTATCTTGTGTAAGGACCCCATATGGGAAGACTGGCTATTTTGACATCAACATTGGTTTACATCAAGGTTCAGCTTTGAGTCCATTTCTTTTTACTTTGGTTATGGACGAGTTGACAAGTCACATTCAGGATGAGTTACCTTGGTGTATGTTATTTGCTGATGATATTGTGTTGATTGGCGAGACTAGAGACGGAGTAAATGAGAAGCTTGAGGTCTGGAGACATGAGTTGGAGAGTAAAGGATTTCGTATAAGTAGGGCTAAGACAGAATATATGGAGTGTACCTTTGATGGAAGCAATAGTGAAGGAATCGAGGTGAGGATTGGTGATGATATCATTCAGAAGAAAGATTCTTTTAGATATCTGGGTTCTATTTTGCAACATGATGGGGAAATTGATGGAGATGTTACTAACAGAATAAATGCAGGCTGGCTAAAGTGGAGAGGAGCCTCTGCTGTTCTCTGTGATAAGAAAATTCCTTTAGAAATTAAAGGAAAATTTTACAAAGCAGCCGTGAGACCTTCTATGCTCTATGGATCTGAATGTTGGCCTGTGAACCATAGACATGTGCAGAGAATGGCTGTAGCGGAAATGAAAATGCTAAGGTGGATGTGTGGACACACGTAAAGATCGGATTCGGAATGATGCAATCAGAAAGAAAGTCGGTGTTGCTCTGATCGAGGATAAGATGCGAGAAAACCGCTTAAGATGGTTTGGTCATTTGCAAAGAAGATCAACTGATGCATCAGTTAGGAGATGCGAGCGTTGGGATGTTGAGTCGGCTAAGGGAGGGCGGGGACGGCCCAAGAAGTGTCGGAAAGAGACCATACGAAGGGATCTTTGTTTTGTAGATATAAGCCCGGGATTGACCAAGATCGATCTGAATGGAGGCGAAGAATCCATGTAGCCGACCCTACTTAATTGTGGGAAAAGGCTTTGTTGTTGTTGTATTTTTGTTTTCAATATTTATGAGATTTTCTGTTTTTTTTTTCCAATTTTTGGGTCTTTTTGGGGTTTTTTTTGTTTTTGATAGGTGAAGGATGAATATGAGAATGTATAGACTCTGGATTAAAAGGCAAATAGTCAGTAGAAGAGGGAGATAGAATTGACTCCAGTTGTATAGAGCATGTGGGTTCCCTATTATCCGCTAAGTTTCAACATCAAATCCATTTATCTCGTTCTCTACATTCATACCCAAGCTGGTAGCAATTGAGTTTAATATTTCAGTGACATCTCTTAACTTGTTACCAAATGATTTATTTTTCTCAATTAGTCTAGAAATGTCATCCTCCAAAAAGTTCTAATGATAAATCATGAGAGAATTCTGTTCAATTGGAGGATACTGCTGAGATCTTGGTGTCTCATAACATGCCTGGACCTCGGCATGTAATACCGGGTTGAGTATGGACCATCCGTATGGCACATATTGGTCGGAGCCTCATATAATGGATTCGATATATAGGGAACTTGTAGATCAAGCTCATGAGTCCAATCCCCTGGCTATGTAGGCTCTCCAAATGTGTGGTATGAGGGCTGGTCATTGTAAGCTTGATCCAAGGCCTTAAATGTCGGTTTTGGTCACCATTTCGGTGACGACCAAAATAGAATTTCGATGGAATTTCGGTCAAATTTCGATCGAAATTTCTATCATTTCGGTCATTTTTTGTACTAGGACCCCCATATTTTGGTCATTTCGTTCATTTCGGTCGAATTTCTATTTCGACTGGATATCGATATTCGATAGAAATTCGGCCGAATTTCGCTGAAATTTGAGGCCATGGCTTGATCACAAAAGTCAATCAAGTCTAGAAAATCATAATGTGCAGACCTCTCCATTCGGTTTGTTTGTTTAACCATGTTATCTCCTAAGGTCAAGTCAAAGTGTGAACGTGTGAATTGTTGACCTGTCCCAACATTCATAACAATTAATGGCCGGTTAACATCACCTTTGTGGTGGTGTGCCCGGATGTTAAAGACCGAATTGGGAATGCAAGTTGGACTTGCAAGGCGGAATGTGTTTCTGCTTCTTTTTATCCGAGTTGCAAGTTTTCATATTATTGGGATGTAACAAAGGTAAGAAAAGAGATCCCAAATCTTGCTTGAGATATAATGGTAAGTATATCTCTTATATTGAAAGTGATCAAGGGAATGAACTTTCAATTTTGATAAGGCAAGACAACTTTGATATATAAAATTCCTAAATCAAAGTAAAGCATATATTTATATATATTTATGCAAATATCTTATTTCAGATAATCCTTCATTAAATCCTCTCAGTACTATACTCAATAATAACTAGCAAAATATCATGGATTGGATCCATGATCAAACTATTGTACTTGTAGTTGGACACATATTGTATATGGTTGCAATGTGCAAGTTTCCTCATAATAATAAGGAATGACAATTACATAGACAATAGATCTACAACCCTAGGGTTTGTATATCTCTATAGTCTTGATCTCTTATTGAATGTACTTTGGAAGTGACATGTCGATGATGATCGCAATTGTCAAATAATCCTTATAAAAATCTAAGAAGATGTTCTGGCATGAATATGTGCTCTCGACATTTAATCACGAATGACATGGTTCACTGCATCATGCAGAATGGTGGCTCTATAAGAGATGTATTCAAAATGTTTGAGTACATACCTGAATTTCAGCATTGACAAGGCAAGACAACTTTGATATATAAAATTCCTAAATCAAAGTAAAGCATATATTCATATATATTTATGCAAATATCTTATTTCCAAGGCCTTAAATGCCGGATTTCGGTTTCGTTTCGGAGACCTACCGATTCGGTCATTTCGGTCTATTTTTGAACTAGGCCCCCCATATTTCGGTCGATATCGGCCATTTCGGTCGGATTTCGGTCACCCAACGAAACCGAAATTCGGTCGAATTTTGGCGAAATTTGAGGCCATGCTTATTTCAGATAATCCTTCATTAAACCACTCAGTACTATACTCAATAGTAACCAATAAAACATCATGGATTGGATCCATGATCAAAATATTGTACTTGCAGATGGACACATTGTATGTGGTTGCAATGCGCAAGTTTCCTCATAATAATGAGGAATGACAATTAAATAGATAATAGGTCTACAACCCTAGGGTTTATATGTCTCTATAGTCTTGATCTCTCATCGAATATACTTTGAAAGTGACATGTCAATGATGATCGTAATTGTCAAATAATCCTTATAAAAATCTAAGAAGATGTTCTGACATAAATATGTGCTCTCGACATTTAATCATGAATGACATGGTTCATTGCATCATGCAGAATGGTGGCTCTATAAGAGATGTATTCAAAATGTTTGAGTACCTTCCTGAAGCAAAGTCTTTAAGAGTTAAGATGTATGCAGATATGATGAATGTCATCATTCTACTATCTATACTCAAGTCATTCATGAAGCTTCATAATATTCATATTGTATGAATTGAAACATGTATAAATGTTAAAATGCTCTTATATTGAAACCATTTGAATTCAACATAAAAGATCCTTTGTCTTAAGCAATGGTTGTTTATAGATGAAAGGAGCACTGTGGAAGTATGGGTCGGACCCAAGTTAGAAGGAAAGTCAAAGAGTTGATTGTACTTCTATGGTTTCCACACATATGACATCTAAAGAGTTGGATAAATGCCAATACTGCTATAATCCGATGTACTGATAGTGTGACTATCTAGACTATCTAGGATCCTTAGAGAAAGACTCGGATAGTGCATCGGAATAATCCACATTTAATCATTGAAATTGACTTTCTTATTGGATAAGATTAAAAGTCTAATCATTGTATCTCATTCTTCTAATAACGCTTGCAATTGGTTGCATATATATTAGAAGACTAGAAAATTTGATCTTAAGGTTTAATAGTCTTCCACATGGTTATTGGTGCAATTGTTACAACAACCTCTACTGGATAAATAGGCTTCATATTTTCAGTGGGAGAGCCCTTAGCCTTAGAGAATGTTTCTATGATCTAGATATTAGAATACACTCATTGTTTATATTTTAAAAAAAAAGTACTAAGCCTTTTCCCACTATAAGTAGGGTCGGCTACATGGATTCTTGCTCAAATACATGTTGAAAGATTCGACTATTTTTTACGCTGGCTGTCGACTACCTAACGCAACCCCTGCAAGAGTGGGATTTGAACCCTGGTCTTTTGTGTGGTAGACACACTGTACTACCACTAGACCATTAAGTGGGTACCATTGTTTATATTTAAATATTGGAAATAAATATGAATTCTGGAATAGACCTATCATAAAGAGTTATGATGGATATATTTCAGATAGTAATCTCACATCTGGAGGACACTACTAAATTAGAAAATTAATGAATGGTTCATTAATATTTCTAATACTGAAATTAAACCTTAACAAGATCAATATGAGGATGAAGATCATTTGACAATGATCTGGCATCAAGCTTTTGACATATATCTGTTGATGAGATCAATGGACTAGTAAGAGATGAAGCTTTAGAATGTTTGAAATTTCAAATCTTACATATTTGTGAATATTTTATTCGAAAGTAGAAAATGTCCAATGCACCCTTCTATGGGAATGGTGTTAGATGCCGAGGTATTCAAGATCTCATACATATTGATGTATGTTGATCATTTATATCAAAGTAAATATTAATGATATGTGATATCCATTGATGATTATTTGTGATATGAGTTATCTTCCCTTCACCTTAGAAACTTTTGAAATGTTCAAAGATTTCACAATTTGGGTTTAGAACCAAAGTTTGAAGGAAGATGAAATGAATTTGATCTAACCTAAGTAGCAAGTACCTATTAGATGAATTCAAAGAACACCTTATGGAGAAAGGAATATCATTCCTATCTCACTCCTCATAATACACCTAAACTCAATAGAGTTGTAGGGAGATACAGTTGGATGATTTATGACATGATTTGATCAATAATGAATCTTAGCATATCACCTCTTAGTTTCCAAGGTATATATGTAGTAAAGACTACAATATATATCATCAATAAGATTCCATGCTAGCTAAACCCGAACATCCTCGTAAGCTATGGTTTGGAACCTAGTATAGTGTTGGACACTTGAGGATTTAGAGTTGCTTGGTTCATAACATTGTCATGAATACAAGTAAGCTGGAATCTAGCACAAGAGAGTGCTACTTCATTAGGAAAATAAAGGATGGTATTGGATACCTACTTTATGACCTTGAGATTTTTAAAAGATATCATCTGTAAGGATATGATTCTTAGAGGATGAATCTCTTGAGAATCAAGATGAAAATGAAGTGAAGGAACACTTTTAATCTTGAGAAGATAATGAGGCTCCTGAAATCGGAAACTAAATGGACTATTAAAGATGAAACTCATATCTCTTCAAATGAGTTTGAGGATGGATTCCATGTGTCTGTTAAGTCTGACAAATGATCTTACTTCATATGATGAAGCTTCTGAAGATCATAACATGACAAGATGGATGTTAGCGACAAAGTCTAAAATAAACATCATACACAAGTGTTGTATTTGAACCCTCGAGGATCCACCTATAAGGGTAAAACCTGTTAGGTGTAAGTGGATCTTCAAGAAAAAGAGGGAACCTGATGAGAAGGTAGAGGCCTTCAAAGCACAGCTCGTAACCATGAGCTACACACCGAAGAGAAGACATCGCTTGCGATGATACTTGCTCTTCAATGACCATGCTTAAACCCATCAGAATATTGCTAACTATAGCTACACAACTTGACTTAGACATCTTCAATATGTGAGTCAAGATTGCATTCCTCTATGAATACCTCTCTGAGGATATTTACATGAAGTAGCCCCAGGGTTTCATAGTTGAGGAAAGCAAGGTGTGCAAGCTAAAGGAACTCCATCTATGGACTCCGTTGAAATCAAAGAAGCGGAAACGGAAACGCTAAATCAAGAAACATAAACATGAAGAACAAAGATTTAACGTGGAACCCTACTCCTAAGGAGCGGGATGAAACCACGGGAGAACCCTCAAAAGGGACGGATATTCTATTGGAATTTCTCAATGAGTACAGGGGGTGAGGGTCTCCTTATATAGCCTCACAGACAGTTCGGAGTCCCACTGCTCATTCATGTGAGACTAAACATGAGTGAGGTAATTGGATCTTGGTCAGATCCAATTACCCACCTATTACATTCTCTAACACTCTCCCTCAAGTCGAAGCTGAGAAAGCTGCATCTTGCAACAAAAAAAAGTATAGAACACATCTTCACACGTTACATCACAAGAACACATGTTCGCTGCTGGTAGAGGACCACGCACGAGGACGGGTCTGCGGCTTTCAGGGTCATCGGATTGTATCTCTGTCATGCCTGTAGAACCGCTGCGATATCAGGTCACCGGAACATATCTCTGTCGTGCCTGGACAAGAATCGCTGCAGAAGAAGTCCAGCGCGGGGAACTGATGGGTATAAAAGAAGTATACGCCTCGACGAAGAAGTTGATGCTCGGTAAAGACGAATGATCTGTAGAAAGCTGGAGTGATGGTCTGTCAGTCGTAGATGGACATTTGTGAAGAATACATCTCTGAGTCCCCCTTTCTCCCATACTTGATAGAATAAAGATCGTGGATCAAATTGGGAGAAACCAAAAGACATACATTTTTTTAAACATAGGCCGTTCATTTTTTTAATCAGCTTTTCAAATCTTTTTTTAAACTTTTTTTTGCAATTGCGTACGGCTTTTTTTATTGTATGTGCCCCTTTTTTTGTTTTTTTTTGTAAGGTGCATTTTTTAATAAGGAATTTCGGCCCAGCGATTAGGCCAAGAATACAACAAATTTTTTTATTTTGCAAAACTGGAATGCCTCTCCAAGTGCCAGCGTGCTTGGAACTTTGAGACCACGTCACCTGCGCTTGTTCAGAAGGATCTAGCGCCGTGCGCCTGGATGGGTGGCGCCATGCGCCTGGAGGGTTCAAGCGTCGCTGGGCGGCATCGCCGAGAGCAGGGGAGATCGAAGGTGCACATGAGGCTTGGTGGAATTTCTGATTTGTCTGGAATTGGATGCCGCTGCTTGGATGGTTGCGCGCAAGCTACGCACAAGCTTCGGGAGGGAGGAAATACGACGAGTTGTGGGATGACAATGAATAGAGATTAGGGTTCCTGATCGGAACCCTAGATAAAAAGAAACTCAGAATAATCTTCACGACAGAAATTTCAAAAAACTCTTCTCTTGTATCATAAACAATGATTTTAAAAAAATTGAATCTCAATAAAAGACAAAGAACTTAATGAAATTCTTCGAGAACCGACCTCCTCTGATACCATGTTGAAATCATAGAAGCGGAAGTAGAACTGATAAATTAAGAAACATAAACATGAAGAACAAAGATTTAACATGGAACCCTACTCCCTAAGGAGCGGGATGAAACCACGGGAGAAGCCCTTAAAGGGGCGGATATCCTATTGGAATTTCTCAATGAGTACAGGGGGTGAGGGGCTCCTTATACAGCCTTAGAGACAGTCCGTAGTCCCACTGCTCATCCATGTGGGACTGGATCTTGGTGAGATCCTATTACCCACCTATTACATTCTCTAACAGACTCAAATAAGCTTCTTGTAATTGGAACATCAGATTTGATGAAATTGTGAATGTTATGATTTCAGATAGAATCTTGATGAACTGTGTGAAGCTTAGTGGGAGTGCCATTGTGTTCATCGTGCTAAATCTAGATACTATCTTAATCATTGGAATGATACAAGTGTTTTATAATCTGGTTGTTCCATACCTTGAGATATGATCTCAAAGATACCTCTTAAATCTTAGTTCTGAAGTTGTTCAGAAGTAAAGAAAAGTGGGTATTGTCACCGTTACATTGGTGGTACACCTTGGCCATTTCCATTTTTTGGAAAATTCCAAGAAATGCCTCTTCTCCTTAAGATATGGTACTGACCTATCTAAAGGGACATCACCTCAAAGAGTTGAGGATGTGAATACCAAAGCTATATGCCTAGTGCATCAGCTTTGGGAAGCTCAATGTATGCTAGATATGTACACAAGCCAGATGTCTGCCATGCAATGAGAGTAGTAAACTGTTACAAATCCTATTATGAAGATAAAACACTTAATTGCAGTAATAACAATATCTTCAAAGATGACAAGACTTAGAGATAGTGATCTCAAAGTCTTATCTTCAAGAAATTAAGACTTTATAGATAGTGATCTAAAAGGTCTTAACTGCAGATAGCTTAGGAGATAGAGATCTCCAGGAATAAGGGTATTCTGCTAAGGATAATGGAAATACTGGTTATAATAATTATTGAGTTGTAGTGTCAAAGACACTATAACTGACAATATTGAGTATTGGTTGCTTAAGATGCAACTTTCGCATTGGATGCAAGCACTGTTAGTAGGAGATATGCAAGTGTCGTAAAAGGACTTGGCGTAGTCTCTTGGGAACATAGTGACTGGTCAGCTTACCTAGCTATTTTCCTAAATAGCCTATGATTGTCACATGAGTGCGGTTTTAAAGATTAGTCCATTAATGGCTCTTTGGGCTAGTGGGAGATTGTTGGGTATGCGAGCCTACGACGAGCCGTTATGCAATAAATGTTATTGCAAATATCATTCCCTGATCTGAAATGAAAAACAACTAATTTGCATAATAGGTCCCTTAGTACAATTAGGGTTATGTACCATGACCATCTTAATGAAAATACAACTGTTGATTCAATTGTTGAATCATAGAGACTGATGCTTGGATAGATATCTAAAGAGTTAGATTGATGACTCATCAAGCACCGTCAAATGATTGGTTAGAGAGGATCTCCAGCTTGAGAAGGAAATGACAATCCTTTCTCTAAAGGCCGATATCTAACTGACCTCTTGATTCAGATCTTCTGCATAAGAATAGAGATTCGGAGGTGTTAGATAAGTTAGGTCAAAGAGTTGACTTAGCGAGACCGAGATAACCAAAGTCCTATGTCGTATGCTGTCACGATATAGGCATGCATCCTTTGACTGATATAAATATTTTACTATATGTCTGAATATATACATTTGGCAGACCGATAGGTTGATGACCTAACCAAGGTCTATACACCGACAATCTGGTGTGCATGCAAGGACATATGAGTAATACGATCTCTCAAAGGGATCATACTGGTTCATTGATGAACCAGAAGACATGAGCTCACTCATGAGATATTGGGAAGAATCAAATTCTGTGCACGGTCATCTCGCTTTGGAAGCTTGACTGAATTTGTAGGTTTGATATATGATTTTGGAAAGTATATGATCAACACATAGGTATGATATATGCTTTTGGAAAGTATATGATCGATACCAACTCTCAATGGTCTAATGAGAAACTTTATGATAAAACCCTGAAGTAGATAGTGTAAAATTGATCTAATACTTCTGGTTTATTCTGGGTCTTCCTGTATGCAGGATGTACATGTGTTAGAATTCTCGAGGGTGATGTGATCATAAATGATTGTATAACAAATACAATCTTCCCCATATTTTGTGTCAACATATTTTATTTGTTGGAAATACATATATGTGTATAATTTTGGATGTATTATTTGTATACGTATGATTATTCTATAGCTTTTGTTATCTATATGATCTATATATACATTAAAGGTTTTCTTATAGAATTCATGTGCTCCCTGTTGAATCCAAATTTGTACATGTATATATATGCACTAAATTCAAAATACACATAAAAATTTAATCATTTTACAATATCATACTTATATATCTTATTGATTATATTATCTTATTTGAAATTTTTATTTTTGGATTTTGTTAGATCAATTTTTTATATAATCATGTTTTATTGTTTATTTTATAATATTTTAAATTAAATATTATAAACCGCATATACTTCCATATACTATTCCGTATATCCACTTATTCGCTTTAGATCGCATGACCGAACGAATACCGTATATTGCATTTTTGAACCTTGTTATCTGGACACCTTTTCTCCCATTGCACATCATTCTACCCTAATGATTCTTTTACTGTTGCGGTCCTTTGAGATTGGCCTCTGTTTTAACTTGATGTCAAGAATGCATTCCTATATGACGATCTTCAGGAGGAAGTTTATATGCAGCGGTCACCAGGTTTTACTGCTGAGGGGGAGTGTACACATGTATGTAGACTTCGTAAGACCATATATGGACTCAAGCAGAGCTCGAGAGCTTGGTTTCAGAAGCTATCAAATTTGTTTGAAAAGCAAGGGTTCTAACGATCCAATGCACATCATTCTCTTTTCATATAGAGAACTACCAGAGGTACGACTGCTAGTATGGTGTATGTTGATGATATTCTCATTAAAGGATATGACCTACATGGAATAAGGATGGCTAAAGACTTTCTGGGCCGTGAATTCATTACCAAGGACCTTTTAGCTCTCTGATACATTCTGGGACTGAAGTTTGCTAGAAATCAACAAGGACTAGTAATGATCTAGAGGAAATATGTCACCGATCTGCTTAGTGACACGGGTATGCTTAGGTTTAGACCTGCTACTACATCTATGGATCCAAGCATGAAGCTGTACGATAATGACACTGAGGAAGTAGACATGAGGAGGTATAGAGAACTGGTAGGAAAGCTCCTTTATGTTACGATTACCAGACCATATATCTCATTTGTAGTGAGTTGAGTTAGCCAGTTCATGGAGCAACCGTGTCAGGTACATATGGACGCTATACATATGATACTAAGGTACCTTAAATCGTCTCCAGGTGCAGGTCTATTGTTTAGGAAAGGCAAGTCGGTCACCGTCTCAGCATACATAGATGCAGATTATGCAGGGTGCACCAAGGATAGGAAGTCCACCACAGGATTTGCCGTATATGTTGGAGATTCTCTTGTCTCATGGAAGAGCAAGAAACAAACTGTTGTGGCGAGGTCTAGTGCTGAGTCAGAGTATAGGGCTATGGCCCAGGCTAGCACAGAAATGATATAGGTTCGAGCTTCTGTTTCAAGCTTCTGGCGACAGAGATCTCGGCAGAGGTGGCTAAGGGAGGGTGATGCTAACACGTGTTTCTTTCATTCTGTGGCGTCCGGGAGAAGAAGGTGGAGTTTCTTGCATGAGGTTGAGGTGGGGAAACAAAGGGTGTCGGGGGAGAGGAACATTGGGATGGCCCTTCGGGAGCACTTTGTGAGGGCATCGAGGAGAGGGAGGGAGGACAGTGGGTGGGGTTGGACTGGGCAGGGGGTGGAGTCGTTGAGTGGAACACAGGTGGGTTCGTTACTGGCAGAGTTCACGGTCGAAGAGGTGTGCAGGGCGGTTTGGGACCTGAATGCGGATGGGGCTCCTGGCCCGGATGGCTTCTCAATGTCTTTTTACCGTGAGTTCTGGGAACTGCTGAAGGGGGACATTCTAGAGGTGCTTGCATAGTTCAGGGGTGGCAACAGGGTGTTTGAGAAGATTAACAGGTCCTTGGTTTTTTTGCTGCCAAAGAAGGAGACCCCAGTTGGGGTTGAGGACTACATGCCGATTTCTATTTCCAATGGCATTTATCTCATTGTTGCCAAGGTGCTGGCGAGCAGGCTTAGGGTCGTCTTGGGATCTGTGGTCTTACCGGCTCAATCTGCGTTCATCCCGGGCCGGTGCATGGCGGATGGCATTGTCACTGCCTCGGAGATCTGTCGTGAGAGGAAGAGGTCTGCAAAGAAGGGGGTGGTTTGGAAGATTGACTACGCCAAGGCCTACGACTGTGTCAGCTGGAGATTCTTGTGGGCAACGTTGCAGAAAAGGGGATTTCCGGAGGAGTGGGTTGCATGGATTAAGAGATGTGTTACAACTAGCTCCTGCTCTGTTTTGGTCAATGGGAGACCGGAGGGGGGTTGGTTTCAGCCACAGAGAGGGGTGCGGCAAGGTTGCCCCCTGGCCCCTCTGCTTTTTGTGCTTGTTGCGGATTGTCTTGCGGTCTTGTTTCAGCGGGCGGTTGAGGAGAGCTGGTGTGATGGATTCAAGATGGGGGACATCTCCGTCCCAGTTTTACAATATGCGGATGACACGTTGGTGTTCCGGGGGGGGGGGGGGGGACAGAGGAGCAGAATCACAATGCGGCTACTTTGATGGATGTGTTTGGATGTCTCTCAGGCCTGCAGATTAACCGGTAGAAGTCGGTCCTGGTTCCTTTGGGGATGAATGGCGAAGAGAGCAATAGGTTGGCAGCTTGGGCCGGATGCCCTCTGGGGAGATTACCGATAACCTATCTGGGGTTACCGCTGGTAGAGGGAAGGTTGAGGAGGTCCGATTGGGACTGTGTTCTGCGGAGAATGGAGGAGCGGTTGGAAGGGTGGAAGGCTACCACTCTATCCAAGGGTGGGATGCTTACTTTGCTGAAGCATGTTCTCTCCGCCATTCCGATCTTTTTCTTCTCGAAGAGGAGAATGCCGGCGGGTGTTAGGCAGAAGGTGGAATCTTTAATGAGATCTTTTTTCTGGTCAGATGGGAGGCAGACAACGAGGGGATTGCACCTGGTGGTATGGAAGGATATCGTGGTACCTGTTTCGGAGGGGGGCCTTGGTATAAGGGATGTGGATTCAATGAACAAGACCTTGCTTGCCAAGTGGGTGGTACGCATTTGGGCTCCATCTGACTCGCCGGTGTTGCGGTTGCTCAGGGAAATTTATGGTGTTACGCGGGAGTTGGTGGCTGGGAGGAAGCGTTACGAGTCCTCGTTATGGAGAGCGAGATCCGTGCCGTGATTCCAAGCCTTAGGCCTTTTCTCCGGCCTCATTTGGGGAATGGTCTTCGCTTCCGTTTCTGGCTTGATGACTGGACGGGGGAGGGGGTGTTGGCCAATCGATTTCCGAGGTTGATGGTTTTGGCCGTGGACAGGGGGGCGCGGGTGGCGGAGGTGGCTGAATTAGGGTCGTGGGTGCCGACGTTCCGTGCTGTTCTCTCGGATCAAAGAATGGAGGATTTCTTGAGGTTGTTGTCAGAGATTCCCCCAACAGAGGAGATGGCAGGTGATCCCGACCATTTTGTGTGGGAGGACGGCAGGTTCTCCGTGAAGAAAGCTTACAGGAGGCTGGCTACTGGGCTGGTGGAGCGGGACGAGGATCTTTGTGTAGATTTGAAGGTGATTTGGACGGCTAAGATCCCTACTCGGGTTAAGGTCTTTCTTTGATGTCTAAGAAGAGACCGGATCTGTGACAAAGTGAGAAGAGCCAGACTGTTGGGCGCGACGGATACGAGGTGTGACAGATGCGAGGACGATATGGAGAGTGCGGACCACATCTTCTTTGCTTGTAGGTCTTCGGTCAGTGTGTGGCAGTCGTTGGGGTTCCCGTGGGTTCAGGTCTCCGATGCGGTGCGCTTTTGGGGTTCCATTCGGGCGGTGGGCCATGGGTCTTCCGGCGATGTCTCCAAGCCATTTGCAGCGCTATGGGCTATTTGGCAAGGCATGAATGATACGGTTTTCAAGGGGCATCGGTTTTACTTTGAAAATGCTCTTGCTAATTGTAATGCCTTGTACAACTTCTGGATCTCAAACTGATGTATCTTCTTGCTTTTCAATGAAAGCTTTGTTGTGGTGATTCCCGTCTTGGGAAGTCACGCCCGTCTTCCTTAGTAAAAAAAAAAGCTTCTGTTTCAAGCTCAAGTGCAAGGCCGATACCTGAGGAAGAGGAAGAATTCATTTTTGAAGAAGAGATAGATTATGAAGATGAAGATGATGACGATAATGATGATGTTCCTTTGGACGATGATGATTAGTAGCACTTTTTTTTTACATTTAGCATGTTATGTTATTTTGTGATTTTGATGTATTATGTTAAACGTATTATGTTTGTGCTTTTGTGATTTTGAACATTCTGGCATGTATAATGTTGCTAACATTTGGTTAAATTTCTTTGTTGTCATAATTTATTTAGATTACATAGTTCATTTAACTCTTATCTCATAAAATTGAAATTAAAACATCTCTTTTAATAAAAATATAAGTATAATCATGGATGGAATTACTATATATTAATATAAATATAGAAAGCT
The DNA here is from genome assembly GCA_037367405.1 of Ottelia alismoides. Lineage (NCBI taxonomy): Eukaryota > Viridiplantae > Streptophyta > Magnoliopsida > Alismatales > Hydrocharitaceae > Ottelia > Ottelia alismoides. The sequence continues at coordinate 205,081 of JAZKJV010008012.1, read as the reverse complement.
ATTCCTTGAATATTATATATATTAATATAATTTAGAAAATACAAAACTGAATAATTTCAAACATCTGAATACCGAGTATTCTCTATTCAGTGACCCCTCCGACTGAATACCGAATACTGAGTTCTGCAACACTGGTCGGAGGAGACGCTTGCAAGCGCGGGATGAATCGCATGCTTCTCGCAATCCAAGTTGTTTATCCGAACATCAAATCTCCTAGTCTCGTCACACGAGATCCTGGACAACACAAATCCAATGGTTTAGATTGATTTGTGCTTCTTTCAATGGCCATGATTATGTTGTAAAAATATAATGACAATTAATTAAATTAATATATATATTGAATAATAATCAATATAAATTAATTTCAAATTAAATCAATCATCCATGGAGATAATAGGAAGGAGACTAGCCTCCTTCCATAAAGACGAGGGATGTCCACCAATTCCAAAAAGGACTTGGTTGCCGTCCACCATCTCCACTTAGAAGGTGGCTATCACCTCTTTATTCCATGAGATTACATTATCCCGTAGATTTCTCCAAAATTTACAACAACATTTGTTGTAAATAATCTCACAAAATTAATTCATAATTATTTTGTGAAATATCAATCATGCCATTGGGAAATTGTGAATCACATTCACAACCCAAAATTAAATGTAAATCACATTTTCAATTAATTTTTCAATGTGAATCCAATTCACATCAACATTTAAATTGTAAATATTATTTACAAATATCTCCCTCTTATATACATTATAAATTACATTCATAATATATGTGATTACTATGGATAGTGCTATCTATATTATTCATATCCATGATAATTAAATCATATTTGATCATCTTGGATCTCTATTCTCATGTGCCCAAATAACATGAATCACATTCACATTATTCACATCTTTGACAATTAAATCACATTTAATTATCTTAGATAACTCTCTTTATATGTCCAAATAATACGAATCAAGTTCATATTATTCATGATAATTAAATCACATTTAATTATCCATTTCTCAATGTTTGGATACATTATCAACAATGAAATTATCCTTGAATTCGTTCAAGGATAATGTGCTTTCTCCGCATATACTTGGAGATAAGGACATGATGATTGTATGTTCCACGTATAGTGACTTGGATATTGAGATCACATCTTAAATCCAAATCTCGGGGACCTCCCATAGTGCTCGATTAAATCAATGCCGTAGATCTCATCTTCTCATTGCATCTGAATCACATTCAGATCAATGTCCAACATTTGGATTAAGATTAAATTACTTCTCTACCGAGAGGAGTCACTAAAATCCAGACCTGTATCATCACTCTCTCGGAATGGAAGCGTCATGGTTATACAATCGTTTATGATCACATCAACCTTAGGTATTCCTAATACATATACATCCTGCATACTGGAAGAAGAATAAACCTGAAGTTTTAGATCAATTTAGATTGTTTCCTTCAGGGTTTAATCATTAAGTTTCTTATTTGATCATTGGGAATCGGTATCGATCATATACTTTCCAAAAGCATATATCATACCAAGGTATTGATCATATACTTTCCAAAAGCATATATCAAACCTTACAAATTCAGTCAAGCTTCCAAAGCGAGACGTCCGTGCACGAAATTTGATTCTTCCCAATATCTCATGACTGAGCTCATGTCTTCCGGTTTAGTAGTTCACCTGTATGATCCCTTTGAGAGATCGTATTACTCATATGCCCTTGTATGCATACCAACGCGCTGGTGTATAGACCTTGATTATCAACCTATCGGTCTGCCAAATGTACATACTCAGACATATAATAACACATCTATCTGCATCCAGAGGATGCGTACCTATATCATGACAACATACGACATAGGTTTTTGTTATTTCGATCTCGTTAAGTCAACTCTTTGACCTAACTTATTTAATACCTTCGAATCTCCATTCCTATGCAGAGGACCTGCATCAAGTGGTCAGTTAAATATTAGGCCATTAGAAGAAAGGATTACCATCTCCTACCCAGGCTAGAGATCGTCTCTTAATAATCATTTGACGGTGCTTGATGAGTCCTCCGTCTAACTCTTTAGATATTCATCCAAGCACCAACCTCTATGATTCAACAATTGAATCAACAACTGTATGATCATTAAGATGGCCTTGGTACGTAACCCTAATTGTACTAAGGGACCTAATTGTACTAAGTTTAGTGAATCTACAACAAGTTACTTACTACCAAGCACACAAGGTGAGTTGCTACTATTGGCCACATGTATAATCAGACCTCCCCAAGCAATGGTACCATCTTCCCGGGCTGTCGGGTTCAAGATCAGGCCCAAAGAGAGATAAGAGAATTAACACACCAAAATGATTTTCTATGGTCGAAGGCAAGTGCTTGCATCTCAACCGTGCTCCAAAGAGCAATGCACATGAGCATAGGGCACAAGTCCAGCAATTTGGGTTCTATCCTTACAGTTGCATCCTCACCCACTTTGTCTGGAGGTAAGTACCTGCAAACAATGAGGGGGTTACTCTCCCCAAAACAATGATTTTTGTCTTTAAGTTTCTTTCAGGGTCGATTTTTCTTTAGCGGTCCCTGTTTTATATAGTTATCACTTTTATTGAGTTTTTTCAAATAGATTGTCTAACGAATTTTCCAATTCCTTTGATTTTATATGAGTGAAAATGGGAGAAGGAAATCGAAAAAGTCGATGCGCGATGAAATTAATGATGCATGCAAAGGAAGAGATGTGTACCTTTCGCCAGCACTCTACAAACATGGTGATTTGTGCATAAAATAAAGACAGAAATAAAACTAATCTAAATTATGCACGAGAACCGTCCTAGCAGTAACTTCTATTAGCGGGCAAGAACCAATTAATTTGACTAAGTCCAATGCTACGAGCTAGTCTATAGGAACATATATTCTTTTAGGAGCTTTGGACCTAATCGTTTACCTGACTCAAGCAAAATAATAAAACCTGCTTTGGACCTAATCGTTTACATGGCTCAAGCAAAATAATAAAACCTACTTCTAAGACTCAAGCACACAAAACCGTGAGAAAATAAATGAAAATAAAGTCGATGAAAACAAAAACCGGTGAAGTCCCCCAAGTACACCGACACTTGGTGAAACAGACCACCCACACACAAGGTATATAATGGCCTTTTATAAAACAGGGCAAGCGCCAAATAAATAATTACAAAATTTTACAAGAATAATAATGGAATAAAACTGCTGAATAAAACAAAAAATATGTGCAAAGTGCTCCAAAAATTCCGCTTCTTCCAAATCTTCTGCTCCTACACTCTCCTGCAGCTCAGTGAAGAAATGAGCCGCCTCCGCTTCGTTTGGGTTCGCCAGCGCTTCTAAGAATGTCGCCCTCGCTCGTCGGGCCCTCGCAAGAAAGAGGAAGACAAGAATATATAAGAAACACAATTATGATAATATGAGCAAATAAAATGTGAGAAAATAAATCAGAGAATATAGACAAACAAAAGAAGCAAACCTAAGGGTGGAACAAAGTCAAAGTGAGAAGAGCAAGTGAAATGGATCTCAAATGAATCCCTAAGTCCGATCTTGGGGAGCTTTCGGTGTCCGATAAATCAGATCCTGCAAGCGATGTGTAAGCTCCCACACGGCACATGGAATTCAAAGTGAGTGTTCAATCCTCAACAAGTTGCAATCCACACAACAATATATATATATACATACAGAAAAATATAGATAAATAATTAGAAGATAACAAGAATATAGACAATCAATATGAACAAGTGTCATATGCATAAGAAATATGTGACAAAAGTAAGAAGAAAAAAATAAAAAAATAATCAAATATCTACAACCAAGAATAGTAGGTCAAGAGAAAAATGTAGCTGCCCTCGTCGTGCCTCTCCAGCAATGGCAACATTTGTTGAACACTAACTTTTCAGGTTTTTATTTAATGGAGTTATTTATAAGTGATTTGTGGTCTTCGTAACCCAAAGAAGCATCAAGCAAAAATTATTTGTTTTTATTCACAGCTTAAACCAACAAGCAAGAAAAAGAATGTAAACACAAGAACTATAAGTGCTATTTATTTACTCGTATAGCATACATGATCGAACTCAAGGAGGTTATAAAAATCTCGAGGGTCAAGAAATCAATGAAAACTCAATGAAATAAAGGAGGAATTTTTATGCACACTGCTCTTGATTTTTGTATTTTCTTGATTTTTTTATGGAATTTTAATTTTATATTTTTATTTGATTTTATGATTTTATATTTTTTATGATTTTAATTTTGCAAATATTTTTTTGTTTTAAAACAATGGAATAATAAGTAGAGAAAATGAATAAATACACCCAACCACTTTTTTGTATTTTTCAAATATATTAAAAATATACAGAAAATTAGTCTAAAAATGTTTTTTAATTTTTGCTATTGTGTTTGTGATTTTTCAAGAATTTTTAGATTTTTTAGTTTTCAAATAATTGAAAAACATGAAATAATACAAACAGAATATGTGGCAATGTTTTTGGATTTTCAAAAAATAGAAGATGAAATTTAAAATAGATGAAAAATGCATGAATATAAAGATAAATTTTTATATTTTCCAAAAAAAAGCAATTTTGTATTTTTTGGAATTTTATATGATTTTATATGAATTGTTAAATGTTTTGAATGTTTTGTGATTTTTATGATTTTTATAAGGAATTTAAATGCGAAAATAGTACTGTAATTGAAATAAATAAAAGTTAACAGTCGGGATTTTGCTTTTGATTTTTTAAAAATGATAAAAATATAAAATGGAAATCAATGATGTAGATACTACTTATTAGAGAGCTAACATGATTTTTGTGAATTTTTCAAAGGGTTTTGCTATTTTTTTAAATTTGATTTTAACATGCAAAATAATTTGCAGAATCACAAGGGTATGGATGCAAGGAAAACTAGTTTATGGACCAAATGAATAACAATTGAATAAATACTAGGGACTTTGATGCAAATTTTCCACAAATCCGCGTACCAACACACGCGAGGTGCGTTGGATTGGACCAAAATGTAAATAATTTAGTTTTAGGGCCTAAATAATAACAAATAAACTGCATGCTTTTATTACAATTTTCACAAGAAACACGTGTGAGGCACACTTCGTAGTTCAAACAGGACCAACATGCAAATAAAATAACTAACAAGGAGACATGCAATTGTTGAAACGTCTTCAAATAGACACGTGTCCAAAATGGACTTATTTGCGAAATAAAAGCAAAGCAGGGAAAGGAGTGCAAATATACCCTTAATCCACATGGCTCTTCAAACTACGGAGATGTGATGAGATGCCGATCGGACGGTTGATTATGAATCGTGCTTGAGCGACCTGAAGCTAGCTAGATGAACATGGAAGAAGGTCGATTCCGATGGAGTTCGATCGATTGGTGGTCTCTTAATCTCCACCCAAATCAACTCCGGGAGGTCTAAGTCCACTCCTGCAAGCTTCCCACGTCGATTGGTGGTGAAAGTGTAGCTCGAAGACGCCTGCTCGAGGATCTGAAGGTTAGAAAGGCCATGGCTTCATATAAACCTCCACTTCTCGATTCACTGCTCCTGCTACGTTCTTTGACCCTGCAATTTAAAGCTCGTGCTCGGAGGAAATCTTCGGCCAAATTATTAGGTCAAAAGGGAATGGTGAGGGAATGAAGGCCCTGACGAGGGTGGTTGAAGTAGGAGCCAATCCTCAGATCTGGGATGAACTGAGGGGGGTCAGATATGGGGGAAGATGAAGAAGGGTTGTGCGAATCTGATGGTTGAGTCAGGTATTCGTGAAGGTGACCAGGAGAACTCCGATCTTGCAGAGCGGAGATGAAGGGTGAATGATTTGATTTGACTAAATAAAGATTCAAAACACAAAATTTAAATGCTTAAATCTAATGGATTAGATCTACGGCTACCTACGGTGAATGGATGTGGATGATCAGCCTCAGTCTGCTGTGAAAGGCTGCGAGGCAAAACGTGCGGCGGAGGTCTCCGGCGGCATGGTGGATCGAGCTTCTTACACAACTCCTTGCTTTCCTGATCGCGTGAAAGCTTCGCTGTCACCGCAGCTCTCTCCTGTGGTCGATCTCGGGCGATTTGTGCATCAAAAAAACTGATCAAGCGGCGATGGGGGGCGAATGGGGAATATATATAAAAGTAAAGTCCGGTGTGGTTTGAAATTTAAATCGTGAGCAGATCAAGGCGAGATGAGTGGATTTAGTGAGTTGGCGATGGAGAGAGTTAATTAGGCGAAAGGTTAGGAGAAGAAATCGGGGATCATTATTGATCCTAGCACGTGGGGAAATTGGGAGATGGACGGCTGGGAAGAGAAATGCGGGGCTGATGGCGTGGAATAAGCAGTTGACCAAGGTCAACAAACCCGGACTAGCCAATCAGGAGGCGTGCAGCTACATGACAAATTAGGATAAACGACAAAAAAACAATAAAATGTTAAATAAAATAGGTTAAAAATCGAAAATGATTTTAAATAATTAAATAATATAAATGAATAATGTTAGGGATTAAATATAGTTAATTTAGGTGATTTTTAATTAGTTAAATAGGGTATATACAAGGGTGAAAGTAATTACAATGTGTTATTTATAGGTACGTATACCTATATATACAATGCTTTGATTTATAATAATTATCTTTACAAATATACATAATTTAATAATTCATTAATTTATAATATTTTACAAGGGTGTTAATGCTATTTTTATTTTGTTTTTAAGAGGTGATTTATTAGATTAAAGAAATAGAGGTATTTACAACATATAAGTAGTAGTACATACACAATATTTACATGATTTTATTTTTGTTGATTTTTGATTTGTACTTTTTATTTGTATTTTATATTAGTCATATAAATATGCAATTGATTAAAAATATAAACTATGCAAAAATACAAGGAAAATAAATTTACAAATTATATGCATAAGTATAATATACAACAAACCCAAAAAACCACATTTCACATCTTAACTCATATTTTTATGAAACCACCTCCATTTTAAAGATTATTTAATTTGGAGTACAATGAAAGTGAGTTTGATGAATATTGAGTTTTGGAGGAGAATATATTGATCTTACAAGTTGAGCTTTGCGGCTTTTTTAGATTGTTGTAATTTACTTTGATTATTGATGCAATTATTTTTATTTACAAAAGCTTTTTATGCACACTTTTCATGAAGAAAACAATTGTATTTGAGTTGAATATGGGTATGAATAAATTAATGAAAAGAATGTGTATTATATACTATAGTGTACATATGATGAATATATACAAGTGAGGGTTGATTTTTTGGTATTTATGCCTTATCTTCCCCCACTTTATTCCTTATCGATCAGGTCAAGTCTTGACCTTCTCTCGGGGTCGGAGTCAGCCTGTATCTATTGCATATATACAATCTTTTATTTTCTTTATTTTTCTTTTATTTCTTTATTTCTTTATTTTAGATTAAAATAGTGATATTTATACAATATTTACACAAGGATGTTGATTAGTAAAAAAATGGATTTACTGATATTTACAAGTGTTTTATAATGGATTTTAAGCTAAAATAAATGAATAAAGATGATGAAATGCATATTCATCTCCTAGCTAAGCCCCATTTTTATACCCAGGTTTCGTTAATCGGATCCTGGTTCGGATCTGGGTCCGGTTACTGACCCAAAGTCAAAACGATCGTATTTCCCTCATACGATGTCGAATTTGGACGTCCTTGGTACCGTTGAAAAGGTCTCGACGAGTACTACGCGATAGGATATTCATATACTTAATTTGGGTAATAGATCAGTTCTGAAATTTAAAAATAAGAGAAAGAAACTATTAAGAGAATCACACCTAAATCCGGGTCTTGAGCCGTATCGAGATAGATTTGAATGGGAATTCGGTACTTAATCCTATCTCGATGTTTATCTAGTTATCAGGATCTTACAGGAGCACACGGTGGTGCGTCGATCGAGGCGATGCTAACGATCGGTGAAGGGCGAAGGGGAGTGCACATCGGTGTTGCGACCTGCCGTTTGCGAGCAACGAGTGGTGGTGTGGTCATTGGTGGCTCCAGGATGCGACGTAGGAGTAGTGGGTGCGAGCGGTGTTGACGACGAATGCAAATGAGGCAGAGGCTCTGGAATCAGTGAAGGTTGAAAGATGGCGCGCCGACCGAAGATCAGTCGTGGCTGGGTTGAGGACCGTCGAGGACGGAGGTGAAGCTCGGAGGCACGTTGGTGAGGCGGTGAAGTCGGTCGACGCACGTAGCTGCTTGAGAGGGCGGCTGGATCGAGGCGGTGGAGTCCAAGCACCGACAGTGGGCGATGGCACGACAGAAGCGCCTCATTACGCGGGAGAGCAGGCGGTATGGGAGTGGGTCGGAGGGGGCGACAGTGATAAGAACGAGGCAGTGCTGGCGGTGCTACGAAGGAGTAGAGCGAAGGTGATGGAAGGTGGATGGTGACAGTGGAGATCGGGGAAGAAGATTGAAGAAGAAGTAGTCGGAGGAAAAGAAGAATGCAAGAAGGAGGAAAAGAGAAGGACAAAGAGGAAGAGGGATTCAGCTGTCAGGGATGAAGGTCGGAGTCGCTTGGGGAGAATGGAGGAGCTGCGAGCTCAACTCCGCTCATGGCCTCGAGAGGTCTGGCGACCGGGCACCTCGAAGTTGAGCAACACAGTTGGAGTAGTGACACGGTGGAGATCCATGGATCTCGCGTGGAGGTCTTTGTTCGACGATGGCCTTGTTGTCACCAAGATGGCTAGAGCTCTCTCCTAGTGGCGGATGACACACAACGGGGGCGGTTGGTAGGGCTTTATGGGCAATTGGTAGGGTGAGTCGATCGTGGCGGAAGGCGACTTGGGCGGAGTGAGGTTGGTGACGGTTGCGATTAGAGGGCAAGAGGAATGCATCCGGTGGTTGCAGAGGGCGATCAGGTCATGTGAGGCAGCAGTTGCGATGAGAAGAATGGGGCGTCGGTTGTCGCACGGCGCAGTTGCGGGTCACGGTCGTGGGAGGTGGGTGAGCATAAGAGAGAATGATGCGGAAAGGGTCGCGGGCTGCGGTTGTAGTGCCGTCACAATAGGCGAGGAGCAGGCGGAGGGGTCAGAGATGGTGGAAGGAGGAGGTGCCACGTGCGTGGAGATGCGATCACGTATCGAGAAAATGAACAAAAATAAAATCAAATAAATTAATAATAATACAGATATAAATAATAATAATAATTTAAATAAACAAACAAACAAACAAATAAATAAATAAAAATAAAATATTAATAGTTAAAATAAAAATTAAATAATTAAATGAATAATAAAATAAAATTAAAAGGAAATAATAATGGGGGTGATACAACGCTGACACATGTCACTCCCAGAAAACATCAAAATTAGTTTAAAAGAAAAATAAAAAGAAATAACAAAGTCAAATCAAAAAGTGATCTACATGGAAGTTGTTTGTCTACGAGATCTACAACTTTCGTAAATGTCCCAAAACCAAAATAGATCATTGTACAAAAAGTATTTTTGGCGGTACTATATAAATATAAAATACCGATTTTTTGTATATTGCAATTTTTTATAATTTTTAAATAAGTTTAAAATCAAAATAAAATCAGATAAAATATAAAATAAATATTTAAAATAATAATCTATTTTTTGTATTTTTAATAATTACAAAAATAAAGAAATAATATAAAGGGGATTAATGTGCATGCTATATATAGTAGGTTGATTTATTTTCTTTAATTTTTGCTTCAATTTTTATTTGGTTTTTTGCACACTTTATTAAAACAATAATCAAAGAAAATAAATGTAAAAGAAATAAATAAAAAAGGATTATTTTTGTACATGAAATAATAATGTCAAAATCGGCAATATGTACATCATACAATGAGGCTCCAAAAACACAAGTTTCACATGTGAACTCCGATTCTTTTGAGTTTGGTATTGTTTTGTAGATAATTGAATGCACATTAATCAGAGGTGAGTAGGGGTCTATAGGAGACTGTATGAGAGAGATATTCACTTGTACGACCTTTTATCTCCAAACTAGGGTTTGGGTTTTTTAGGCAAATTTGCAAGTTATTTTTTTTTGTATTTTTCTTTTATTAGAGTTAGTAATATATACACTAGAGAGTTGATTTTATTTAATTTCGAGTTAGTGAAAAATAAATAAAAATAGGAGAAAATATGGTATTATACTGGTGATAATGTACAAAAGAATTTAAACTTCTTATTTAATGTAATTATGCATGTTAAAATACGATTACTATTTACAAGTGCATGAATGATAGTAAAGCAAAATAGATGAAAAATGTGGCTAATTACTCAGGAATGGAGATCTATTTTCAACTTTTAGAGTGATGAATCACATATTCATCACGGGGCACATGGCACAACGGTGTCGATCATGCATCAGTTTGTTTCCGGTGTCGTAAAGAGGGGCATGTACGACAGAGCTACCCTTTGCGTGTGGTGCAAATGGAAGTTGATTGGACGACTGGTGGGAGACAAAAGGAGAGCTTCGCACAGTTTTTGGACCCGGTCGCTGGAGTTTTGATTGTGGAATGGAGTAAGGCTGACCTCCAGTCAGTGCTTGTGGTTCTGGAGAGAGGGCGTATGTTGGGAAATCGGGAGGATGTTGTAGGGCTATCTGAGGGTTCTCTATGTGTTAGAGGTACATAGGAGGAGATTTAGGAGTTCTTAGCTGGTGGGAGGTCTCTTCCCTAGAAGGTATCTTGGCGGAGGCCTCATAATCATGATGGGGCTGTGGAGGTGTCGTCGAGAAGGTTGGTTGAGGTGCAGGGGCTTCCATTGAGGTGTCGTGGTTTGCAAGCTGTTAAGGAGGCTCTATGCTCGGTGGGGATTTAGAGGCGATCCTAGGCATCGAACTTCAATCGGGAGAGAGATGGGAGATATTGGTCCAATTGAGAGGATCTACGAAGGAGATACCGGACATGGCTGGCTTTCGTTTTGGAAAGGCGTCTTTTCGACTCGATCTTGGGGAGTTGGTTGGCGAGGTGAGCGACGAGAGGCGGAGGGGAGCTGCTGTTCGATAGGGCATTCGAGGAGGAGGCATATTTGATATTGCAACTGAATAGGAGGCCAACCTTGGTGGGGTTTCTTGAGCCATTGGAGTTGATGAGGAGGTCGATGAGGAGCAGGATGCCGGAGTTGGCTGGAGTGATGGCACGCTCGGAGTTGTTAAGGTCGCCGGTGCGAGATCTCCAAATCTTGGGGGCGGTTACTTTACGTGACTTGTTGAGGAAGGGATCGACGGGATCTAAGGAATCCCTATTTCCTGGGACCGTTCCAATTTGAATAGGGATTTGTGATTTTTTGGGGAGAGATGTTTCGGACTTGGTGTGCTCGGGTCGAATGCCTTCAGGGATTCGATTCATGGAAATAAGATGGTGGGTGGTTTGGATCCTTTTAGCGGTGTTAATCAGTTGGGCGGTCTGGATCCTGGTGCTTCTCTTCCTGATTACCTGGTACATGCGCTTGGAAATGAGTCGTGCGATGCTCCTATTTTATTGTGGTTGTAGGAGAATCGGACTTGGGTGGCTTGATTTCGAGTTTGGATGCGCTTGAAACTGATGGGCAGTTTGGGGGGCATGTGGGTGCTGCATCGGTGCCTTGTGTAGTTTTTGGAGGTGCTGAGCTCGATGTTTTGTAGTTGCAAACAAAGGGGAAGGGTGGGGTTGTCTTGGAGCTTCTGTCGTAGGTCACGAATAGGGAAGAAGGTGGGGTGGAGCTGGTTGTGGAGACCTCAGGGGCTGAAGCATGGAGGCAAGGTAATAAGCTTGAGAAGCATATGTTGGCGACTAAGAGGGCTTGTGAGCGTAGGAGATTGGCTCTGGGGGGACAATCTACTAAGTTCTGAGGGGGTTCCGCCCTTCTCTTTCTCGAGAAAAAGGAGGAAACCACGACTCATTTGTGGTTGGAAAAGGAGTTGGAGGACCGGACTGGGGTTTGATAAAACTCTAAATCACTACTCTAATTAGGTCAAGTTGTAGCACGAGCGATCAACGAGTCGATTAGAATCACGCTTAATGTATCTCGATGAAGAGAGTGTGGCTTAAATTTATACCTGGATAAGTTCATGGTCGAACACAAGGACACGAGCGATTAAGTTATTTAGGTTAGATTTAAATATCTATGTTAAGAAATATAGTGTAATCTAGTTCAAAGTTAATGCATCCATGATATTTTTATCTACTTATTTGCAAGTTATAATGAGACAAAATGAATGATATGCACTAAAGAACAAACACAAATAAGACACACAAATTACTCTTGAATTAAATGTTCAAACTTCTCATGTTGGTCTACAAAGTTAAGCGAACAAATGATGCATTAATTAGATGCTGAATCCCTAAGTAGATGAACTCCTAATCCTATTTAATCAGAGTTTAAATCAATTTACAATACTTAACAATTTACTTAAGTAGGGGAAGAATTCAACAAAGATTAATTTGCATACTTGTATGCCAATTTTAGATTAAAAATGAAATAAAGGCAAATTAAACACAACTAAATAACTGAGGTACTTGTTTTGTATCTATTATCTATACTTCCAATCAAAACAAACACTGCACCATTGGATAATCATGAAAATACAATTCCAACAAGATCAATTTAATTGAAAATGAAATTCATATGCCCAAGTTATTAAACAAACGATCATGAGGTTTATTTGCAATAAAAAACTTAATTAAATATGCTTTAAACCTCACATAAAGGTCCAAACGAGGGCATCCTAAGCCTACATTAGATGTGCCCTCAAATGGATGCCACTTACTAAGGGCCCGTTCGGTTCGGGAATAAGCAGGAATAAGGATGGGGAATAAGGAGAATAAGGGTCTATTCTTTGTTCGGCTGGAGGATAGGAATAAGGAGAATAAGGTGAAATAAAGGTAGGTAAGGTGGGATAAAGATATGAATAAGAGTGAAATAAGGTGGAATAATGGGGAATAGTCGTACCACTGGGAACCGTGTCGAGAGGAGAATTGGCTCCTTATTCCATGGCTTATTCCCCTACCAAACATGGCCTAAGTGTAGTGAGTACATCCTAAGTCTGCAACCAAGTCGCTGAACTCTCAGTGTGTGATCGCCTGCTCAAGGCGTCTGTAACCACATTCCCCTTACAAAGGTGGTAGGAGATGGTACGGTCGTAGCCCTTCACCAGCTCCATCCACCACCTCTGCCTAATGTTCATCTCCCTCTGATAAAAAATGTACCCGGGACTCTTGTACTCGGTAAAAATCTCAAAAGTCACTCCATACAAATAGTGGTGTAATATCTTCAGTGCGAAGACCATAACCACAAACTCCAAGTCATGAGTAGAGTATTTGTGCTCATGGCTCTTCCGTTGTCGTGATGCGTAAGCCACAAACTGTCCTCTTTGCATCAACACAATGCCCAATCCATCCTTGTAAGCATCGGTGTAAACCGTAAAGTCCAAGGTACTAAAAGGAAGGGTGCAAATATATGTTGATGTCAACCGCTCCTTGAGCGTACAGAAGCTCAACTCTCATTTGTCGCTTCAGACAAATGACACATCCGTCTGCTTCAACCGGGTGAAGGGTAGGGCCAACTGAGAGAACCCTTTGACAAATCTCCCATACTGTCCAACGATGCTGAGGAAACTGCAGACCTCTAACTGTCTTGGGATGCTCCCAAGACATAACTGCCTCTATCTTGGTAGGTTCAACTGACACCCCCGTCCCTAAAATCACGTGGCCTAGGTATGCCACCTCGGAAAGCCATAACTCGTACTTGTTGTATTTGACATCCAACTGATGCTCTTGGAGTGTCTCTAGCACAGTGCGAAGACAGGACTCGTGCTCGTGTTCATCATGGGAGTAGACTAGAACACGTCGATGAATACAATCGTGAACCTGTCCAAGTACGAATGGAAGACTCGGTTCATCAATTCCATAAACACGGCATATACATTCGTAAGTCCAAAAGACATCATCACAAACTCGTAGCGACCATATCCGATGCGAAAAACAAATTTCACCACGTTTGCATCCTTGATCCTCAACTGGTGGTATCTAGATCATAGATCGATCTTGGAGAACACATCTACTCCTTGTAACTGATCGAATAGATTATCCATTCGCAGGAGTGGTCTGGACAATGACCTTGATAGAGAGAGCCACTTATATGCTGTTGAATACATGATTGAAGAAGGATTTTTAAGCTGAATCAGTTGCGTCAACAACCTTCCTTGTGAATCGATCTCTTCGGTTTTTGATAACCTTACACCAGAGGAGGTATGGTTTGGACAACCCTCTGATTACTTTAATTGAAGATTTTAGTTGTCTTGCATATACACAAGTTAGTCAAAGAAAGGTGGAACTTAGATCCGTTTAATGCATATTTTTTGGGCATGCATATAAGGTGAAGATATATAGATCATGGCCTCAAATTTCAGCGAAATTCGGTCGAATTCTGTCGAATATCGATATCCAGTCGAAATCAAAATTCGACCGAAATGGCCAAAATGACTGAAATATGGGGGCCCTTGTACAAAAAATGACCGAAATTTAAATGGTGACCGAAACCGACATTTAGGGTCTTGATATAGATTGTGAGCTAAACTCGCAGAAATTGATGATTGAGAAGAATGTCGTATTTAGTGAGTACCTTTTATCTCATGAGAAAGTTTTGTTGTTTATTTTTTTGATACAGATGCAAATGTAAGTATTAATGACAGGTGGATCCAACCACATCATGGCCACTTATCTGAATCAGAAGAATAAGAGGAGAGCTTAGCAATTAAAGAAGAGTGAAATGCAAACAGACAGAGGCAGCGACTTATCAAGCAACCCTCCAGATATGCAAATTTGTCATTTGTATAAACGCTATCCATTACAGAGGAAATGGATGATGCATGAGAGCCGATCAGATTTTCTGAAGTTCTTTTATATGTAGATTGGTTTGCAATGGTGAATGTAGAGATAGAATCTCTTCATAAAAATCAGACATGGTTCCTGTTCCTCCACTACATGGACATAAGATGATTGGCTGCAAATGGATGTAAAAGAATAAAGAAGGCATCTATGGATCTGCCAATGTAAAATATAAGCTATGATTAGTTGCCTAAGGCTTTAGCCAGGTGGATGGTATTGACTATAATGATATCTTCTCACCAGTGGTAATGCATATCTGCATGCGAGTCCCGCTAATGATCGTTGTTGTTAACGACTTGGAGTTGGAACAACTAGATGTGAAGATAACCTCATACATGGAGAGCTAGAAAAGTAGATTTACATGTCAACCTAAAGGCTTTGTAGTTCATGGAAAGGAATATCATGCCTGCTTGATGATGATATTTTTTATGGTTTGAAGCAACCATTAATCTCATTATAGTTTGAAGCATCTCCGAGACAATGGTATAACCTCTTTAACTCATCCATGGTTGCACATGGTTTTACCAGAAGCAGTTTGATGTTTGTGTCTATTTAGACAACTTGCTGGTGACTCCTTCATTTTTCTACTGCTATATGTTGATTACATGTTGATAGCGTTCCGAAAAAATCTGAGGAGAACAGATTGACGACCTTACTTGGTGGAGAATTTGAGATGAAAGATCTTGGTGCAACCAAGAAGATACTTGGCATGAAGGTACAAGGATTGCAAGGCTGAGAAACTATGTTTGAGCCTGAAGAGCTACTTGAAGGTCTTGGAGAATTTGGTATGACATGCCAAACCTAAGAAGATTCCACTTGGCTCTAATTTCAAGATGTCCGTAGAGTTATCACCACATACGGAGGATGAGCACAAACTTACTTCACGAGTTCCTTACATTAATGTTGTTGGGAGTATGATGTATGCCATGATATGCACTTGCCCAGACATCGCCCAAGCAGACCGTGTCGTGAGTAAATGCATGTTAAATTTAGGAATCATTGGCTTGCTTTGAAGTAGGTTTTGATATACTTGCGAGGTACCACTGGGTTATATCTTTAGTCTACGAGGATTATTATGTAGTAGTTGACTTTGTTGATGTAGACTATGCATGTGACCATGACAAGCGGATTTCCATGACATGTTATGTATTTACTATTGACAAATGTGCGGTTTCATGAAATCAAGCACACTGGGCCTTATCTACCACAGAAGTATAGTACATGGCGACCGAAAATATCAAGGAAACACTTTGGTTGAGAGGATTATCTGACGAACTCAATCATGGTCAGAAGACAATTGTCATCTACTGTGATTGTTAGAGTGCTATATATCTGACAAAGGATTAGTTGCACTATGAAGAACAAAATACATCGATGTCCTCTACCACTTCATCCTAGAAGTACTCACGTATGGTCATGTTTAGATGATCATATTACAACATACAATCGAGTAGATATAGTGACCAAGCCAGTTCCACTAGCCAAGTTCACAATCTGCATCAACTTTGTTGGTCTTTTCAGGACGTAAAGGCCCTGTACGACAAAAATAGAGTTCTCTTGTTACCTTCCAGGTGGAGTTCGAGTCAAGGTGGAGATTTGTTGAGATATACCTTGAAGTAGCAACCGGATTAGATATGATTACATTCCGTAAATGGGTCTTTGGCTTACCTGATTAATGGGTGTGAGGGCGGAGCACCCCCGTTGTACGGATTTTTAGAATCCAGTTAGTAATTTTTTACCGTTTACTCTTATGTATGTATGTATTGTAGGGTTGGTATGGTTATCTGAGAGCCATTTCGGGAGGGCACCATCTTCTAGAATTTTTCTACCTGTACTCCAATTTTTCATCATAGTGGAACCTCTTTTTACTCGTGGTTTTTTTCTCCTATACTGATGGGTTCTTTCGACACAAATCATGTGTTCTCTGTGGTGGCTTATTGTTGATTGCATGTTTGTATCTTTTACAAAAAACGTAGAGCACAATGCTAAGGCCTTGTATGCAGCCAGGATGCATTGTAATTCTTAGTGGGTGTCATGTGTTGTGATGCATAATCTTTCTTGATTTTATTGAAATAAATTTTGTATGGCTATCCATCTCGGACCTTTTGTCTTTCTAATGAGAAAAAAATGTACTTGTCTAGCATATTTTTTCTTCATGTGATTACTATTGCTAGAATGTTTTTCTGTTGTAAAGTCCAAACATATGACATCTTGAATAATGGAAGAAGACAAAAACATACTTTTGAGGGCCTCATTGAATTTCTCTCCAGCGTTTTCATATATTTCCTTGTGATTTTTCTTTGCCCGTTCTTTTTTCCACGTTCTGTCTCCATTAATGCTTTGTGTGCTTTTCTGAATCCCGGCAACATGCATGATTTCCTTCTTTTCTTCACCATCGTCACCTTCTCAACCCACATTCTTCCATGTGCTTTGAGGGCATACTTATTGATGTAGTCACTTAAGTTGTTGGGGATCTGGCCAGTGTTTGTTTGTCTTTAGAGCATCGGAAGAAACCATCTTTGTGGATGTAATGTTGGACTGGAATGTGTCACCTTACTCCTTAATAGTAAGGTTGGAGTGGGATGTGATGGCACACTCGCAAAGGTTCAAGAAAGTAGTGCAACTACCTTAATGAAGCATACTGCTGGCTGATCATTTTTCGAAGCTTTGGTCCTTAAGGAACGCCAAAAGGACCTAAAGGTAAGGCTTAACCCAGTTGTGGTATTGACTTAAGCCAAATTCCTCGAAAAGTCTCATATAGCAGAGCAGCCTGTTATAAACCATCTTCATGGGTGAGACAACACTAGTGATGCTGCAGGCTGCGATGTTGATTTATAATGTTTATCCAGGCTAAAGAATTGAGAGCTGGCAGCTGATAAAGCTGCAGTTTTGAGTCAGTTCAGTCCCTCCTGAAGTTTATGGTGTGGCTCTGCTTCACCATCTTGCGCCAATGCTACGTCACATCTATTGCCCAGGAGGCACCACCATCCTTTCTCCTCACATCATTTTGTTAACCTCGGTTGCCTCCTTTCATATGTACTTTTGATAGCTCTCAGATTTTCTGACTTGAAAATAATTAGTGTATTTAGATTAAAAAATGAAGAAGAACTAGTGGAGAACCTTTGTAACTATTTTTGGTGTTACTCTTGCTAGTGCAGATTGGCTTGAGCTGCCTGGTGCATTGATCCTTCTCCTAGTGGTATCACCAGGTTTCTTTGCTGACACAATCAGAGATGACTTGTTGGGTGTGATTGTATGTTTAGTTATCGGTGCCTATTTGCTACAAGAGCATATCCGGGCATCTGGTGGCTTCAGGAACTCCTTCACTCAAAGAAATGGCATATCGAATACCCTCGGTATTATTCTTCTATTGGTCTACCCAATATGGCGACTGGTCCTATTCATTTGAACGACCACTTCTCCTCTCCCGACCGTCTTTTATATTTTAGTATGGTTACACATCACTTCGACAGTGGAAACTGAATTTGAAGGTGCTTTGCTTTGGAGTTGGGATTTTCATCTGTAGGTATCTAATGTTGTTTGAGGGTACGACTTGTTAATAAGTTTCTAAGTGCGAGCCCTGCAAGCTTGTTATGTATTAGAAATAATGATGCAAATGTTTGCCGTTGGTGATTGAACTTTCTGTTACCTTTCAATATCCGGTTCCAGCACAAGTTCCACTTACGTGGAGCCACAGCCATGCAGTAAGTTTTGACACCTATTGGGAAATTTTCTATGAATGGAGGAACACATGGTATGCGAGAAGACATCACTTGCAGTTGTAAGCTAGCCACGTCATGACCACAAGGAGAAGCCGATCTCTACTTTGTCACATTTTCCTATAAATTCGTGGGGGGCAAATATTTTCTGCTCTTGATTAGTTTTTGATCCTTGATTGTAAAAACTGAGTTGAGATGTGGTTGCAATATCATGATTATTTCAAGAATAAAATTTTATTTGGGGATGGAACTTCTACGGGTCAATCATGATGAGGATCGAAAACCTACATAGCTCAAATCCCTATTAAGTATGGGCAAATGAAAGGACTCGGAAAATGAGGTCCCTCGCTTTAACTTTGTCGATGTTGACATGACATGTTCGCATTGAGACCCTTTGTATCCACTTACAAACTGTTGGGCTTCTCAACCATCAGGCAAAACCTCATCTTCCTCAAACATGGCACCTACAACTCCTCACCCATGCGCAAAGGTGCTGACACGGGATAATAAATCGAAGAAAATTGGATATAAGTTGATGAGCATTAGGGACTTTGTTAAACCACAATTGAGCTTTAGAATCTCGTTGGACATGTTTTGGAGACCAAAATGAGAATTCTACGTGGAGTTATTGATGAATTTAGAGGGTTATTTAGGAGGATTCAACTTGTCATGCTAACACTTGTAAAAAAACTAAAAAAAATCCGGCAAAAGACGTAAATGCTAGAAAAAAGGGGCAATTATCAAAACATACAAATATATATATATATATAAATCACTTTTTGACATTAAAAAATGCTATAAACAAATCAAAGGTAAAATAAATAAAGTAAATGAAACCAAAAAAACGAACTATTTCACATTTGTCTATAACTTGTTTATTTACCTATATCAACTGACAATTTATATTTCTATTTTGAGCTGTTATTAACTCTATTCTTCTTCTAATGTCTATAAAATAAATGATAAAGATAAAAAATATAAAAAATCTCAACGAAAATAAATGAATTAATAAACTAAACAGTAGTAGGTATTTATACCAACTTTGCAAGTGCATAACTTTTTTATGGAAAACTTGAATTCGCCTCTAGTCACTTTTAAAATTCTTATAATACAATTAGTTTTAACACAAAATATGAAGAAAATTATAAAATTCAAAAGCTAAGAAATCGATAAAACTAGTTCCAACTTTACAAGTGCGTAAATTTTTATAGAAAACTCGGATTCGCCTCTATTGGATTTTTTAAAATTCTCAGAAAAAAAAATCTGTTTTAATAAATTAACGGAAAACTTACAAAAAAACAACAAGTTGGTTTTGGATCCCCTGTACATAGTGCAAATGCTAAAAAAATCAGACTTCAAAATCTCTTGACTATCTTGTTCTAAGTTATTTTCATTGATTAAATTTCAAATTTATATAAAAATACCATTTTTCAGAAAGATACATTGTTTAGAAGAACAATAAAAATTCAAAAACATCTCTAAAACTTATTTGAAAAATTTCTCTAAAATAAAGTCGAATCGGGAAACTTTGCACTAAGAATTTTGATGTACTGGTTGAGACAAACGAGTTTCTTGTTGGACATTTTTAAATTCGATGTTTTCTACAAGTGTTATTTACATGGGACATTTTCTTCAATAGCCATTTTCATCAATCTCTCCCCTCATTTTCTCAACGAATAAACTGGCTCCAAATTTCTTTAAAAGAACTCCCCACTTAAACCATCAGTTCCATCTGCTCTCATTGTTCCTCTACCCATCATTCGTAGTTGTTGCCAGCAGACAAGAGCTCGGTGGCATCGTGTCTTTGATGGCAGATCCCCCATTGATGTGCTTCGTCTCGGAATCTCGAGACAGATTTGATCTATTGAATTACCAGCATAAACACGCTCTTTCTACCCATCGGTGCCTATTTTCATGGAATTTTTTTATTTTCAAATTTTAAATCATAGTTTTACTACTAATGTCTAGTATTTCGTAGTAACTTTTCATGCTTTTCTGGAGTAATTAATATTCTGAAAAAATAAACATATTACCTTCCTTTTCATTTTTAAATATCCATGCAAGCTGCATAAAGTGATGAAAATTGCAAAAGAAATATGTAGATAAAATCACTTTGATTTAATGCTTCCAGTGAACATGAATGTTGATAAAGTATTTTAACTTATATTAGATTACTTTGCACTCGGAATGGAGCTATGGGAAAAATAAAAATAGCATTATGTATATCTTAACGAGATATATATCCTGGAATTGTATTAGGTTTAGTTGAATTTGTTTGCTATTTTTAATAACTTATTTAGTGTAATTGGTAAATTTTTGTTCACTAATATATACAAGATAGAAAAAAATAACTGAAATTTATTTTTCTAAGTTTTCACGAGTTCCAAGTAAATAAAAATGACACTAAAAAATATAAATGTGGCAGATAGTTATGCATTTTAGAAGTTTTCTTTAGTTGTGTTTTTAATAAATTTCAAGCATGCCGCAAACATACCCCCTCCCCCAAATACATACACATGCACGCGTGCGCATGCGCACACACACACACACTCTCTCTCTCTCACACACACACACATGCACCCACTGCCCTTCACAGAGAGACCAACCCACATCCACACAGGAACGCATGTACCCGCACACATACATACACACACCCACGCATGTACACATGCCCACGCACACACGCTCGCCCACGCACACAAATGCACGTGCACACGTACACACACACAAGCACCTGTTAGCCTTGTGAGCTCGAGGTGAACCATTTCTACAATAAGTGTTATTATAATCTTTGATATATCAATAAAAGTTATTGATTTATTTTCACTTCCTGTATGAGATTAAATGAATGAATGCACTTATAAGGTCCCTTAGTACAATTAGGGTTATGTGCCATGGCCATCTTAATGATCATATAGTTGTTGATTCAATGGTTGAATCATAGAGGCCGGTGCATGGATGATATCTAAAGAGTTAGATTGAGGTCTCATCAAGTACCATCAAATGATTGTTAAGAGATGTTCTCCAACCTGAGAAGGAGATGTCAATCTTTCTCTAACGGCTATATCTGACCGACCTCTTGATGCAGGCCCTCTGCATAGGAATAAAGTTTTATATGTGTCAGATAAGTTAGGTCAAAGAGTTGATTTAACGAGATCTAGATAATCAATAGCTATGTCATACACTGTCATGGTATAGGTATGCATCCTCTGACCGGAGACATATGTATTACTATATGTCTGAATATTATACTTGGCAGATCGTTAGGTTGATCATATAATCAAGGTTTATACACCGAGGATCATATATCTTCACTACCGAATAAGAAGACATGAGCTCACTCATGAGGTATTGTGACCGATCAAATTCCTTGCATGGTTGTCTTGATTTGGAAGTATGGCAAGAATTTGTAGGTATGATACTTGCTCTTAGAAAGCATATGATCGATACCAACTCCCAATGACCGAATGAGAAATTTAATGATAAAAACGTAAGAAGACAATGAATGTTATCTAAAACTTTGTGTTAATTATAGGCCTTTCAGTATGCAGGATGTACGGATATTGAGAATACTCGAGGGCGATGTGATCAAAAATGATTTATAGCCATTGACACTTCCATTTCAAGGGAGTGATGAAACATATTTGGATTTTAGTAACTCCTTTCAGAAGATTAGCAATCTAATCTTAGTCCAAATGTTGGACATAGATCTGAATACGATTCGGATGCAATAAAAAGATTAGATTCACAGTTTGATTTAATCAAACATCTTTGAGAGGTCTTCGAGATTTGGATTTGATATGATCTCAATCTAATTCACTATACATGGAATGCACAATTGTCATGTCTTTATCTCCAAGTATCCACGGAGAAAGCACATTTTTCTTGAAGAGTTCATGAATAATTCCATTATTGGTAATATATCCGAGCATTAAGAAATTGATGATTAAATGTGATTTGATTATCATGAATAACATGAATATGATTCATATTATTTAGACACATGAGGATAGCTATCCAAGATAATTAAATATGATTTAATTAGCAAGGATATGATTAATGTAGATATCACTATCCATAATAAAAATAAATATTATAAATATGATTTATAATATGATGGAGAGATTTAATCGTAAATAATATTTACAAATTAAATGTTAATATGAATTGGATTTACATTGAACAATTAATTATAAATGCAACTTACATTTTATTTTGGACGCATGAATATAATTCATAATTGTTGATGGTATGATTGAAATATCGCAGAATAATTTGGAATTATTTTGGTGAATAATTATACAACAAAAGTTGTTGCACATGTGGAATATTTTTTGAGATATGAGATCTCAGAAAATTGGAATGAGAGGTCATCTTCCATTCAAGGAAGGTAGATAACCACATAGAGTTCTATTTCAAGTGTGGTCGTCCACTCCTGATTGGCCATGATTGGAAGGAGGATTGCTCTCTTTCCATTCATTCCACATGAGATTGGCTTGAATTAATTTAAATGTGTTGTAAATTATTTGTCACATATTTAATTTATTTTAAATTGAAAAACTGTTGTTGCAAATTTATGCAACAAAATCATGGCCATTGATTGAAAGCACAAAGTCATCTACACCATTGATTTTCTGTACACAAGGATTGGGATCCATGGACATCACAATATGTTACAAAAGAAAGGGTAACCTGATAAACACTAATTATCGTAGGTCTAAAAAGTATGTCTCACACAAGGCGGAGACAACCGAGGTCGTTGCGGTGACCCGCAATAAAATGTATTTAATCAACAATTAACCCACATTATAGACAACGAATTAGAAATAAATGTGGAGTTAAAATTTATTTTTAACTCTGCACAAGATGTATAGCGAGCAAGTATGCAGAGAGTTCAAACACAGGGAGCATACATGGTAATTCAAAAAGATGTGCACAAGTGAATGTGAGGTGTGTCTACACTAAGCAAGCAAACAAAGATTTTTGTGGGTTTTTATTTATTTTTTTTAATTTTTATTATTATTATTTTATTTGATTTTTAATTTTGTATTTTGATTTTTAATTTTCTGATTTTTATAATTTTATATTTTATATTTTTTTGTATTTTTCAATATTGGAATATAAAAACAATGTAATAAAAGAGAAGCTAGAATATTAATAAAAATATGCAAAAATAACCAAAAATTCAGAAATAAAATATTTTTGGTATTTTTATAATCTTTTACTGTTTTTGTGATTTTTGGGTATTTTTCAAAGTGTTTTTGGTATTTTTAAATACTGAAATAAATCAAAACAGTGGACAAGCTACTGGCTGGGGGTAAAATTGGAATTAAAAATAGCTAACAACCACAAAATTTTCCCAAACTAATTTTCAAATAAAGATAATAGAATATAGAACAAACAGGAGCTGAGTTTATATTTTTTTGAGTTTTCTTTAATTTTATATATTTTTTTTGAAGTTTTTATGTATTTTCTAATTTTTAAGGTTTTTCTTTTGAATTTTTAATGATTTTTGGATTGACACTAAAATAGGTTACAATACACACTAGGGATTTTTTTTGGAATTTTTCGAGATCTTTTACTATTTTTTTGGTATTTTCTAAGCTAGATAGTAGACGAAAAGGGTGTTTTTGATTTTTAATAAATATAAAAACGAAATAAAAACAAAAATTAAAAATAGGGCGTTAAAGTACAAGTCGTCAGGAGCTTAAGTTCAAATTTTTAGAATTTTTGGAATTAAAATGAGTCTCCAAATAAATACGTTAAGCACACAACAATTAAAGGTCTGGAAGGACCTTTTAGCAATTAGACAAAGCTCCAGGGGCTTTTAGGCAATTTTCCCACAAAACCTTATACTGAATTAAATAAATTCTGGACCAAAAAGCAATCACCAAACTTGCAGGACCTTTCGCACAAAATACCCCCAAGCACGTGCGACGCACGCGCTTGGGGAGGGCTAAAGTGCAAAACTTCAAAAATACGAGGGGATGAATGCAAAAATTGCCAGAACTTTTATACTATGACTAAATGTTTGGTATTAACCAGAAATAAACAAAAGGCCCGGGGTTTTCTCACAAAATCACCATGTAGCACGTGCGACGCACGCGCCTGCGGGGACCCCGAAGTAATTAGACAGAAGCTGGGGGGCCTATGTGCAAATGTCTCCAAAAATATTAAACGCAAATGAAAGATTATGGTTCGAATTTAAAACACAAAACTGGCGGGGCTTATCTTGCAAAATGCCCAGCCAAGGGTGCGATCTGACGGTGGGAGATATCCCACTTAAACACGTGTCGCGCTATGAGGCCGCGATACCCCTTCATCCCAGACGGCCCGGATTAAATGATCGGAATGGAATGGATGGTCCTGGCCTCTCTGGATCCGACGGCTGTTGTAGCTTGCGAAGAACACGATGGATCCGACGGCTCTGGAGCGTGGAGGACGAACGCACGAAGAACAATCTCCGGGCTACCTTTGAGCATCAAAATCTCGACGTCCAGAGCATCATCTTCCTTCCAGATGGCATCACGGACCTCCTGGGAGCCCCCTCGATTGTACGACGTCCCCAAAATGGCCAAGAAGTGGCCGGAGTGCCGCTGCGTGATCGGCGGAGGAAGGTGGCTCCAGGTGGTCTTGGCGGCAACGAAACTCGTCCCCCAGGAAGGGTTGACTGCCCCTGAGACCTGCAAATAAAAAATGCACAAAACCAGCAACAAGTCCCAGGATAAAACGAGGGTGGATGGCGGAGATGGGATTAGATAGGCGCTCGCCGGAGCTTGCTCCGACGAGGGGTGAATTTGGTGAAGGAAGGGATCTGGATTGAAATGGAATGTGCGAATCTAATCATAAGGTTACACTAACTAAGAAAATGCGAGAAAAAATGATAGAAACGGACCTCGATTGGCTTTAAATGCCAAGAGATTGGGTACCTCACGGCAAGCGCCGGAGATGGAGTTTGGAACGCAGCTAGGCCTTCCGCTACACCTCGACAAGGTTGGGGATCAAACCCCCTGTCACCGGGGATCCCACGATGAACGCCTGGAGGTCTGATGGTCGGCCAAAACAGTTCAAAATCAAATGGGGGTGGCTGGGCTGGTTTTGAAAGGTGGTGGAGGTGGCTCGAAGATCAAGGGATAACGGGCTACACAGTGGTCCTCTGCCCAAGGAAGAAGATGGGCGAGCTAGAGGGTTCCTAGGGGAACAACTTTGCAGAAGGGTGCGAGCCCAAAGGATGAAAGGGCAGCCCGCGAAAAACCCAAGAAAGTGGGTGCTCGAGATGGTCCAGAAGGCATAGACCTGGGGTCAGGGAGTTGACCCCCGGTCAACGGATGGCGTGGCCTGATTGGGCCACGTCATCCGCAAAAAGACAGAAAAAAAATAAACACTTTGTAAATTGAATTAAAAATAGTAAATGATTTAATTAATTTTAGGTTATTTAATGAAAAATGTTTATTATTTTATAAAGTATTTTATTCCGATTTTTAATTATTTTTATGAGGTATATTTTTACAAGTTGCTTTTATACCCCTATATAGGTATATTATCAATATACTTTATTACTTTATTTTTATTTTGTGTATTTTAATTTTATTATTTTTATTTATTATTTATTAAAATTATAAAATACTTTTATATACACAAATATATTTTTGTTTTATTTTTCTGATATGTTTTGTATAAAAAATAGAAATAGTAATTAGACAGGTATGTGTATAAGTATTACACCTAGGTTTTGTATATACAAGTATTTTTATTTTGTATTTTCTTTGCATTTTTATTCTAATTTTAATGCACATAATTATTATAAGTAATATTTACAACATTATAAAAATATAAAAGTACAAAAATAATGAATAAATAATAAACTGAATATTTTAATCTGTACAATTATACAATGAGGGTCCAAAACTCAACTTTCAAACCGTAGCTCAGCCAAATACGAAACCACCACCATTAAAAAGATTATTTTATTCTATATACAATTAAAGGTGAGTTTGCTGCATTTGGAGTTTTCATTTGTGAGATACAGGTCTGGGAAGTTGGGATTCTGGATTTTTATTCAGACCATAACTTTTTATCTGTACATTAATTTCAGTGAAATCAATTTTGTATTTTTCTTTATAAAATTATCTACAACTTTCATGAAACAAAGTTTCTTTATTTGAGGTATAAAAAGTGGAACCAAAAATAGGTCCCAAAATGAATAAAGAATGAATAGAAAGTATAGGTATTTTATCTGTATTTTGGCCCTTATCTCCCCCTACTTTATTCCTGGTCGACCTATTCATCAAGATGCCTAGGTCTCGGGGTTTTGGGTCATAAAATATTTACAATATTTTATTCTTTTTCTTTTCTTTTATTTATTCTATAAATTTGGCTTTAATTACAGTATTTTACACACTAATGAGATGCACATGCATGGATGCTAAGATGATGAAATTAAAGGTATTTACATGCATTTGCTAGGGTTTTTGGTGCCAAAATGATAGAATAAAGATGATGAAATGTGGATTCATCATACCCCTAGCTCTTAAATTTACAACACAATTGCTAGAGCAATCTCTCTCCCTCTATTCTCAACACATGCCCCATCTCTCTCTCTCTCTCTCTTTCAATTGTGGCCATCCACATATTGACCTAGTGAGCTTCACCATCATTATCACACCGTTGTGTTGTCGGATCGACTGCTCGTGAATCTCCATCCTCTTCGGTGCTCCTTGCTCGTGAAGAAGACACCGGATTTTGTGAGACAAAATCAAGAAATTCATTGCTTAAATCTTTGACTTGGATTTCGAGAAGCACACATTTCATCCACGCGCTCGCAAGTGTCTCCTTCTTCCTATCAGACTTGAAATGGGAGGTCTCTTACTTTAGAGACAATGGATCACAATAACGCTTCAAGAGGTATTCCTATAACTTGTTTGTGATCTTGATGAAATGATTTGAGAAGTATTTTCGAATCATGTGATTCCATCCATTAATTTTTTTTATTTTCGTTGTCCTGAGCAACTAGTATGACTAGACGCTCTTGATCGCATGTGATGCGATTTTCACGCTTCACATATACACAGACACATACACACACTCACACATACACACAGACAAAGACATAGACACGGACACATACAAACACAAAGAAACACACAAATAGACACACACAAACACACACACACATGCACGCACACGCACACAAACACAGACATGCAAATAGACACACATGCACGTACGCATGCACGCACTCACATACATACATACACACACAGACACACACGCACGCACGCATGCACGCACTCACATACATACACACACACACACACGCACACACACACACATAATGATACAGGCAGACACAGACACGCACACGCACACATACACACATCCACATACACACACACATACACAGAGACACACACACACATGCAGATGCATAGACGCACTCACTCACGCACACACACATACACATGCACACAAGCACACATAGACAAAGACACACAAATACACACACAGACACATAGACAAACACACACACACACACACACACACACACACACATAGAAACACATACATACACAAACACACACGGGGACACATACATGTACAAAGAGAGAGATACAGGAAAAACACACACACAGAGAGACAAACTTAGACACACATACACACACAGACACACATAGACACACAGACACACATGCACAGACAAACACACACACACACACACGCACAAACAGACACACATAGACACAGACACACACAAACACTCTCACACACACATACGACGATACATGCAGACACAGACACAGACACACGCACGCACACACACATGCATACACACACAGACAGAGAGAGAGAGAGACATACACACCCACACATGCACACAAGCACACATAGACACAGACACAGACACACACATACACACATATACATACACACAGACAAACAGATACATGCTCATACATAGACACAGACACACACACACAAAGAAACACACACACACACACACACACACACGGGGAGACATACACGAACACAAAGAGAGAGAGCGAGACACACACAGAGTACATAGACACACAAACACATATGTACACAGACACAAACATACACCAACACACACACAGTACATAGACACACGCACACACACATACATACACACACAGAGAGAGACAGAGAGAGAGACACACACAAACAAACACGCACACCCGCACGCACACACACACACACACACACACACGTGGACAGACACAAACATACACACATACACACACAAACAAACACACATACAAACAAACACACACTCATACACAGACACACACAGACACAGACACAGACACAATACATGGACACACACACATACACATACGCACACAAAAACACAAAAACACACACAGTACATAGACACCCTCACAAACACACAAACAAATACACACAGAGACACAAACATAGAAACACACACGCACACCCCCGCACGCACACACACACACACACACGTGCATAGACACACACACGGACATGCAAACAGAGAGAGACACACATACAAATACACACAGACACACAGTGACAGACACACACAAACAAAGTACATAGACACACACACACACACTCACTCACACAGTACATTGACATAGACACGTACATATAGACATGCACACACACACAGACACACACACACACACATGCACACCTGTGCGCACGCGTGCACACACACACACACACACACACACAAACACAGACACAGGCAGAGATACAGACACATACACAGACACACCCACACACAAAGACACAAAGACACACACACACACACATACACAGACACACATATAGACACACACAAAGACGAACACAAAGACACACACACACACACACACACAGACACACACACACACAATGACACACACATACACAGTGACACACACACACACACATACACACACAAAGACACACACATACACAGTGACACACACACAGAGAGAGAGAGACAATCACACAAACACACGAACAAATACACACACAGAGTACATAGACACAAACACACACACACACACAGACACAAACACACACATTCACACACTCACATAGTACACACACACAAACAAACACACACGTTGATGAATCTCCATTTCATCAACTTTATTCTATCATTTTGGTCTTGAAAACCCTAGCTAATGCATGTAAATAACATTAATTTGTTTATAATAACATGCATTATTCATTGCATTTATTGTACATAAAATAAGATTTTTAATGCCAAAATTATAGAATAAAGAGAATAAAAGAAAAAGAAATAAAGTATTGCAAATATTTTATGACCCAACCCTCGAGACCAAGTCCAGGATGGAATTGGTCGACAAGGAATAAAGTAGGGGGAGATAAGGGCCAAAAATACAATAAATACCTCATTCATCCATTCTTGATTTATGCATTTTGACACCTATTTTGTATCTTATTATTTATTCATCAAATAAAGAAATTTTATACATAAAAGTTGTAGATAATAATGTAAATAAAAATACAAAATTGAGTTTATACAAAAATAATATACAGTGTACATTTTATACCCAAAATAAAAAGCCAGAAACCAAACTTCACAGACCCATATCTACCAAATAAAAACTCAAAACATTGCAAAATCACTCTAATTGTATATAATTTTCATGAAGTATTTAATGATGGTGGTTTTATATTTTTTGGACTTACTGTGCAAAAGATATGTTTTGGGCCCCTATTGTACATAATACCGATTAAAATAATCAATTTATTCATTACTTATTATTTTTACAAATTCATATTTTTATAATTTTGTAAACATTATTTATAACATAAGTGTACATTAAAATTAGAAATAAACCTCATAGAAAAAGGAGAATAAAATAAAACTATGCCAAAACTTAGATGAAATACTTATGTATATAAATAAAAGAGAATTATATTCTTTAATAACTTTTTTCTTTCATATTTTTAGAATATTATCAATATCATATTCATTCTATTAAAAGTACAAAACAAAAATAAAAACTCATTACAATGCATTAAAATAAAAAGAAGTATACAAAACCTAGGCAAAACACCTACACATATACCTATACAATTCATACACCTATTTATTTAAATATGCAAATAAACTCATAAAAATCAAATAAAAATATATTTAGACTCACAAAAATAAGTTATAAATATATAAAATAAGAAAATAGAATAATAAAATAAAATACACAAAATAAAAATAAAAATACACAAAACATAGGTAAATATACCTATAAATACACTCATAAAAATTAACTACTAATAAATCAAGTCAAAAAATAAATAAAAATCATATTAAAATACTACATAAAATAAAAAAAATTATACTCGAAAAATAATAAAACCGTTTACTATTTTAAATTATTTATTTTCAAATAAAACCCTCTCTTTTGTCTTCTAGCGGTCGACATGGACCAATAGGCACGCGGCCTTCGTTGACCTCTGGTCAACTGTCCCATCTGCAGCTCTGACCTGTTAGACCTGTTGAATCCATGTTTTTCTTGCATTTTTCATGGGCGTCTCGTCCATCGATCGAACTCTCTTCCTTCACAAGAATTGTTCCTGGTTCATTGTACTATCATGCCAACATCTTAGATTGCTCATAAACACATCAGATTCTTTGATTTTAACCGGTCAATAAGGGTGCCTTGTGATGTTTATAAATAAGCAGCTCCGTGAAATGCGTCCCATCTACCCTTGTTAATTCGAGCAAATTAATGGTCAAATTAATTAATACCGTTCGTTGCAGTCGGATAATGAGAGCATATAAAAAACCACTTTTAATTAAAACAAGTTAATCTCGAGCGGCAAATTTTTTTTATGTGGGCAAGCCCAAGGTCGAACTCAGGGAGGCAGCTGTCTCCTTAGGTAAATTTTTAGCAAAGTCCAAAGTTTGATTTTCGGGGAATATTTTTTTTGGTCATTTTTTGGTTTTTTTATGCAAGACACGTGCACAATTAGGCCAGTTTACAGGTTAATTCAAATAAGTTATCAAATCAAGTCCAAAAATTACGAAACATGGCCAGATGGTGAAATGCAATGAAATGAGACTACCCTAATTTTTTTGGAATTTTCTGACACTAAATAAAATTACTGCGAATTAAATATGAATGCAGAATGATTTTGACTAAAGTAATTTTAATAAATATCAAATCACAATATTTTTGGGAATAAAAATTACCCTAGATAGATCTGAAGGTGAGGAATCCAGGAAAATTATTAAACCTAAATTTTGATGTGAGATGAACCTATTAAAAATTAATTAAGAAAATCACTAAATGAATTATTTAGGCCTTAAGAAAATCAATAAATGAATTATTTAGGCCTCGAGATGCGTGCAATTGAGATGAAATTTTTATGCAAGGTAAAGCTAATTATCCTAGATGTAATGTGATTTTTAGGGGATTTTTGGAGTCACAAAGAAATTACTATCAATTAAAAGGCATAAATGGGCAAAATATAGCAAAAATGAACCAATAAATTATAGGAAAATCTATTAATATTACAAGAATATGCCACGTGTCATTTAATGAAGAGGACAATATCAGCTACATGATGCAATTTTTTAAACTGAAAAATGAATTAATATGAATGCCTAAATATGCATGCAAAGACAGGGGTATAAATGCAATTACAGGAATTAAAATGGCTGAAAATAAAACATGCTAACAGGGACTAATATGCAATTACCTATAACGCTGAGGGGGTAGATGCAAATTTTCCACGGAACACGTGCTCCTCACGTGGGGTCGCCTGGCAGGGACTGAAATGTAATTTTGGAAACCTTTAGGGGCCTTAGTGCAATTTGCCTAGGACGCATGTACGAATCACATGGGGGTTCCTAGGCTCGGTGGTCTTCGGAGGTTCGGAACGAGGCTCGGGCGGCTCTGGAGGTTCGGATCTGGCTCGGAGAAGCTTCGGGTGATCCGAGCCTAGTGGTCGGGGAAGAGGCTCGGATCGGGCAACGTGGACAGATCTGGACTGCAGGATCAAGGATGATCCAACGGCCTCTGGCTGATGACGTGTGGCGTGTATGGGTCCGTCAGATAGTGATCGATCCAACGATGATGGGCTCGCTCTTGAGGTGAAGACGTGGTCGATCAATGACCATTGGATCTCAACTGATCCAACGGCACCTGGAGCGTGGAGAGGGCGATGACGTGGTGAGATCAGGATGCGTAGGATCCGCCTGATCCTACGGCTGCAGAGCGTGGCGATGTGGTAAGCTCCAGGCCGTTCGATCAAGAGGATCGAACGGCTGCTGGTTGTCGTCCCCAACGGCCCTCCGCCTCTTGCGGCAGAGAGGGCTGGGCTCCGACGAAGCGTGCCTAGCTCCGCCTCGTCCTCCCGTCGTCGGTGAAGGTTGCTGGAGGATCTGAGGTAGCTCGGAAGATGCGTGGATGGCTGGCGAAGCGTCTGGTGGTATCTGGAGTCGAGGAGATGCTCTGGATCGCAGTGGCAGAGGAGCTCGAATGCAACTCCGACGAGACTCTGGCCAATCAAAGAGATAGCACCTGCAGGGGGTTAGAAGATAGCCGAAGCACGCAAAATATCTGTGGAGTGGAATGCGAGGTGAAGGGCGAGGCCTATGAAGCGATACAGAGGTCCGATGGTCGAGCTCCGCCACGATGGCGGAGCTGGCGTCGGTGGAGGGTGAAGTGCATCGTCGGAGGAAGCTAATGGTAGCGCGAAGATCAAAGCTCCCTTCCAGAGCTCAGGGAATGATTTGCGGAGCAAGAAGATGCTCGTGAATGGCGACTTAAATCAGAGAAGGAGAAGGAAAAAGAAGAAGAATATCGGGGGAGAGATGGAGAGATCTACCTGGGATCAAAAGCTCGGGGGGAGCTTCCAGGTCTTCGCTCGAAGGTCGGTAGAGGAACCTGAGCTCGTGCAGCGCCTTGGAGGAGCTGCGACACGGCGGTGGTCGGCCGTGGATCTCGCTGGAGGTATTCTCGGTCGTCGCTCGACGTAGGATCAAATTGCTGTCACCAATCTGAAGGTGGGAGCTCGGAGTCACTCTCCGTGGTGGCGGATGGGGGTGAAAGTGGCTGGAGGTGACTGATTTATAGGATGAAGGTGATGGGGTAGCTGGCGATGAGGTGGAGTTTGTGGCCTTCGTGGAGCGAGATTGAGGGTTGTCATGGAGGTCGAGGGGGCTGGCGAGGATGAGGGATGAGTGGGTGATGTCTTGGTGGTGTCAATAGTCGGATAAGGTGGTCAGTGTGGAGCCCAAAATAGAAAGGGGGCAGCCCCTTGTACACGGTGGAGAACGTGGGCGCGGGGCTGGCGGAGGTTGACGACGATGTCTCGTCCATTGGATCTCGCGATCCAACTGTCCAGATGGAGGCGCGGATCGACGCCTCGGATCAGATCTAAGGTGCGAAATCGAAGGGCTCACACCGTACCACGCGGCATGCTGAGGATGCGGCACGAAGGGACGGGCGAGATTAAATCTGATCTGCAATCGGATGGTGGAGAGCGAAGGCATCGATGGACGGTGTAGATCAAGGCTCCCAGAGCGAGATTGGAGGGCGCACAGAGTACCACGTGATGGACTCTGGGCAAAGCGCGAGCAGACAGTGAGTAAGGACTCAGGGGTTTGATCGAATAGTCGAGAGAGCGAAGTGTTTGAGCCGTTGGATCTGGAGTGAATCGGATGGATGAGGTGATGCCACGTGGCGCTAGCCTAATGAGGCACTAGCAGCTGTGAAGATGCGATCCTGGGATTGATCCAACAGTGTTGAATTAAGGAGGACATGGAAATCACTGGGCCATTGGATCTAGATGAAGATCCAATGGTCCGAGGCGTGGGCGGATAGGTCAAAGGGAGCGGGCCGCGTGGCGCAATCAGAGGGCGCCACGTGGCCAACTGTGATTGGCTGAAGAGAAAAATAAGATTAGAGGAAGAAGGAGGCCGAATTTGGAAAAACTCAAAACATGAAAGTTGTAGATCTCGATGAGATCTACAAGTTTCATGTTGACTAAAAACGGATACGAGGTCAAATATGATATAAAAATACAAGAATACAAATATACATATGTATAGTATACAAGGAGGCCCAAAAACCCAACTTTTGCCAACGAACTCCGAATTGAATGAAATTAGTCTCATTTTAAAGGTCTCTGGATGTGTATCAATATGAAGGTGAGTATACCTAATTCGGAGTTGGTAAGAGAGAGATATGGGCATTCTAAGGTCCAGGGGGTTTAGGGCTTTATTGGGTATTTTACAAGAGAGGAACTCTATCCTTCTTCCCTATATTATTAACTAATGGTGCACGCACTATAAGTAAGGTGTTATTTTATTTTAGAGGGAATAAATATTCAAGTAAATCGGTGGATATTTTACAAGTGGATTGGCTTCTTATTTAAATGCAAATATGAATGCTAAAATGCATATCTTGTGGATTGATGCATGAATGCTATTTATGCAAGATAAAGGGAAATATGATGCTATTTACCCAGGGAAAAAGCTCTATTTTCAACTTTAAGAGTGATGAATCACATATTCATCAACCCCCTATACTTAAACCTTGCTCGTCCCCGAGCAACTAAAATGAAATGCAAGAGTGAAATGATTTTGGGTTCTATACCAAGGTCATGAACAAAAGTTGAAAATGGAGCTTGACTAAACCTTTGGATTAATTGTGTGGCGGAACCTCATTGGAATCTGAACTTAAGACCTAAAAGACTTCAAGTTCCACAAGTCTTCTATTCAAGACTCCTCAATAGTCAGGTCAGAACAAATCCCCAAATGCAAATTTCTGATGACTATGATTCTTACTTGTACTGTGTAAGTAAAATGTAACTCTCCACATCATAAATGACTCAGAACCAGCCTCCTCTAACAAGGTAACTCAAATAACATGGTCCAGTAACTCTTTCCTAGAGGAGCGGGGTATTCCCTTCTAAGTTCAAGTGCGACCAATTCAAGAGGAGGGGGTAGAGAAAAGAATGGACGGTAGCCAGTGTAGCTACCTATCCCGGGATGCTTGACCAGTGTAGCCAAGTCATCCAGATGCATTTCTTTGCTAATATACATACTCCGACAGGTATTTTATTTTCACTTACACATGTCTGATTTTTTAGAGGTTTTGCATTTTTTTCGAACTATATACAGGGAGCAGCATGTACATCATGAGTTTTTCCTCTTGAGCCAGTAGACTATCCCTCTTTTGAAGCGTTATTGCAACCCACAGCATCCCGTCCTTAGATGTCAACACCACAAGACTAGGTTGAGATGCACTACCCTCCCTAGAGGAGGACAGATGTTTCCACCCGTGTGCTACTCCAAGCTAAAGGATTCTACCTCCTCACCACCTCATCAATGAAGAGCTACGTGCGTAGTGCTTGTCCAAGTTAGGTCACTGTCTATAAGAATCATGTGTGTGCATGAGATATTCTACTTAGACTAATCAAGATGACATGTGAACATAGACTTGCGGACTCAAAGAATTAAGTCACTTGACCTGAGAAATCTTAACTCCAGTTCCTATAAGGTTCCTCTGAAATTAGGTGGATTAAGGTCAAATCAAGTCCATCCTCAATATCCACTCATAACTTGGTTCCGAACCCACTAGCTTTTCACCTTGCATATGCAAGATATGCGGATGAGATGCAGATGTCATGCTATGAAATGCAAGACTCTTTTTCTTTTCTGATGCAAGAGATGATATGCAAGAGTAAATAAGAAGCCATTGATTTTTTCATTTTTTTCTTTATTTGTTTTGGCAGAATTGGTATAACTCCTATGTCACAACAATTTACAAGAGTATTATACAGATTATACAAGTGTATTTTACAAGTGTATTCTTCGCGCTACCATTAGCTTCCTCCAACGACGCACTTCACCCTCCACCGACGCCAGCTCCGCCACCGTCGCGGAGCTCGACCACCGGACCTCCGTATCGCTTCATAGGCCTCGCCCTTCACCTCGCATTCCACTCCACGGATATTTTGCATGCCTCGACTATCTTCTAACCCCCTGCAGGTGCTATCTCCTTGATTGGCCGGAGTCTCGTCGGAGCTGCATTCGAGCTCCTCCACCACTACGATCCAGAGCGTCTCCTCTACTCTTGATACCACCGGACGCTTCGCCAGCCATCCACGCATCTTCCGAGCTACCTCAGATCCTCCAGCAACCTTCCCCGGCAACGACGCCATTTTGAAATGTGTCCCCACTACCCTTATTAATTTGAGCAAATTAATGGTCAAATTAATTAATATCGTTCGTTGCAGTCAGATAATGAGAGCAGAACAAAAACCACTTTTAATTAAAACAAGTTAATCTCGAGCAGCAAATTTTTTTTACGTGGGCAAGCCCAAGGTCGAACTCAGGGAGGCAGCTGTCTCCTTAGGTAAATTTTTAGCAAAGTCCAAAGTTCGAGGAATATTTTTTTGGTCTTTTTTCAGTTTTTTTATGCAAGACACATGCACAATCAGGTCAGTTTACAGGTTCATTCAAATAAGTGATCAAATCAAGTCCAAAAATTACGAAACTTGGCCAGATAGTGAAATGCAATGAAATAAGACTACCCTATTTTTTTGGAATTTTCTGACACTAAATAAAATTAATGTGAATTAAATATGAATGCAGAATGATTTTGACTAAATTAATTTTAATAAATATCAAATCACAATATTTTTGGAAATAAAAATTACCCTAGATAGATCTGAAGGTGAGGAATCCAGGAAAATTATTAAACATAAATTTTGATGTGAGATGAACCTATTAAAATTAATTAATAAAATCACTAAATGAATTATTTATGCCTCGGGATTATGCAATTGAGATGAAATTTTTATGTAAGGTAAAGCTAATTATCCTAGATTTAATATGATTTTTTGGGGATTTTTGGAGTCACAAAGAAATTACTATCAATTAAAAGGCATAAATGGGCAAAATATAGCAAAAATGAACCAATTAATTAATAGGAAAATCTACTGATATTACAAAAATATGCCACTTGTCACATAATGAAGAGGACAATATCATCTATACGATGCAATTTTTCAAATTGAAAAATGAATTAATATGAATGCCTAAATATGCGTACAAAGACAGGGGTGTAAATGCAATTACTGGAATTAAAATGGCTGAAAATAAAACATGCTGACAGGGACTAATATGCAATTACCTATAATGTTGAGGGGTGGATGCAAATTTTCCACGGGACACGTGCTCCTCACGTGGGGTCGCCTGGCAGGGACTGAAATGTAATTTTGAAAACCTTCAGGGACCTCAGTGCAATTTGCCCAGGACGCGCGTGCGGATCACGTGGGGGGTACTAGGCTCGGTGGTCTTCGAAGGTTCGAAACGAGGCTCGGGCGGCTCTGGAGGTTCGGATCTGGCTAGGAGAAGCTTCGGGTGATCCGAGCCTAGTGGTCAGGGAAGAGGCTCGGATCGGGCGACGTGGACGGATCTGGACCGCGGGATCAAGGATGATCCAACAGCCTCTAGCTGATGACGCATGACATGTCTGGGTCCGTCAGATCAGTGATCGATCCAATGGTGATGGGCTTGCTCTTGAGGTGACGACGTGGTCGATCAGTGATCGTTCGATCTCGACTGATCCAACGGCACCTGGAGCGCGGAGAGGGTGATGACGTGGCGAGGTCAGGACGCGTAGGATCCGCCTGATCCTATGGCTGCAGGGCGTGGAGACGTGAAAAGCTCTTGGTCGTTCGATCAAGAGGATCGAACGGCTGCTGCCTGTTGTCCCAACCGGCCCTCTGCCTCCTGCGGCGGAGAGGGCTGGGCTCCGGCAAAGTGCGCCTAGCTCCGCCTCGTCCTCCCATCATCGGTGAAGGTTGCTAGAGGATCTGAGGTAGCTCGAAAGATGCGTGGATGGCTGGCAAAGCGTCCGGTGGTATCAGGAGTGGAGGAGATGCTCTGGATCGCAGTGGCGGAGGAGCTCAAATGCAGCTCCGACGAGACTCCGGCCAATCAAGGAGATAGCACCTGCAGGGGTTAGAAGATAGCCGAAGCATGCAAAATATCCGTGGAGTGGAATGCGAGGTGAAGGGCGAGGCCTATGAAGCGATACGGAGGTTCGGTGGTCGAGCTCCGCCACGGTGGCGGAGCTGGCGTCGGTGGAGGGTGAAGTGCATCGTCGGAGGAAGCTAATGGTAGTGCGAAGATCAGAGCTCCCTTGCGGAGCTCGGGGAATGATTTACGGAGCAAGAAGATGCTCGTGAATGGCGAAGTAAATCGGAGAAGGAGAAGGAAAAAGAAGAAGAAGATCGGGGGAGAGATGGAGAGATCTACCTGGGATCAGAAGCTCGGGGGGAACTTCCAGGTCTTCGCTCGAAGGTCGGTAGAGGAACCTGAGCTCGTGCAGCGCCTTGGAGGAGCTACGACACGGCAGTGGTCGGCCGTGGATCTCGCCGGAGGTATTCTCGGTCGTCGCTCGACCTAGGATCAAATTGGTGTCACCAATCTGAAGGTGGGAGCTCGGAGTCACTCTCTGTGATGGTGGATGGGGGTGAAAGTGGCCGGAGGTGACTGATTTATAGGATGAAGTTGACGGGGTAGCTGGCGACGAGGTGGAGTTCATGGCCTTCGTAGAGCGAGATTGAGGGTTGTCATGGAGGTCGAGGGGGCTGGCGAGGATGAGGGATGAGTGGGTGATGTCGTAGTGGTGTCAGTAGTCGGAGAAGATGGTCAGTGTGGAGCTCAAAATAGAAAGGGGGCGACCCCTTGTGCACGGTGGAGAATGTGGGCGCGGGGCTGGCGGAGGTTGACGACGATGTCTTGACCGTTGGATCACGTGCGGATCGACGCCTCAGATCAGATCTAAGGTGCGAAATCGAAGGGCTCGCATCGCACCATATGGCATGCTGAGGATGCGGCGCGAAGGGACGGGCGAGATTAAATCTAATCTGCGATCGGATGGTGGAGAGAGAAGGTGTCGATGGACGGTATAGATCAAGGCTCCCAGAGCGAGATCGGAGGGCGCACAGAGTGCCACGTGGTGGACTCTGGGCGAAGCGCAAGCGGACGGTGAGAATGGACTCAGGGGTTCGATCGAATGGCCGAGAGAGCGAAGTGTTTGAGTCGTTGGATATGGAGTGAATCGGATGGATGAGGTGATGCCACGTGGCGCGAGCCTGATGAGGCGCTAGCGGGCGGTGAAGATGCGATCCTGGGATTGATCCAACGGTGTGGAATTAAGGCGGACATGGAAATCACTGGGCCGTTGGATATAGATGAAGATCCAATGGTCCAGGGCATGGTCGGATAGGTCAAAGGGAGCGGGCTGCGAGGCGCAATCAGAGGGCGCCATGTGGCCAGCTGTGAGTGGCTGAAGAGAAAAATAAGATTTGAGGGAGAAGGAGGCCGAATTTGGAAAAACTCAAAACATGAAAGTTGTATATCCCGATGAGATCTACAAGTTTCACGTTGACCAAAAAGGGATATGAGGTCAAATACGATACAAAAATATAAGAATACACATATACATATGTATAGTATACAAGGAGGCCCAAAAACCCAACTTTTGCCTACGAGCTCCGAATTGAATGAAATTAGTCTCATTTTAAAGGTCTCTGGATGTGTATCAATATGACGGTGAGTAGACCTAATTCGGAGTTGGTAAGAGAGAGATATGGGCATTCTAAGGTCCAGGGGGTTTAAGGCTTTATTAGGCATTTTACAAGAGAGGAACTCTAGCCTTCTTCCCTATATTATTAACTAATGGTGCACACACTATAAGGAAGGTGTTATTTTATTTTAGAGGGGATAAAATACAAGTAAATAGGTGGATATTTTACAAGTGGATTTTATAAGCGGATTGGCTTCTTATTTAAATGCAAATATGAATGGTAAAATGCATGTCTTATGGATTGATGCATGAATGCTATTTATGAAAGATAAAGGGAAATATGATGCTATTTACCCGGGGACAAAGCTCTATTTTCAACTTTAAGAGTGATGAATCACAGATTCATCACTCCGACCTCCTTCTTAAATTTGGTCAGTTTTTGTCTTCTCCCTTCCTCGTATTCGGTCCTAGAGGTTTCCTCGTGACAGGAGGAGGTCTTTGGCGCCTTGAATCGGTCGGAGGAGGTGGGAGATGCACCCACCACAGAGCCCCAGCGACGCCACGCTCCCTGGTTCCCACCAGGTATCAGAACACCTTTTTCTTGCTTTATTAGGTAGATTTTCGTTCCAGCATTTATTTCCCGTCGTTAGTTTAGCTTGTAGTTAAGTGAATCACCTTGAATAGGTCGAGTCGTAGTTCGCCGGAGCGGACGACTCCCGAGCCCTCCAGTCATCCCCCGAGCCCTGTATCGCAAAAATCTCGTTCCCTATCGCTTTCTCCATCATCTGCACACCCCTGATCAACCGGATCCCTCGTGGTTCCGCGAATCGAGGTTCCAACTCCGTCGCTCGTCGGAACCTCCCGATCGACTGGGACCTCTAGGGGCCAAGCGGAGACCATCAGGAGACGTGGTGACCTTCCAGGCACGTACAGAGACCATCAAAGGTGACAAAGAAGGTCGGAGGCACCGACTATTCATGATCGAAGCTCACCGCGCGCGAGCTTCGTCCATGTTCGTCCACCTTGCTCCATCGTCGTCCGATCAAGATGAAGACCACGGGCATTCAACGGTGAAGCATCATCGACCGTCAGATGGGCGACACGTGTATAAGTGAAACGCCATCAGCCGTCCATCCGCGCTTAAGAGGGGTAATTTACACCTTTAGCCCCTGCCTTTTTGTATTTATTGTTTAGTCCATTAAATATTATGTAACGTTTAAAATAAAGTGGGTATTTTGTAAGAAGACCCCTGGGTTTATTGTATTTACACTGAGGTCCAATCCACGTCAGATTACGTGAGGTCCCACGTGCGTTTGGAAAAATTTCATCAATGCCCATGTATTTATTTGTATTTCGTAAAGGTCCACTAAAGAAAGTTTTTGTGTTATATTTTTGTAAAATTTTCACGCAAACCCCTATGCTTTATGAAATTGCATTTTGGACCCTGTGCGTGTGAGTCACGTGTAGTCCCACGTGATTGGTAAAATTGTCAGGACCCCCTGGCGGGTTTTGAAATATGTGTTTGGTCTCGAAACTACATGTTTACGTTCAAAAGTTTTGGTATATTTGCACAGAGCCCCCTGAACTTTATTTTATTTGCAAAAATACCCCTGCTAGTGTTGAAATTTCTTTTTGTTTTCCCTATTTATTGCATGCCTCTATTAAATTCCAAAAATCACCAAAAAATTACCATAGGTTCCTGTTGCATTGTATTATCACGTCATATTTTTATTTTGCATTTTTATTACATTTTCGTATTTATAAAAATTCAAAAATATACATTTTTGCTACTGTTTGCATTAGAAAATACCAAAAAATAGTAAAACCCTTTTAAAAATCCCAAAAAATACCTTTTATGTGTTTTAGTATGTTTTAATTTCTGTCCAAAAAACATTAAAAATTTCAAAAGAAAACCCATAAAAATTACAAAACTCCAAAAATCTTCATAAAAATCTTAAAAATTCTAGAAAATCCCAAAAATCTCATTTTTATCTCTAAATTTTCTCTGTACTACTAGCTTTATTTTAAAATTAATTTGAGGAATTTTGGATACTATTTGATATTTTTCATCCTCATTTTAAATTCGGCCAGCAATCTATTTCACTGTTTACTCGTATTTTTGACTTTAAAAATACCAAACAATTAGGAAAAATCTAGAAAAATCACAACAACATTAGCAAAATATAAAAATCACAAAAATATTTTTTACTGTATTTTGAGTATTTTCCCTATTTTCATCTCTCTCTTATCTCTCTTTTATTATATATTCTATATGGCTTTATATCTCATTTCAAAAAGAAAATATAAAAACATACAATATAAAACAAAAACAAGAAAATTAAAAATTAAAAATCAAATAAAAAATTATAAAACCAAAAATCAAATAAAAAATATAAAAAACCCACAAAAAGACTTGTGTGCATACATGACTAGCTTGTATATAAATAAGTGTAGGCTACCAGTTTTTGGTCTCTGTGGTTCAACCTCTACATATTTACACAATATGCATCATTATGATAGAGTTAATAAATTTTAGTTCACACTTTTGGGACTTAATTGCTTTATTTTGATTGTGGGTTAATTTCTGATTAATAGGGGTTTCATGAGCGGTCACCTCAACGACACTGTGGTCCTACCTAGTGTGGACTACTTTAGACCCTCGCCAAATCCCTGTTGTCAGACGGCGCCGTTGCCGGGGAGCAATGGGCGTATCTTACTTTAGTTTGTCATGTTGTAAATATTTGCATGAACTTTTGTTAATATTCATGAATTGCCTGTAAATATTTACTGCCTTTGTTTATATTCTGTGATTATTTGTGCTAATCCCTTTTAATTGCAACTTTGATGCGAGGGTCTGCCATGCGAGTACGGTCTTCTAGGAGGCCAGTGCAGCCATGCATGAAGGAGGGTCACGACTGTTTGACCAGGTGGGGCAAGCACCAAGGAAGCAAGAAGAAGGCTTAGCTAGTTAAAAAATGTAATTTTATGAGAGAGAGAGAGAGAGAGATAATTTTGGCATGTGATAACTTGGACTCTACTCTTCACAACGAGGTCCAGTGCCCGGGTGTCTGTTCACCTGGGGGCCTCATCGTGACTTTTCGTGTTTTCCTGCTTTCTTTTCTTTGTTTCCCGCTGTTTTGAGCTTTCCGCATTTTCTTTATTTTATTTTGTGTGCATGGAGCCCCTAGATTTAGGTTGCTTGACTCGGTAGCTAGGTCCACATATTAATAAGAATGCATGTTCCTATAGTATCATATGCTTGGACTTAGTCAAATCATAAAAATGTTCTTCACGATTAATAGCAGCTAAAGTTTAGGGCGATTTTGTCGCTTGCACACCGCCATGTAGACAGGTTTAAAAATTCTGTTTTGCATACCGCATGGAGAGAGCTGGGATGCACTGTAAGTCCTCTAACTCATCATGCATCATTCGGTTCAATGGTGAGATTTCCATCATGGAACCAACTTGCACGGCTTTTCCGCTATCTCCCTCTGATTTTGAGCACCTAGGATATAAATGAGAATCTACAAAAATGTTAGGCGCTGGTATGAAAACAGACTCAAAAAAAGTGAAAACCCCAAAAAAACTAAAACAAGGGGACTTCTAAATAAACTTTGACCTTAATTAAAATTCGTAATGGATCATCATTGTATTGGGTTCATAAAGCCCTCATTGTTTTCAGATATCTTCGAAGGGGGACCAAAACCCTACTCCCATGAGCGAGGTACGTCCCATAAGGAATAGAGCCAAAATCTCATTCTACACCTGCCTTGTGTATCGCATGGATTTCTGAGGTAATGGTGCTTCTATCGTACGTGACCGAGTAGGGCCTTGTCAGCGATGGTGTTCCCGCCTTGTGTGGAACATCGACATGTCTAAAGTACTGAGCATAGGCCACGCCTTCACGGGGGTGTCTGTCTCATCGGTTTGCGTCCGAGTAGGTTCTTGCACGCTCACAGGTGATTCCGTACCGAGCGAGAACCGAAGTATTGGTTTCGCCTATCGGCTTCCTCTCTCTATTTCTTTGGCTGAGTAGGAATCCAGGAAGGGTTACAAGGACCTCAAAAAGTACAGACTATAGGTTACAAAGGAGGAGGACAAGTACGGGATTCTTTTCTGGCAGTACTCTCTCTCCTATAGGGTTAGCATGCTAAGGACTTGTTAAAAGATATGCTCGAAATAACAACTCTAAACTAAAAAGATAATAAGTATCCAAACCTTCATGGCTTCACATAACATGAGTTGGTGAAACCGATTTTGTATTGTGTTTGTATGGATCTAGATTAAGGTTCAAAGATCAAGTCGCGCGCCTTTGCGCGCATTTTGTTGTATCATTCTCCTTTGACCCCCCTCAGTCGAGCCTTTCTACTGTTTTACACTCCTCTTTATTCCTCGTTGACCATCGTATCCTTCTTCCAACATACAATCCTCCTTGTGCTTCGCGAAGTCGATCTATGGATGGTTTCCGTCGAGATCCCGGCGATACCCACATCGATTCCATAGACTCAACTTCGCCAATAAATTCGAGCGATTCC
Organism: Ottelia alismoides; assembly: GCA_037367405.1. Classification (NCBI taxonomy): domain Eukaryota; kingdom Viridiplantae; phylum Streptophyta; class Magnoliopsida; order Alismatales; family Hydrocharitaceae; genus Ottelia; species Ottelia alismoides. Next base: position 160,352 of record JAZKJV010008012.1, on the reverse strand, counting down.
CGAGAACCTGACCTGGACTTTGCGGATCGATCTCCAGACTCCTCGTCTTCTACCTTTCTTTTGACCACCCAATAAACTGAGATCACTTTTGTCCCACTCTCGCCGTTGTAAATGGAAGTCGATCACAATCCATATCCTTTTCCATTCACAACATGCTAGGATTGACCTTAATTCCAGATTCATCATGACAGCTGTATAATATTGCAAGTGGTCTGATTAGGATTCTCTCATTCTGCAGATAGAAGACATACCAAGCCATGGATTCTAATCCGGAATTCATTTCGTCAGACTCAGACCCTGACATGGCTCCTCAAGGAAAGGGCAAGGGTCAGCAGCCACCCCAACCAGAAGGACAGATGCCTAATCAGAATCAAGTTAATGCACAATTGTTGGCATCCATCCAGGCTATCCAACAACAACTGACAGAGTAGGCCCTAGCACAAACTGCTTTCCATGATATGCTGAATGATATAATGAACAGAGCTGAGGGAGGAGGATGATGAGGAGGAGGTGGTAATCCTCCAGATGATGAGGAAGAGTCGGAACAGGGGAGACCCAGACCTACACTAAAGGAGACCTATAATCCTGGAGACAACCAGATGATCGAGTGGATCCTCATTCCACCGGTGCATGCTCACTTTGAGCTGAAGCCCTAGTTCCTCGCTCTTCTTCCATCTTTTCATGGAAAGACCAGCGAAGAGCCGTATATCCACCTGCAACAATTCTCACGCATCTGTCGTACTACTCACTACCCCAATGTTCCTCTGGACATTGTCAAAATGATGGCATTCCCTTTCAGCCTGCAAGACAAGGCCCTCTACTGGGGCAACCATCTGGGGAAGGTTGTGACAACCTGGGAGGAACTGAAGTCAGCTTTCCTGCACAAGTTTTACCCTCTCGGTCGGCTCAACCAGATGCGAGCACGAATCAGTAACTTCTCCCATGGAGCCCATGAATCTATCCACGAAGCATGGGAGAGGTTTATAGATCTGCAGGAGAAATGCCCTCATCATGAGATCTTGAAGACCAGCTTAGTCCAACATTTCTTTGGGGACCTGAACATCAAAATCCAAAGGCTCGTTGACACAGCATGTAGGGGCTCACATTTCAATAAGGATGAAGATGTAGTCTGGCAGATATTTGAAGAAATGGTCGAAGGAGAGGCCACCCTCTCTTCATCAAAGCATAGCAAAAACAGCCCCAGATCCTCCAGAAACAAGTACACATGGCAGCGTCCCGCGAGGCAGAGAGAGATGAGAGATCCAACCTCAGCATCATCGGGGGCCATCTCTCGAAGGTTGATATCATTGAGAAGCGATCACAGGACCTAGAGAAACTTGTTGTGATCGAGAAGAGGACTCAGAACCTTGACAAGCTAGATCAGATCACCAAACAACTAGAACTGTTGGTGGGCACCATCAACTATGTCCAGTCGGCAGCACCATCAAAAGCTCCAGCTGAGAAGAAGGACGATCTACCACCGCCACATCAGCCTCAGCCGAGCCAGCAGCCACCGGCAGTCCAGCATGTGTACTACGTGCAGGCGCCTGACCAGGTCCAGCCGCAGCAGCAGATGGTTGTATACCAACCAGAGTTTGTATCAGGATCCGATCCAGTATTCCTCCTATACTTAGGATCTGATCATCCTAAGTATAGCCATAAAATGTAATGATATGGAGCTGGGGCGAGTGATTCGAATCACTGAGGAGGGAGGGAAAATATATACAAGAAGGAGTGAGAATATACAAGGATCGAGAAGGTTTGTGACGAACCTTCTTGCGGGAGCGAGGATGTAAGGAATATACAAGTATGTTGCTATCGAAATTGTCCTCAGATGAATAGTAGTGAGGTGAAGGGATCGTCCAACGAGGGTCGACACACGGCTGCTTGCTTAGATACGGCTTAAGAATAGCCGAACTGAGCTCACTCATATTAATCACCTTATCCGGACCAGATGAGGACTCCTCAGAAAATTCCTTCTCCGGAATGTTGAAGGAAATTTTCTTAGTCGGTTTTCTAGAACCTGAATCATTAAGAGGGAGATGAGAGCGACACGCCTTGAGAGGTTCGGGGGAACACCTCAAGGAATCGATTATCGACTTCCTCTCACTAGATAGCCAACTAGAAGAGGGAGCAACCGTGTTTTTATGTGGAGTCAATTTAGTCTTGGTTGTTTCCTTTGAAGGTCTGGGATGTGATGCGGTGCTGACCATGGGTTCCTCATCAGACGAGTCACCATATATATTAGAATATTCCTGAAGGGTCAGCACACATCTCGAGAAGGTGTTAGTGATCTCAGTTGGCATGCCATTATTGGGCTCTTGTGTCGGATCATCAAAATGATCAATGCAATCAACAAAGGTCGTGTCCGACTCAATGATAGCTTCTGGTCGTGAGTTCTCTTTAGAAGTTGTCACGGTGGTGGTGCAAGCAGTTGATGAAGTAGAGGTGTGGGGAGTCTTTGATCCAACGGTCGTCTGGACAGTCGGTCTCTCAGGTGTAGCAGAGAGGTGGGACTCTTCTTCCTCTCAATGGTCACGACTATCAACGGATGTGCGGGTCACCTTAGAGTAAAGTGCATCAAAGAATGAGTGAGGTCAAAGCGTTCCCAATGTTGTAAAATCGATTTCCCGAGTCTCGCAATCTATAGTCGCCTTAGCCAAGGCTAAGAACGGCTTCACGAGAATAATAGGAGTCTGAGTAAACTCTCCTCGGTGCTCAATGTCAATGATCGTGAAGTCCACCTAGAGTAGAGCACCTTGGAAAGTAACGATGACTGAAATGTTTCCTCTCGACCGTTTGATAGATCGATCAGCCAGCTGAACGATCTCTCTTGACTTTCTGTTTGGCTTGAGTTTCAGCTTGTCAAACATAGAGGTCGGGAGGATATTTATCGACGAGTCAACATCGATTCTCGCATGGGTAAAGATGGTGTCTTTGATTTCACATTCAACTCGGGGAAACCGCTTCACTCTACGGCTTTTGATCTTTCTCCCCATCACCAAGGAGGTGGCCATAGACACTATAAGTCTTTCAGTCCTTGTCCTCTTATTGCCCGACCTCTTGGGCATCATCTTACTCTTTACAAATCGTTTGAGGTTGGGAAAGTGATCTATGGCCTTTATTAAGGGAAGATTAAAATTAATTCTTCAATGAGTGCTTCCCTTAGGGTAGGATCCAAAATTTTCAAGTCTTTTTCATTTTCAATTTTTATGTGGTTTTTTGGTTTTTCAATTTTTTGGGTATTTTTGGTGGATGAATGATCAGACTCTGGATTGGAGGGTAAGTGGTTAGTAGAAAAGGGAGATAGAATGGACTCCAGCTGTACAAAAGATGTGTGTTCCCTAATACTCGCTCGGTTTTCAACATCAGATCTACTTACTTCCTTCTCCACTTTCATACCCAGGCTGGCAGAAATTGAGTGCAAGATTTCGATGACATCTCTCAGCTTGTTACCAAATGATTCATTTTACTCAATAAGTCTGGAAATGTCATCCTCCAAATGTTCTCATGACAAATCATGGGAGAGTTCTGCTCAATTGGAGGATACTGCTGAGATGTTGGGGTCTCATACTCAACATACCTAGACTCTGGCGTGTAATGCTGGGTCGAGTATGGACCATCCAAATGGCTAATATTGGTCGGAGCCTCATATGATGGAATCCGTGAAATAGGGATTGATAAGTCTAGCTTATGAGTCCAATCTTGTGAATAAATAGGCTCTTCTAATGTGTGATATAAAGGCTGGCGCTAATGGAAGCTTGATCACTAAAGTCAATCAAGTCTGGGAAATCCTGATGTGCGGGCCTCTCTATTTGGGTTGTTCGATCGACCAAGTTGTTCTGCCAGCCATCTGTCTCACCAGTGGCTTGCTCTTTGTATGGTTCACTGATTCCAGCAAGCTCTCGAGAGTAAGGACAGTTAACCCAAGGTGGAAGTGGATCCGGAATGTTAGAATATGGAGTAGGTGAGAAATGTGAAGAAGTGGAGAAGTCGGTCGAAGTTCTGACTTCATAATCTAGTTGAGGTGGAACCGACCACAGGTAAGGGTCTCCCGTGGATGGCGGAGGATACATAGAAGAAGGAGAAAGCGAAGATGAACGATATATGGTCGATGAGGAATGACCGGAGGTCTCAGGGTATGGGGACCAATATCCCGACATCTTGAGGAGGAAAGGATGAATGTAAGAAGATTGAGGTAGAAAACGTGCAATTACACAGGAACACACACGGACAAACACAATAACAAACGCAAGAGTAAACCCTGAGTTCACACTCAACACGGTGAAGGACCCGAAACCGAGTCCGATTGGTCTGGTTGATTTTAAGTGTGATTTTTCAGACAAATAGCAAGAAGTTACGCAACCTATAGGGGAGTCAGCTAAAAGCCGGATGCGTCTCCCCTGTTTAACCTGTCGCTTTAGATACCAATGCCCTTCCTTTCTTTGCTCCTATCCCGAGCCGAAAGTTCAAGGACCTTCCCCTATCTACCTACAGAGTAGGCGGAGGCTGACAAGGCTGTAACTTCACCCCTATCTACCTGCAAGCGCAGGTAGAGGCTACTAGCAACTTGTCGCGGTGCACCGCAATTTCACCCCTATCTACCTACCGGAGTAGGCGGAGACTACTTGGTGCTGGTCAGTTGAACCCAAAGCTCAGCCGGTGATATTTGCTCGGATCGGGGTACGCGATAAGGAAGGCAGGGGTTTTTGGCTCTGCCCTAGGGTGCTCACACACTCTAGTACCCTCACTCAACCTTAAAACAAGGTCGGGGTTAATCTCCTGCAAACAAGTGTTAATTTTAGTCATTTTTTTGGTCCAATTCAATTAACAGTCCCGATTTTAGAGATTAGTTGTCACTGATATTAATCCACACAAGCAATCACGTCTATCGTCTAGTCCCAATTCCTTTATCCTAGGTTAGAAAACCGAGAGAGAGAGAGAGAGAATCGGAAAAAGCCTATGCAATCGAGAAAACGACGATGAATGCTTGAGTGAGAATACTTACAGTGCCTCCAGCTCTCTACAATGCGGGATGCAATACTGAATTGAAATTTTTACACTAAATGAATGCAATCGAGAAAAGCCGCTCCTAGACAGACAGTTCTATTGGCGAGTGAAGAACAAATTGAATTTGGCTAAGTCCTGCAGTCTAAGTACGTCTTTTAAGTGTGAAGTGTGGTCATAGAATTTTATGGCTACAAACAGTCCCTAAAATAGCTCTAAGAGCCGCAAGTGCATGTCCTATTATACGTAAAGTAACCACACAGCACACGGGGACACGTTTTATTATGACTTACACGCGCGAGAACCCAAACGGGAACCGCTATAAATGTAGACACTTTTTTACAAGTAAAAAAAATAAATAAAAATCTTTTTGGCATCTCAACAGCCGACTTGATCCACGAATCGTCAGCCTCCGATGTACTTCGAGATGCATCGACTTCAGGAAAGCCGCTCCAAGTCCGTCGGGCCCTCGCACAAAAAGATACAAAAATGTCAGAGAGAGAGAAAAATAAATAAATAGAAAAATAATTTGAAAAATAAATTATTACAAGGTCGTTCGGGGATCAGACTACCCGAGTGACTAGAAAACGTAAATCTAATTTTCCAAAGTGATCCTAAGCCGTTTACCTCCCCAGCAACGGCACCATTTGATAATCCGGGGATCTACTCTTTTTAATGGTGTCGAATTGACGATTTCATTGCAGTCAGATAATTCCGGATCGATAAAAAATAACCACACAAACCGATGGTTCGTCGAATGAAATTAAGTGTGGTTTTATGTTTGTTTAACCTGGGCAAGCCCCAGGGTCGACTCAAGGAGGCAAAGGAACTCGGGATCAAGTTAGAGGATTAGATCGTGGTTTTCCAAGTGGGATTTTTTTAATTTTTTTTATGTAATAAAAAATGCCAATGCACAAATGCATATGAATTAGGTTATTAAGAAAACAAGCTACTTAGCCAAAATTAATTTGAATGTGAAATTAGTCCAAATTGGCCAAGTTATATTTTTTCTGTAAACCTAATCCAATGATGAATGCAAATGTATTTGTTTTTGGAATTTTTGGATTTAAGATGCACAAATGAAAAATGCAAACTTTTTTGGGATTTTTTATGCAATTTTTCGTGCAAATGATATGCAAAAAATGTGAAAATTTCACTGGAAGATAAATATGACGAAATTAAGCTACATTATTTTTTTTGGAATTTTCTGACACTTTATGATTTTTTAATAAATTTTCAACTGAAAATAGAGCGATTGTACGTATTTAATTCCTAATTAATCCATGAAATCAACTTATCCAGCGAACTATTTATCTCAAATAGATATTTTAATCAATAATCCAGGAGAACTAAAATTTCTCAAAAATGATCTTTGTGGATTTAATTAAAAATCAATTACAGAAATAACTAAGGAATTTATTTTATGCAAACAACAACTCCAATTTCGATGAAACTTGGATAGTAATTAAAGCACAAATAAAGGCATCATCTCCCATTTTTTTCACAATTATTAGAGGAATAAATATGGCTGTGCGAATTTCAGAGCTTAAATGGGCAAAATATCACTGATTTTCAATCTTTGGTTTTTAAAAAATAATATGTTGTCACAAAAATATAAATAAATAGCCACGAGATAAAGAATATGTTGCTCTACAAAATACTAATTTTCTAATAAAAAAATGATGCAGCAATATTGTCCAAATTATCATGCGAAGTCAGGGGTATCAATGCAATACATAAATTAAAACAATAAACTCAAACTGTGTATAAGGCCACTTCTGCAAATATATAAACATTTAGGGACATGAGTGCAATTTTCATAGAATAAAAAAAATAAAAATTGACCTTTTCTTTTCCCCCAAGCTAGGCTAGGGCAAAAGACGTGGGCAGCGGGCTAGGCGAGGTGGCGCGTGTCACGGTAGAAGGCGGACGGGCGGAGGGTGGCGTGTATGCGAGCCTAGGGCGGCGCAGTTCCCCGACGATGAGCGCGCTAGGGCCAGGAGGGGGCGGCGCTGCAGGGTCCATAGCGGTACACACCTGCACGTGGAGCAGATGCGCGGGGTCGACGCGAGGCGGTGGCGCGGTTATGTGCGGCTGTGCACGGCCGCAGCACTTGGCGGAGGGTGGAGCAGCGCTGACGAGGGGCGGCCGCAGCGACGGGCGGTGCGTCTGGGGATGGTGCGGTGTGGGGCGGCACCGCACAGAGGGACAGCGGCGATCGACAGGGGCGACAGCCTCTCGCTGGTCTCTGACAGGGGCGGGGCAGCTTCTGGCGTAGCGGCCGCGCGACGGGCAGCGGCAGCAGGCCGCTAGCGGGCAGGCGACGCACTTGGGAGAGGAGGAGGACGTGGAGGCGGAGGCCGGGCAGCGCGACCGCAGCTAGAGGGGCGGGAGGATTCGTGGGGGCGCCTGGAGGCGGCGGCTGGTCAGGTGGTCGGCAGCGTCAGAGCAGTCGACGGCGGCGGCGGAGCATCCAAGGAGGAGGCGGCTACGACTGCTTCTTCCCTGTGCTTTTTTTTATTTTTTTATTTTTTATTTTCTTTTTAAACAGGAAAAAATATGAATGAATTGAAATGAAGTGGTGTATGTGTGTGATGTATGGTGATGATGAAATAAAATGAGGATGGTGAATGATAACTGAAGTGATAATGGTGTTGTGATCACGATGAAAAACAAGGAAGAAAATAGTTAGATAAAAATAAAATAACAAGGAAAGAAAAGGGATAGATAATTACCTGGAATTTCGCCCGATTGTGGAGTTGCGGTGTGCGACTTCCGGTTGTCGCCTCGAGGAGATGGTAGGTGCTCCGAAGCTTGAGCAGCTTGTGTGGAAGCTGCAACAAGGAGTTGTGAGGCTCCTTGGATCTCATCACGACCGAAGATGGCCGAGCTCGTTATCGCTCAGATCGTCTCGTCCGTGCTGTCACCAGGAACGATATGAGGGTTGGGGCTCTCTCTCTCAAGATCGGTGGATGAGGAAAATGATGGAGATGGTGGTGAATAAAAAGAGAAGGGGGAGTTGGAAAAGAGATGGAGAAAGTGGAGAAAATGGTGGAGGAAGTGGAGAAGATGTTGCTTGGAGTAGAAGGCAAGTAGAGGAGAAGAGGTAAAAGGGGAATAAAATAAATAATTAATAAAATAATATAGTAGGCTACTAAAAATAATTAAAATATTAATAAAATAATAATAATAATAAATCTGAATAAAATAAATCCGAAAATAATGAAAAAAAGGGGTGACATGTGGCGGCTCCAGGAGCTGCCACATGTCACTCCTAGAAAATTCAAAAATTAAATGTAAAGAAAAAGAAAAAAGAAATAACAAAAGAGATTAAATCAAAAAGTAATCAACACGAAAGTTGCTCGCCTGGACGAGATCTACAAATTTTGTGAAGGGCCAAAAATCAAAAGAAGTCTTCTATACAAATTGTATTTTTGGGTGGTACCTTATAGATATAAAATACCGCATTTTATCTTTTGTATTTTTTGTCATTTTTATAGAAGAGAAAAATCAAAATAAAAATAGAGAAGATATAAAAAGAATATTACAACTTAATCTATTTTTTTGGATTTTTAATAATTAAGAAAATAAAAGGATAAAATGAAGGGTAAAAAGGTTAATATATACAATATACAATAGGGGCCCAAAACCCAAGTTTTGCATACGACCTCCGATTTTTATGAAATTGGTCTTGTTTCGAAGGTCTTTGAATGTATATTACTTTAAAAGTGAATAGACCTAAATCAGGCACTGTATGAGAGAGATATGCACATTTAAGGTTCATGGTCTCAAACTTGGACTCGGGTTTTATTAGTCACTTTTACAAGTTAGTATTTTTTAGATATTTTTTTATAAGTGATAGTAATATACACAGTATAGGGTCAGTTTTATTGACTTGGGAGGGGGATAAAACATAGATAATTAGGTGAATATTTATGGATATTTTACAAGTGAAAATAGGCTTCATATTTAAAGCAAATATGGATGCTAAAATGCATGTGTTATGGATGCATGTATGAATGCTATTTATGCAAGATAAAGGGAAATATGCTGCTAAATACTAGGGAATAAGTCTCTATTTTCAACTTTAAGAGTGATGAATCACATATTCATCATTACCTTCACCTCCATTTCAACCTTTGATTTCTCCGTTTCTCATGCTTACTTAGACTAGTTAATTACATAGTTATACCTTTTAATCAACATCTCAAATCACAGTCGAAGATCATGTTTAATTCCCTCTCAAATCGCCTCCCATTTTTGTTTCCATATCACTGTCTGGAACCTTATTTTGAGCTGCTATATCTCCTAAATTTTGATCGACTCATCTTTGAATCGAGCTTCAAATTCTCATTTGCAGGTTCTTGTACATCTTATGGAGCATCAATCCATCGTCTGGAGTTATTTCTCTTCACCAATACATCGACTGAGCAGTAGAACTTCATCCAAAACTTCAATCCCTAGCTGGCCAGACTTTCATACATCATCGCCTTCTCCCTCTAATTCGCCACGGCAGGCGAGCTCGGAAGAGGTAGGTGACCTCCTCCTGGCCCTGACTGAGGTCTCCATCAGCCGCGAAATTGCTGGAGATTGATCAAAGAGGGAGATGGCCATCGCCACTCCAGAAAAGGGGAAGAATGCCCAAGAATAGCAGACACACAATATGGCGACATGTGGCGTACACAGACGGCCACGATCACGTAGGCTCTAATACAGACCATTCATCTACGAAACGGTGGAAGAATTACGCTCAAGCCCCTGCTACTTTTCAGACTCCATAGCGCTCCAGAAGTTTTGCCATATTTATATTTAAGAACCCACACGGGGACCTAAGTGTAAGAATACAAAACTTTTCTTACAAATAGGTCCCTGACCAGGGGCCTATTTGAAAGAAGAGATCTTATCTTTCTTCTATTTTCTTTTATTATTTTTACATTAGACTTTGGAGTATATTGTTGACTCTAGACATTATTATATCATAGTATTTATTTTTACATTTTATTTTGTTTTGATTTTCGAAGGATTTTATCAAGGTTTTATTCTTCGCTTATCGAAGCATTTTGAGTTTGTTTAGATTCCTTTTTCGAGCCCGTCGCTCGAGCATTTTCTCCACTATATAGTATCATCTACATATTCCATTTTTTCACATATTATATAGTAGATAAGTCATTTGAAATAATATCACATTGAAAACTAAATAAAACTTGGAAAAACTAAAAATCTAATAAAAATTCAAAAAAATCTAAAATCGATAAAAAAGAGTTTTCTCACTTTTTTCGAGAAGAAATTGAAAATCACAAAAATATCTCTTTTCCTCAAAAATCAAAGTATTGCTATTCTGCTTCCTCGAGTTCGACACGGGGACACTTACCTGGTTAATAAGTAGTGTAGATAAAATAGGAGAGAGCTGAATTTTATCACTCGCAAAACCTCAGTTATCACCATCTCCTCTGCCGGGTTGGACTAGAAACTAATGATCTCTTCGTTTAGAGGCTTCAATCACAAACACACTTCAAGAGGTATTCATATATATTCTTTGTGGTTTAGATGAAATGATTCAATAATAGTTCTTGTATCATGTGATTTCATCATTTTAAAAAAATTTAAATTCCGCTGCCCCGAGCAACTAGTGCGACTAGTCGATCCTGGTCGCATATGATGAGATCTTCACGCTTCTCTGTTACGCTTAAGGTTCTTTTCATAACCTTTAAGTGGTATCAGATCCTTGGTCGAGTGTCTTGGATATGATCTAAAATCCTAGGTGAACAAGGTTTGTTTTTCGGATGCACGAGGACTTGTTGTTTTTGCATTGGATGCAAGATTTGAATTGGTTTTTCGCTAAAATAAAAATCTAAAGTTTGTGCACTGTTTGGAGGTGTTTAGGTTATTAAAAATGTATTTATAATGTCTAAATATGCCAAAAAAATAACAACCTATTATTGGTATCTAAAGTGCATAATTAAGATTCGAATAGTTCTAGGCACAAAATTGTTGTTGCATGTATTCTCGGATTTGTAAGAATTAATTTTGCTTACTGTTTTCCCATCATGAAACATGAAATAAGCACTTGGATCATATAAAACAAAACCAACTGATCGCTCGAATTTATTTCATGCAATTCCGAATCCGTTTGCACTAGATATTTCATATTTAGTGGAGATGGGTCGGGAGATTATTAGATCATCAAATCTCTTTGCTTGATGTATTTATTATTCAATGGAAACAATGGAAATTATTAATTTGTCTTGATTAAATATGACACCTAATAAGTAAGAAAATAATTGTACACATCATTGGCCATTCAATGTATGTTTCATGAAAACCCTAATTTATCCTACAATAGTTGTAGGGCAATTTTTACATGCAAATCATGGTTGCTAAATATGCTTAGAAATTTTAGGATACTAAAAAATGTTTTAAGATATCTAATGTTTTTGAGTGATTATGATGTTGTATAATGCCAGTCATCAAAGTTGATCGATAGGACCACAAGTACATTGACATTATTTTGTATCTCAATAAGAATGGTGAAGGTGTCTCAGAACGGTGAAGGTGTCTGGTCAAGGTTTGCTGCCTTGGTTTACTAATAGCGCCTTGTGATGAATCCATGACTCATCACTCTATATGGATGTTTTAGCCAAATCCCCTTAATAAACGTCTAAGTAATCCCCTTAAAATTGATGAATTAACATTCACTAATTGTACTAATATTAAAGTTTAAAATATGTAAAGAATTAACCCTTATTGAGATTATTATTTTATATGTAAATAATATGTATTTTAACCTAATTTTCTCTAATTTTTTAACTAACTTGTCATAAAGAATTAAAATCCATAAAAACAGGAAAAAATACAAGAAACAAAAAACATCTACAATTGTATATTATGTACATATTTTATCTTTGCTGACTTTATTTTAATGTTTTCTAACCTATAAAAATACATAAAAATTAGATTAATTATATATATTGTAAAAAAATAATCCACTAATTAAAAATACAAAAAATCACAAAATACAAAAATATAGTATTTTTTTATAGAATACTTCTAAAATTATGTTTAGCATAGTTGACTTCTTTTGATTTGGGCCCTTACATGAAAGTTGTAGATCTTGTCGAGACGAACACCTTTCATGTAGATCACTTTTTGATTTGACTTCATTTACTATTTCCTTTTAATTTTTCTTCTTCTTCTTCTTTAATTCCTATATATATTTTAATACTTTATTATTATTATTTATTTTTATTTTTCAATTTTTAAATTTTAATTTTACTTTCTTTTCCCTCTTTCTTTTCTTTTCCCCTTCTCTTTCCCCTCTTCTCCTTTCTCTGACAATACACAAGACGTATGCTGACCTTATAAGAATATTACAATTTATATGGAGACTCATCTAATAGGGAACCCAAGGTCAACACCTGATGAAACCCAGTTTCATGTCATTAATTCACGGTTATTAACCCCCTATCTTAGACTCACTGTCAATAAAAATCAGATTAATCATTATATTTGTCTAACCATTGGAATAAATTAGAAATACAAAAAATAACGAATTTAAAATCGCATTTTTAAGTCTTTAAAAATGCTCACAAAAAAATTTCTCCCCTTGTTTGACTCTTTTCTATTTTTTGTCAACATGAAACTTGTAGATCTCATTGAGATCTACAACTTTCATGTTATGAATTTTTCCAAATTCGGCTATCTCCCCCCTCTTTTTTATGATTTTCTCCTGAATAATCTGATTGGGCCACGTGGTGCCTTCTGATTGCGCCACGCGGCCCGTCTCTTCGCGTGCCACGCACCCTCCTCTTTCCGTCGTTAGATCATCCCATTCTCCTCCATATCGTTGTCGTCCATTCCCTCTACAAACATCAGCCATCCGATCAACCTTCAGATTCCATCTCCATCATCCTTTAGCGCCTTAACCTCAGCTTGCCACGTGTTCTCTCTCTGGCCGCAAAATCTTCTCTGGACGCTCCCATCTCAGTCGTCACCACCCGCCTTTGATATCCATCATTCGGTCGAGCCCCAGACTCCATCTCATCTGTCCACCAGCACCGCTTCTTCCTTGCGCCATGTCGGGCTTCCTGCCGCTCTCGATCAAATCCAGACCGCTCACGCATGACCACCTCTCAGTCATTAGATCACGAGATCCAACGGCCAAGAAGCCGTTGTCTACCTCCAGCCCCTCCCTCGCACACGTCGGCCACCTCACGCTACCTCTTCCCCCTTTTCATTTCCCCCATTGCTTATGCTATCTTCACCATGATCTGAGCAACCTACGACATTGCCCATTCTTTATTCATCCTCGTGGGAGCCCACACACATCGTATCTCCCCTCCCATCGCTCCATATCGTCCACTCATGCCACGGCCTCCGCCATTAGAATCGTTGAGCTCCAACTTTAAATACGCCGTCGTCGCGCCACTCTATGGTAGTCAGCCTTTACGTGGGGCTCTGCCCAGCCCCTCTCCTCCTCCCCGTGACGGGGGAGGATTGATCGAGGTGCAAAGATGGTGGTGGTCCCCGGTGTTGACCCCTGGCCATCAAATGGCACCGTTGACGGGGACACTACTCATCTTTGTGTTGTTTAGATTTTTATTAATTAATTAAGAGATTATTTTTTATTCGTATGTCATTTGTTCATGTTGTCTTGCATTGTTAATTGTTTTTTCAATTGGTATCTAATGTTTGTTTTTGTGGCAGGTCCCTTGGTGACCAAGGAGGCGAGGAGCAGGCATTCTCTGCTGCGAGGAGCCACAGAAGCAAATTCTAGAGAAAAATCAAAGAAGAAAAAAATGTGTCTTGCATTTTTTATGTAATAATCATCTTTACAACGTCCTTCGATTGAAGACTCGTGTGTGTAAATGAACGAAGTTTTTCGTGGTTGTGTGGGGATCGCCCCTCTTGAGTGTCGACCTAGGATCAGGCACGCGGCCCTTCGAGCTACTTTTTATCCTTTATGTTTGATCGTCGGTAGGACACACATGATTCAAGACGCATGTAAACATCGCTTCACTTAGACAAATTAAAAGATGTTGTTCCATGCTAATAGAAGCATGTTAGGTGCAGTTTTTCATCGACTTGCATACATTCGGTTTTGTTCTTAAATTCAGTCCGAGATTTAACGAATTTTTGCTCAAGGAACTGCGTGTTTTCTCTCTTAGTATAGGTCATGATTTTTATCGACTACATGGCTTTTTCTCGACCTCCCTTCCAGGCTTGATCACCTAGGTTAATGGAAAATGGGAATGAGTGGTAGACAATGATTGCTTGATTTATGCTCGCCTTTAATCAGTGATAACCTTAAACAAGTAAATTGGGACTGATAATTGCAAGTCAACCTAAAATGGAGTAAAATCTTATTTTGGGAGAGCAACACCCTTGTTTACGTAGGATGTTTTTATTCAACTTTTTCTTGATTCCCACGTAAACTAGAATGTTTGATCACCAGTAAAAACGACAAGATAATTAACCAACATTTGTTGGTTTCACGTGTGAGTTGGTGAAATCAAAGGATATTGCATGCTTGTTTGAGCTTTGATTGCTTCAACACCCTCCCCTAGACCTTATGTACTCCATTCATATCCGAAGATTCATCCGCTTATTTGTACATCCATCCTTCTTCTTCATTCACCTCAGGTCTCCCCTAATATCAATTATCAATCTTTATACTTAGGCTACTCTCAGCCTAAGTATGGGGGGACCTGAATACCTGTGATTTTCTTACTCTTCTTTCCTTACCTTGATACTTAGCTTATTTTTAACTTAAGTATCGGAGGTGTCCGCCCCAGTTCCCGTATATTTTTCTATACTTAATAGACCTATGGCCTTGTATCATCTAGTGCTATGAGGACATAGCAAAGTTTAAATATAGGAGGGTATACCGAATATACAATATATGCACTTTAACTATATTTTGAATATTTTTGAAAAAATTAAATCTTTATGGTTAAAGAATAATCTTTTGAACTAAGTGGACAAAATTATTTTCAAGGCTTTTCTACATTATTTTCAAAGAAAAATATTTTTGAAAATGATTTGAAAAATGAGTTTCTCTTATTTTGAAAAATCATTTGAAAAATGTTTGGAAAATCTTTATTTGTTTAACATGGTGTTGAAAATTATTTTCTCGATTTCAAGGAAAGTGAGTCTAACTTTTGTTCTAACTTTAATCAAAAATCCATAAAAATGATGAAAATAAAAAATCCTTTAAGAGTCAAAAGTGACTACTAAACCCAAATAAGTAGCCACGTTCAGAGAGGGATTTCCCTTAGCAGAGTAGGTGGTTTAGAGGACATCGCGTAAGGCTCCATCCTAATGCAACGGGCTCTGGCCAGTACTTACACCTATACTGGTTGAATGTATATGCATCTACTCATTTAAGTTTAGGAAGACATTTTGTATTTTAAAGTCTTCATAAAATTTTTTGAAAAAAAATCAACACTTGGATGAAGGAATTGGAATAAATCCCCTATTTTTTTCACTTCCACACAGGATTGGTGATGTTCAAGAACACTCGGTTTATGAGGTATTGAGATTTTAGGTTAACCAGCCTTAGTCATCAGGATCTTAGACTTAAATATCCACATTTTCCTAGTTAGCCCGATTTGTGTGCTATATTGTATGCTTAGTCTCCTACCCTAAGAATATGATCAGCACTTCACATGCATGACTTTGGTCTCCATGAGATGAGTTGAAATTTCACTTGAGGGACTGGGATGAGGGATTAGAGTCTGTATTTGATCTCATGATGCTCGAGGACGGGATAAGATCATTGAAGGCTTCATGAAATCTGAGTGTCAACATTTTTAGCCAGTATGAGAACTTGGTTCTTATGTTAATCTCTTGATATTTACCTAAGTGCTAGGGTGTGAAATAAATAAAAAATTGTTGATCAGTGTGCACCAACTCTTGGTAAAAGCATTGGAGCTAGCCAAAATATTACAAAGCAATGAAATGTTAAAGAAAAGATCTCATTTCACAAAGTCAATCATCAAAGAGCTTCCACCAAAGGCGAGCGCTCCCAATCATTTCAAAGTGTCCACTTGGACCACCGCTATTAGGACCAGGAGTCGGGCTTGCACCAAAAAAGGGCTTTGCATCATAAATGCTACAAGTCTGGGTGTAGAAGGTACGATAGGTACTCAAAAAATACACACCGGTGTATTCTCAGGAAAACAAGTGCAGGCAGCTCCAACATCTCTTGACGGATGCAATGATCAACACCAAAAAAATTACGTTGAGTAAGTAAGGCACTCGAGAGGATCCTTGTTCCAATGAGAGGGAGAGAAGAAATGACACAATCTGAAACCCTCCATCAACTGGCCTTCCACCAAACACTTCTAAGTTTGAAAACTAAAGAGATGGTGGATTGGACGCAACATTTGATTTATTCCCTAGTATTGAGGATTGGGTCCTTAGGAGAATTTCTTGGACCGGGACCTTGGGTGACGTTGCGACTCTACTCTCATGAACGCAGTCAACACTTAAGTTCATATCCTTAGTTTATATGTATACAAGAGAGAATCTGGAAAATTAGAGGAATTGGATGCCTCTTGATTAAGGCGGGGTTGAGCTCTGAGATTTAGGATCTCTAAAATTGAGAGTTCTTGAACGGATCGGATCCTGTATGCACATGCACAAGGGGGTTGATCCAACTCATTCATTTTTTTTAGATGCTCGGGGACGAGCATAGTTTAAGTATAGGGGGTTGATGAAACCCAGTTTCATGTCATTAATTTACGGTTATTAACCCCCTAGCTTAGACTCGGTGTCAATAAAAACCAGATTAATCATTGTATTTGCCTAACCCTTGGAATAAATTAAAAATACAAAAAATAGCAAATTAAAAATCGTAGTGTTTTTAAGCCTTTAAATACTCTCACAAAAATATTTCTCCCTTTGTTTGACCGCTTTTCCATTTTTGGTCAACATGAAACTTGTAGATCTCATCGAGTTCTACTACTTTCATGTTTTGAGTTTTTCCAAATTCGTTCATCTCTCTCCTCTTTTACTTGATTTTCGCCTGAATAATCTGATTGGGCCACGTAGCGCCTTCTGGTTATGCCACGTGGCCCGTCTCTTCGCGCGCCACACGCCCTCCTCTTTCTGCCATTAGATCATCCCATTCTCCTCCAGATAGCCACCATCCATTCCCTCTTCAAACCTCAGCCATCCGATCAACCTTCAAATTCCATCTCCACTGTCCTTTAGCGCCTTCACCTCAGCTTGCCACGTGTCCTCTCTCCAGCCGTTCGATGTTCTCTAGACGCTCCCATCTCAGTGTCACCTCCTGCCTTCGATGTCCACCATTCGATCGAGCCCTAGACTCCATCTCATCCATCTGCCAGCACTGCTTCTTCCTAACGCCATGTGGCGCTTCCTGCGCCTCCCGATCATGCCGCCCTCGATCAAATCCATACCGCTCACGCGCGACCACCTCTCAGCCGTTGGATCACGAGATCCAACGGCTAAGAAGCCGTCATTTACCTCCAGTCCCTCTCTCGCACACGTCACCCACCTCGTGCTACCTCTTTCCCATTTTCATTTCCCCCACTTCTTCCGCTATATTCACCACGATCCGATCAACCCATGACGTTTCCCATTCTTCCTTCATCCTTGCGTGAGCCCACGCGTGCCATATCTCCCCTCCCATCGCTCCATATTGCCCACTCAAGCCATGACCTCCGCCATCAGAACTGCCAAGCTCCAACTTTAAATACGTCATCGTCGCGCCACTCTACGGTTGTCTGCCTTTACATGGGGCTCCACCCAGGCCCTCTCCTCCTCCCCGTGACAGGGGGAGGACCGATCGAGGTGCAAAGATGGCGGTGGTCCCTAGTGTCGACCCCTGGCCATGGTAGGCCAAGATCACGGTGCTCCATCACCGCTAAGCTGCTCCCCGTAGCCGGGGGAGTCCAGTGATGACCTGAGGTTCGTCTTGAACCTCAACCCCAAGCTCCGCTTCACCACAGCTCTGGTAAGTTCCCCTCCGATCCTTCTCTGCTTCTCCCCTTAGTTTCCCTTAATTAATTAGGTTCATCCATGCGCTTTCACCCTCCATTGACCATTGATTGAGCTTCGTACATCCCTCTGCTCATCTTCCCGATCCCTTGCGACCTCAGACCAGCTCCGACCCAACTGCTCTGCCCTCCACGGCGGAGGAGCATCGAGCCGCCACCATCTCCACTTACTTAGGCGCCCATTCTGTCTCACCTTGCCCACGTGAGTCACGCACACGCTTCAGCTATTTGTCCACTAACTCTTGCAGGTGAATGGCTTCATTGGTCGGAGCTCCGCCGGAGCCCTGTTCGCGAGCTCCTCATCCGACATACAGTCACCGCCATCGGCCTCCAGGACTCTCAGTAGCCTCCTGGAGCTTTAACGAAGATGGCAGACCTCTCAGGGACCTTGAAGGAGAGGCATCTTGAGCAGAAGGAGGTGGCGGAGCTCAGACAGCCTCGCCGAAGGACGAAGATCACCGCCGCCACCCACGGCGGAGGAGATGAAGCCCAGTTCTATAGGCACCGTTGGATGCACCCCCCGATGTCCATCCAACAGCTATCACTCAGCCATGTCTCCTTATCCGCACGCTACAGTCGCCGTTTGATTTCCTTGATCGGACTACCCACATAGATCCATGTCATCCGATCAGACGCTGCATACGATCCTGCAGGCTTGGAGCTCCGAGCTATCTCCGAGCCTCCATCGAGCCAACGATGACCCCGAGCCTCCCCCAAGCCTCCAGTGTCACCCAAGCCTAACCCCACATGCTTGGTCACTACGATTTGGGATTAATTATAGAGAGGTCCTCGTACTTCTTCAAAATTGCAGACAGGTCCAGACAGCATGTGCTGTCCACGCACACCTGGGGTATTTTGCACTCAGACCCTCACTGGTTTTAATAATTGCAAAAATAACCCCGTGCATGTGGGTGAATTTCAGGGAAGGTCTCACACTTAATTTTATTTACATTTTAGTCCCTCTCAGGGACATGTTTGCTAGTTATCTTCATGTTTTCTTGCATTTATGTCATTGACTTCATTTGGGAATATCTTAAGCATCTGAGCTCCGTTTGAGTTGATTTTGGTCTTGTTTTGAAGCATTTTTAATTCTATTTCTAATGGCATAACTGTTGTTCTATTTTGGCATTTTTTGTTTTTACTGACTAAATCCAATTATCTAGTGTCATTAATTCAATGATTCTCGTGCCATTACGGTCTCTTGTAAATGAAAATAGCTTCATGACCCCTTCTGAAATTGACCACCTTTTTTTGCTCATTAATTCTGTATAAATTAGGCACAATTGTAATGTTTTAATTTTGCATTTCTTTGCATGATGAAAAGAAAATAAAAAGTGTGTATCTTCATGTTTATTTCTGCATATTGTCTGTCTTCATGCATTCTTTGACCTATGGATCCTTAATTCAACACTTAGTTCAAACAATAAGAGTCTAAATATACGCTTAAGATGCTCGTATCCCTAAGTACGACCTTGGGCTTGCCCAACAAAATATAAATTCGACCGCTTTGACTTTAATTTGATACATGATTGAAGCGATTTTTGATTGACCGGATTTCATCTGACTGCAACGAAGTGGTTAATTCTGCATTATTAAGAGGGTGAAATCCAGGCTTTTCAAATGGCGCTGTTGCAGGGGACACGACTCATTTTTGTCTTGTTTAGATTTTTATTATTTAATTAAGTGATTATTTTTTATTTGTAGGTCATTTGTTCATGTTGTCTTGCATTATTAATTTTTTTCGATTGGTATCTAATGTTTGTTTTTGTGGCAGATCCATTGGTGACCAAGGAGGCAAGGAGCAGGTGTTCAGCGCTGCGAGGAGCCACAAAAGCAAATTCTGGAGAAAAATCGAAGAAGAAAAAATGTGTCTTGCATTTTTTATGTAATAATCGTTTTTACAGCGGTCTTCGGTTGAAGACTCGCGCGTGTAAATGAACGAAGTTTTTTGTGGTTGTGTGAGGATCGCCCCACTTGATTGTTGACCTAGGATCAGGCACGCAGCCCTTCGAACTTGTTTTACTTTTTATCCTTTATGTTTGATCGTAGGTAGGACACACATAATTCAAGACGCACGTAAACATCATTTCACTTAGCCAAATTAAAAGATGTTCTTCCCTGCTAATAAAAGCATGTTAGGTGTTGTTTTTCATCGACTTGCATATATTTGATTTTGTTCTTAAATTCAGTCCGAGTTTTCATGATTTTTTGCTCAAGGCACTGCATGTTTTCTCTCTTAGTATAGGTCATGATTTTTATCGACTACATGGCTTTTTCTCGACCTCCCTTCCTGGCTTGATCACCTAGGCTAATGGAAAATGGGAATGAGCGGTAGACGATGATTGTTTGATTTATGCTCGCCTTTAATCAGTGATAACCTTAAGCAAGTAAATTGGGACTGATAATTGCAAGTCAACCTAAAATGGGGTAAAATCTTATTTTGGGAGAGCAACACACTTGTTTACGTCGGATGTTTTTATTCAACTTTTTCTTGATTCCCGCGTAAACTAGAGTGTTTTAATCACCAGTAAAAATGATAAGATAATTAACCAACATTTGTTGGTTTCACGTGTGAGTTCGTGAAATCAGAGGGTATTGCATGCTTGTTTGAGCCTTGATTGCTTCGACATCCTCCCCTAGACCTTAGGTATCCCATTCATCTCCGAAGATTCATCCGATCATTTGTACATCCATCCTTCTTCTTCGTTCACCTTAGCTTTCCCCCAACATCAATTATCAATCTTTATACTTAGGCTACTCTCAGCCTAAGTATAGGGGGACCTGAATTCCTGTGATTCTCTTACTCTTCTTTCCTTGCCTTGATACTTAGGTCATTTCTAACCTAAGTATAGGGGGTGTCCGCCCCAGTTCCCGTATATTTTTCTATTCTTAAATAGACCTATGGCCTTGTATCATCTAGTGCTATGAGGACATAGCAAAGTTTAAGTATAGGGGAGGTTCACAAAGAATACCTCATGTACCAACTAAAAATGTCACTTTCAATATTTTAGAAAAAGTATCTCTTGAGGATTACTCATCAAGTTCGGAGGATAAGAGCAGTATGAGAGAGCTCAGCTCGGAGAATCTACAATCTGATCAGAACAAGAAGTCGCATGTCGATTCACGTCAGACTTTCCCTGTCCCTTCCTATTATTCGTCTAAGACCGACTCCCCTGGTCCCATTCAATATACTGAAACAATACGTTATGACCAGACTGACACTTGTTCATCTGAATATTCACAAGAAGAAAAGATTGAACCGAAAACTGAGCGAGCTCTGAAAAAAAGCTAAAAAATAAGAATAGTTGGAGTGACGTGACCTTTGATTAGTATTCCAATGATAGCTTTGACGGTGGTTGGGAATCTTCTGATTCATCTTCTTGCAATCAATATTCCCTTCCACCACATTTCCTGAAAAAGATTGACTGTAAACCGCCTTTATCATCGGCCAACCTTTCCCTCGTCCCCATCGGTTTCCTTGTATATTTTCTTCCTAGACTTAGGCCAAGTCCTAAGTATAGGGGGGAACCGATGCCATATGTATTTATTCATCATTCTACTCCTCATTCGATCTGTATATTCTCTAGATCTCATCGGTTCTCATACTCGTTCCTATCCTATACTTAGGCTGATCAGAGTCTAAGTATAGGGGGGTTGATGCTTGTCCTGTATATATCCATCCATTTCTCCTCTTGACCTCTACCGCCCCACTTTTTGATCTTCTTCTATACATAGGCTGACCAAAAGTCTAAGTATAGGGGGCGGTTGACTTCTATACTCTTTTCATTATTATTTTCTATCTACACTTAGCATGATCTATGTCTTCTTATCGCTTCTTGTGCTCTGAGGACATAGCACACACAAGTATAGGGGGGATTGTATATATTACATATATACTTTATCCATAGCTCATACTTTCACGCATTTTATTACGGGATGGGTAAAAGTCAAAAAATGGAAAAAACAACACATAAAAAAGGAAAAAATATCTCTTGCATATCATATTTGCATAAAAAATTTCATATTGTTCTTGCGATAAAAAAATATCTTGCACCTCATATGCATCTGCATTTCATTTTACATATCTAGTATATGCAAAGAGGAAAGATATTGGGTTCTAAACTGAGTTGTGAGTAGAAGTGGAGAGTGGTCTTGGCTTGGCCTTAATCTACTTAATTTCCATAGGAACTTCACTGAGAAAGAGGATTTTAGAATCTTCCGGTCTTTTGACTTAATTCTTCGAGTTCCGCATGACAATGTGCAGCCTTTGACTCTTAATGTCTAACCTGGTCGCCTGATTCTGGGTATAGCTTTTGAGCAGAGAAATAATCTGTTCTCCTTCACTATGCACTTAGCTCAACTCAGATGGGATGTTGGAATCCTGTGTGAGTCTCTTTTCTGGTAGCATGGACATCTAAAGACTTGAGTATTGGTTGAAATAAAGCTTCGGAGAAGGGATGGATGGCTTGACACAATTTTTTCTAAGACCCCAAAACATGTACGGAAAAAAAGATTCCATATCCGTAGGGGCACAAAAAGATCCATGAAGAGACACCAAAATCCATACCAAAAAGAAGTCAAATTACCAAATAAATATCTGACCAAAAAGATCCAAGCTTCAAGAAAACCTGTAAATCTTAGTGGAGACTTGGCTAAATTGTCCGTCTTCACAAGGAGAGGTGACTACACTGGTCACTCTCCAGTTCTTTTCCCCTTTATTCTAATTTCTCTCCCTTTCGATTGTGAACACAACGCGGCAGACCTTAGAAGGAAATGCCTCACTCCTCGAGGATGAGTTACTAGGAAGGGGTTTGCATGGTAGTCCCGCATCCTTGATGGGGAGAGCTAAAACCTTTCACACACATGAGACAGGAGAAGAATTTATCTAAAATGGACTTCTGAGTCGAATATGTTTCAATTATATGTAGAACTTGAGGGCTATTGATTTTAAAATCTTAAGTCTCACAGAAGTTTTGCCATACTATTAATCCAAAGGTCGGGTCTATCTCCATTTTCACCTTTAGTTCATGACTTTGGTATGGAACCCAAAATCATTTCACTTTTGCATTTCATTTTTTATTGCTTGAGGACGAGCAAGGTTTAAGCATAGGGGGTTGATGAATCCACTATTCATCATACTAAAAGATGAAAATAGATCTTCGTTCCCGAGAAATTAGCTACATTCATCATTTATTCTGCATTTTTATCATTCATGCATGTAAAATTAATATTTACATTTTAACACTCATAATTGCATTCATAATAATCTTCACATTTGCACCCAACTTCATGCATTGTTAACTAATTTATGCTAACTCTAATTGACCTCAAAACACTTCCATTGTGTACATATTACTAACGATATTAAAGGAAAAATACAAAACACCATCCGCAATATGCTTATCATAACGATTTATGACTAGTTTATTACAGAAAATGAATGAATATCCGCTTCTAACAAGCTTAGATAGAGATATAAGATTCCTTCTGATTTCTAGTACATAAAGGCACTCTTTAAGTACTAGGACTCTAACACTAGATAACAATAGTTGGCAGGTCCCGACGGCGACTGATGTAATACTTGCATCAGATCCCATCTGGATGACTATCTTCCCTTCATCAAGACTCAGTTTCCTTAAATAGATGCAACAAATTGCATACATGAACAGAAGCACTAGAATCTATATCCCAACTTCCTTCTCGGCCAACGAGAAAATTAGTTTCAATCATGAAAGTAGATTTTATACATGCCATGGCTTGATCTTTGTCGACAGACTTCAGGTAATCCGGGCAATTACACCTCCAGTGCCCCGGCTTCTTACAGTGATGACAGACATCAGTTTTCTTCGATGCCATCAAAGTGAATGCATTGGAAGAAGAGCCAATGCTTTGACTCTTCTTCTTTCTCTCTGGCCCGAGCCCTTTCGAGAACCATGTTTCCGACCATACTTTCCATTGACTTATACAACCATTGCACTACTAGAGGAGCCATCCTTCTTCATTACGTCTTCTGCAGACTTTAATGCAGCCAATAGCCTAGTGTTAATATAATGACCTTTACTCATGTGGTACATGACCACGAAGTTGTTGAAAGACTTAGGGAGCGATAGCAGAATGAAATCAGCTTACACATCTGCGTCCATGTCAAACTCCAAGGTTTTCAGCTCAGAAAGGTTCCCAAACATTTTGAGTACATGTTTTCTTACAGAGGTCCCCACTTGCATCTTACAGTGAATAAGTTCTTTCATGATATTATAACGTTGTGTGTGGTTTACATCACCGATCATTTCCCTCAAATTCACCATAATATCATGACAAGTGTTCATTTCCACATGTTTCTTCTGAAGCACATTGGACAATAAACCCAGAATGTAACACCTTGCCAAATCATGATATTCATCATATTTTCCATTAAAATTAATTCTTCCGGAGTCTTCGGGTTTGTGTATTTGTCCTTTGTCAGCACATAAGAGATGCGCTCAGCAGATAGGACAAGATCCAAATTTTAGATCCAATCCGAATAATTTTGTCTGGTCAATTGATTGACCTCCGGGAGCCTTCTAAGTGGGTTCATGGACTTCATTTTTTGAAATTAAAAATGCACTATATTCGAACATATAAATAATTATACATTCAATTGTAATTCTTTGATTAAGAAATTTTTAATCAAATTACTCTTGCATTTTCAACATCGGAATTTCATTCCCTTTTTTGGTTTCAAAGAAAGAGATATACTTATTTCTATATCTCTAGCAAGAACTGGGATCTCCTCTTTACCTTCATTACATCCCAATAATATGAGAACCTACAACTCGGATAAAAAGAAGCGGGAACACATTCCTCCTTGCATATCCAACTTGCATTTCCCAATTTGATATTTAACACCCTAGCCCACCAATCCTAAGTTGAAGGTGACCCATTGTTAATTGAACCAACCATCAATATGATTAGAGCTCGCCATATGTAATCCAATATCATCCCAATAATTCGAGAACTCGATATTGGAGTCACTACGTATACAGCCTTACTCTTTCAAGAAGCAAAGAGCCCGATTCAGATGCGCTTCTATGTAGGAGTTGTCACTTTGGACAAGCGTCTCCTACATAAAATCCCTAGTGACGGAACCCTTCGCCTTGTCGGGAGACCATGTATGTCACATATGATCCTCCACCTCATATTCAAATTATAATTAATTATCATGAATCATATTCACATAATTAATTCTTCCATGGGAAATACACTTATATTCACAATAGTGTGTTTTAATTTGATATAATTCATTTAATCATATTAAACCAATTATCAATCCAATTCAATCAACCAACAAACTTGATTGTTACTTGAAGGGATGGTATTATCTCAAAAATACATATTATTCGATTTTAATAATTAGAAGAATACATCATGATCCCTTCAAACATTATCCCTTCCCTACCCGTTGTCACTTGTCATGGCCAGTACCGACAGGAGCGGGACAGACCATTCACGGAGCAACATGCTATCTCGTGCAATTTTACTACCAATAAAAGGTTATTGTTTTGGGACATACTTAGACAATCTAAATACATTTTATCAATCAAAAAACACGTCCAAACAGTACACAAACAGTAGGTTTTTATTTCATAAAAAAACGACACGATTCTTGCATCTAATGCAAAAAATAATGATTCCCGCGCATCCAAAATATGAACCATGATCGCCAATGGTTTTGGATCACATCCAAGACCTTACCAAGGCTGCAATACCACTTGAAGGATATGGGAGAATCCTTAAGCACATCATAGAAGCATGAGGATCGCATCATATACTAAGAGCGATTAGTTGCACTAGTTGCTTGGTGCAGCGGAATTTAAAAATTTTAATCGATGAAACCACGTGATCCAAGAAAACTTCTTGGATCGTTTCATCTAACAACATACTATATAAAGGAATACCTCTTGTAGCATAGTTGTGATCGGGTCTCTAAGAGAAGAGACCTCATGTCTCAAGTCTGATTCGTCGGAGGAGACGTTTGCGAGGGCGAAGATGAGTCGCGTGCTTCTCGCAATCCAAGTTGTTGATCTGAGCAATGGATCTCATGATCTCATCTCACAAGATCGAATGTCTTCTTCACGAGCGAGGTGCACCAAAGAAGATGGATATCCAAGAGTTGTCGAAGCGGCAGCACAACGGTAATGCGACAATGGCAAGGACCTTCTCTCTAGGGATGGAGTGGACGGTCACTCAAAAGAAAGAGAGAGAGATAGAGAGGTGGCATGAGAATGAGATAGAGAGAGAACTATTGAAGTTGTAACTTGAAGAGAAAGGGTTGCCTCTTCTTATATAGGGTTTTGGGAATCCATGGATCTCAATCCGTGGACAACACAAAATCAATGGATGTGATTGCTTTGTGCTACTTTCAATGATCATGATTTTGTTGTAAAAATACACCAACAATTAATTTAATTTAGATTAATATATATTGAGAAATCAATATAAGTTAATTCCAAATTAAATCAACTAATCATGGAGATCATGAGGAGGAGATTGCCCTTATCCCTAAAAGGGGGGACTACCACCTAATCCCCTTAGGACTTGGTTGTCGTCCATGACGACCACGCATGGAATTTGATCGGTCCCAATACCTCATGAGTGAGCTCGTATCTTCCAGTTCACAAGTGAACCTGTATGTGATGATCGAGATTGTGCGAGGGTCAAAATATGTCTCACACAAGGCGAAGACACAGTCGTTGTGGCGACCACTCACGAAATCCCAATCGATCAATAATTAACCCACAATCTAAATTAAAGCAATGAATATAAAAAATGTGGAGATAAAATTTATTATAACTCTACAACAAGTATGTATAGTGCAAGCATGTGTAGAGGTCTAACTCAGGGAGTAAACGGAAGATGGGGCAAAATAATGCGCAAGAAATTGTCCTTTTTCTCTTGTCCATTATTATTGTTTGTATGTGTTTTTATTGTATATTATTTTTTTATTTTTGTTTTATAATTTTTTATTTTTTTATAATTTTATAATTTATATTTTCTTATTATATTTTCATATTTCCATATTTTCGTTTTCTTCTAAATATATAATATCACTATATTTAAAGTATACATACAATGTAAGTAAATATATTATAAATATAAATAAAAATGGTCAAAATACAGGAAATGAAATGTTTTTGTATTTTATGTATTTTTTTAATGTTTTTGTGATTTTTCTGGAATTTTTGCTCATTTTTATGAATTTTTAAAGTGAAATATATCCCCAATCACGGATTAAACAAATATCTGAAATTGATTTGAATTTTAAAAATGGGAAATAATGTCTAAAGTTATTAAACCAATTCTAATATATAAATATTTATATAAAGAAAATTATAAAATAGAAAAAACATATTTTTTATTTTTTAATGATTTTTTATATTTTTATAAAGGTTTTTAGGATTTTCGATTTTTTAAGAGTTTTCTTTTTCCATTTTTATGATTTCAGTCTGAAGGTAATATATGATAAAATAAACCCTTTTTTGAATTTTTTTTCAAGATGTTTTTATATTTTTTAGTATTTTATATTGTAGATAAAATAAAAATAGACTACTTTCGATTTTTATTAAATGGTTAAAATGCACAAAAATACAAAGCAAATATGGGCGTGGAAGTACATGCTATCACGCATCTAACCCTATTTTTGCACAATTTTAGGAGCTAAGATGCTATTTTTAATAAATGAAATCCAAGCATAAAAATCATATACTAGCAAGGGCATGATTGCAAATAAAATGAAGTCCAAGAGCTCAAATGCAATTTACCCAAACATATACAATGCACATAAAAGTTTATTGGACTAAAAATATATACAAAAAAATCGTAGGGGCTTACACACAATTTTCCCAGCTCATATGGGACGACACGTGAGTTGAGTTGGATTGGTCCCAAATGTAATTAAAATAAGTACGGGGGCCTTTTTACAAAATGTCCATATCTTTTAAATGCTGCAATTTATTTATAGCATTAATAAACATATATACAAAAACCAGGATATTATTTGTAAATTACCCCTCAAAGGCACGGCGATGGACAGTTCTGGTTCATTCGCTTGACACGTGGCATCCTTTCCATGCACGATATTAGTTCGAACACCAGTGGCCTGGATTAGATCGCGGGATGTGATCTGACGGTCGAAGGTGGGATGGATCGAACGACAACTGTAGAATGTGGCACGCGGTGCTTCATCGAACAGTGGAGGAGGCCATTGGAAGAACATGTCAAGAACTCACCTCAAGCGAGACTCGATCCGATCTCTCTTGATGCTCTGACCTTCTCCATCGTCGTTGAGTGGCTCTACATGCTCCTGCACGTGTTGTGGACTAGCTGGATACCTCAAAGAGCTCCGGAGCTTGCTGGAGGAGCTCAGGAAGGCGAAGCTATCTGGAGGTCCTTTGGAACCTCAAAACTGCCCCCAAATGAGGCCCTTCGCATGCGATTCCTACATCAATAAACTCGCGGATCGAGGGCAAAGTGCCTCGATCTGGTTAGGCATGGAGTAGGTAGCAGATGATGCGAAGGCGGTTGTGCTCTGGCGAGGGTGCTAGAAGGAGCACCGTTTCGCAGATCTGGAGGAGATCTGGTTGGGCAACGGGGTGGTTTATATGGATTAGTGGGTAGATAGTGAGGGTGAGGCAGAAAGTAAATCGAAGAACACGTGATGCACAATGGAAACTTTCACCGGAGCGAAGCTCCGACGAACTACGAATCGAGTGATTACGGCTAAAATTAAGGTCTAGGGGCTAATCTAAATGCATAATTGAAAAGCAAGAGTAGAAGCTAACTAAAGAAAGGAAAATGCGTAGCTCGTACCTGACCGGAGACCATGGAGCAGAGGTGGCCGGCGACGACCGCCTTGATGCACCTCCTCCTCCAACCGTCGTGGAACTCAGGGGACCTCCCCCTGTCACGAAGATGCGCTCTAGGCCGAGACCACATGGTTTTAGGGTTTGGAATATGACCAAAGAGCAAGAGGAAGAAGGAGATCTTTATTCAAAGACATGTGTAGACACCCTTATTGATCGGCGGATTTGAAAGAATACGAGATATGTACAACCAATCTACAGGGTCGATGTGGATTTAGGAAGAATAATGATGATATCTCATGAAGGGCTCGAGGATGATGGATGGATGGAGCGACGGGGGAAATGGCGAGAAGGCAGGCTGCTCGAGGTTCTAACAAGAGTCAGAGGACTTGGAGGGGGAGTTGACCGGAGGTCAACGGTCCTTGGCCTGTGGTTGAACTACGTAAGCCCACTACAGGACAAAACTGTAAGTTTTATTCAAAAATAAATAAAAAATAGTAAATGATTTTATTAATTTTTTATTATAAAATAAAAATGTTTTTTATTTTATTTAGTATATTATTATTATTATTTATTTGACATTATTTATTAGTAGTTAATTATTAAGAGTGTATTCTAAGTATATTCATCTATCTTTTTGGCTATTTTATTTTTATTTTCTATATTTTATTTTATTATTTTATTCTCTTGTTTTATATATTTATAAATAGATGTATAAATATATTTTATTATATTTTTATGAGGTTATTTGTATCTTAAAATAAATAGGGGTATAAAGTGTATAGGTATATTTATTGTATATTTATCTATGTATTTTGTACATTATTTTATTTTGATGTATTTTCTTGTGTTTTATTTTAGCTTTATATTTTTAATAGAATATAAATAATATTGACAAGAGTATTAACATATAAAAGGTTAAAAGAATAAAAGAATAGGTTTCCCTTGTATTTATTTACAAGTATTAGCATAGATATTTTACTTGTGTTTTATATAGACTTCTTTTCTTTTGTGTTTCTTTATTGTTTTATTTTAGTTTCAATATGTACATAAATTATAAATTATATTTACAAAATAATAAAATTATAACATTGTAAAAATAATAAGGAATGAATAAAATGAATATTTTATTCGGGTATACTATACAATGTGGGTCCAAAACCTAACTTTCACACCCTATCTCCTAAAAATATAAAACAATATTCATTAAATAGCTTATTAATAGTTATATACAATTATATTTTGAGTTTTTATTTGGAAGATATGGATCTATGAAGTTGGGATTTTAACTTTTTATTTGTGTATAAAATAAACATTGTATCTTATTTTTGTACAAACTCAAATTTGTATTTTTATTCACATTATTATCTACAACTTTCACGTACAAAGTTTCTTTATTTGGTGTAAATGACAAAGAATAGAATGGGTGTCAAAAATACTTTATTGAATGAATAAAAGAATTTAAATTTTATTGTATTTTGGGTACCTATCTCCCCCTACTTTATTCCTTGTCGACCAATTGAATTCTTGACTTGGTCTCGGGGTTTTGGATCATAAAATACCTTTGGTATTTTATTCCTTTTCTTTTCTTGTCTTTATTCTATAATGTTGGCATTAAAAGTAAAATTATTTACACAATAAATACAATAAATAATGAATGATATTTTATACAAATTAATGTGATTTACATGCATTAGCTAGGGTTTTTAAGGTCAAAATTATAGAATAAAGGTGATGAAATGGAGATTCATCACCCTCCCTATACTTGTATTTGCTAGTCCCTAGCAAACACCTATGCAATAAGTACAAAAAGAGTAAAGAAGAAAAGAAAAAGAAGGAATGCATATAATTGATTTTAATAATCAAACTTGCCTTCATAAAATGAAAGTTTGAAGCTCAAATATGACCTTAGTGTGAGAATGTGTGTGGAACATGGTCGGGAACCAAATTTTAAACATAACAGCCTTCGAGAATCATAGAACTCGGTTCAAACCACCTCAATAGCCAGGTCAGAACTATCATGCATCATACGCAAACCCTCATGACTATGAAGCTGACTTGTACGGTGTAAGTGGCTCTCCCCAACTGAAATGACAAAAGATCATACTTCTCCAAAATGACAACCCAATGATTCCCCAATCCAACAACTTTCCTCGAGGAGCGGGGTAATCCCTTCTAAGTTCAAGTGACAACCAGCTCAAGAAAAAGGGGGTGAAGAGAAGAATGGATGGTAGCCAGTATAGCTACATATCCTGGGATGCATGACCAGTGTAGTCAAGTCATCCAGCTGCAGGCTTACATGGTATAACGTTGAAGCTCAAGCTTGCTTATTGACTATACAAATATGTACACTCCGCGGGCATTTTATTTTCAATCAAGCCTGTTCACTTTTTTAGAGTTTTTATATTATTTTTTTGAATACTATATACATCAGCATTTACATAAGGAGTTTTTCCTCCTGATCCAGAAGATTACCCCTCTTTTGAAGCATTATTGCAACCCACACTCTCCTATCTTTAGACCTATACTAGATCAGGTTGGGGTGCACTTCCCTCCCTATATGAGGACGAATTATTCCACTCGTGTGCGTATCAAATCGGGAAATCCAATCCCCTCACCATTCCAACTGAGCTGAGCCAAGTGAAAGGTACAAGTGTCCAAGTTAGGTCACGACCGACAAGAGTCATTCATGCATCTCGAAAAGTTCTAGTTAGTTGGTTGAGATGCCTTGAACCCAGTCCTGAGTCTCAAAGAATTAAGTCCCAATGGAATTGAAGTACCTTAAATTCAGTTCCCATAAGGTTCCAGTGAAGTTAGATGCAGCAAGGTCCAACCAAGCTCCAATCTTCAACTTTACTCGGACTAGTTCAATCATCAATCTCAATCCAAAAAGAATGTGAATGTTATGCAAATTTTATGTACAATGCAGAAAAAATGATGCAATTTTTCAAAGAGATTTTATAAATAATTTTGAAAAATAAAAAGACTTTTGGCATAGAACTATAAAATATGTACAACTATTTACATGGATGTGCCTCTTTTTATTTATTTATAAGAATTAAAGAATTTACAAGTTAAAATGCTATTCATTTTTATAGGTATATACATACATTTCGTAAAGAATTTTATATGTTTATTAGAATATTTATTATTATTATTTATCTATTTTTAATGATGCATATATTCCTCAAATTTATTTGAAAATAATTTTTAAAACTATAGAAAAAGGTAATTTTTGCAAATATTTACAAACATTTGAAAGCCATTTTGCAAAGATTTTTCAAACAGTATATATAAATTTTCAAAAAAAATTTACAACCATTTTCAAAACTATTTGAAAAGAGGTTTCCAAACATTTTATTTCACTAAAAGAAATGAATTTTTACAAATCAAGAATGTTTTTACAAAGGTTGAAAATATTTTACAGAAAGTTTTTCAAATGGGTCAAACCTTTTTCCAAATCATTTTGCAAAAATATTTTTAACCTGACTTATTAATTAGTATATACAAAAATAATTTGAGGAATCATATGCATCTTGTTATTAATTAATTTAATGAATTGTATATGTATGTATAGTGTTTTAGCCATATTTTTATTAATGATATGAAAGTACAAGTTATGGCTGAAGTATATACAGAGTATATACGACCCCCCCATACTTAGCTTGAGCTATGCCCTCAAAGATCGCAAAAGAAAAAGAGTAGACATAACTCGTACTAAGTATAGAAAAGCCTATACTACAATAACTAAAATAAGAATTTAAAGAACGAAGAAATAAGTGAATCAGAAGTTTACCATCCCCCCTATACTTAGGATCAAATAATCTGAAGTATAGTAGGCTATACACAAGGTGGGGAGGGCCAATGGTGGGAATAAACATATCACAACACGGTCTGTCTCCCCTATACTTAGGGTGAGATGTCCCTAAGTATAGTAGAGCAAATAAAAAAGAGAGAAGATAGTGGAGGGGATCAAAGAATGAAAGAATTCATGGCGTACACCCCCCATACTTAGGACAAAGTACGTCCTAGCCTCCTAGGGGTGACGCCTCTTTTGTAGAAAAAGAAAAATGAAAAATAAAAATAAGAAAACACAGATGATGATAGAGGAAAAATCGAATAGAATGTACGCATCACTCCCCCTATACTTAGGGTAAAAGAGCACTAAGTATAAGCAACGACAAGTATGATGAAACAGAACGTAGAAAGAACAACACAGGGTGTACCCCCCTATACTTAGGACAAAGTGCAGGTGTCTGTCTCATCAAAGTGGAGGACAAAAGGCTCGAATATGGGACTATATGTGTCAAGTCTCTCAAAGTGGTGTCCCATATCGACCTGTGTCTGCTGGGCTGAGACATGGTATATGTCGGACTCCGAGAAGTATCTCTGCAGAAAAGAAGCTAACTCCTCCGGGACTGGAAATTGAAGTGGATGAATCAATGGCTGTAGTGACGGGGGCTCCTCCGGCTCCTGGAGTATCAGAGGATCTGATATCCAAGATTCGTCGACTGAAAACTCTGGGGCTGCCTCGAACTCTAGCTGGAAGACCAACGGGAACTCGAGAAGACTCTGGGTCCGAACCTCTACCGTCACAGTCATCTCCTCTATACTCTGTGGTGATGTATCGTCTAAGTCCTCGGGCTGGTGTGTAGAAGCTGAATCCTCATGTAATGCGACACACCGCACTGGTACTGCAACGTCCTCATGTGTTGTCCCGACCACGGCATCTCGTGAAGATGATCTCTGTGAAAGTAAGCTCGCGATGGTGTCCAGTTGGTGAATGTCGGAATTGCGGTGTGAACCGCCACATGTGGTAATAAGCTCGAGATGGTGTCCAGTAGGTGAATGTCGGAATTGCGGTGTGAACCGCCACATGTGGTAATCACCAGTGCTATCTGCTCTGCGATCATCCCCCGCATGGAGATCTCTACAAGGTCTGTCGGTGGAAGTCCATGGTCTGGAAATCTCCTCAAGAGGTCAAGAAACCTCGGCCATGCCTCCTGTAATGGCTCCTGGGGGTCAACTGAAAATTCGGTGATCAAAGACCGCATCAAATCTGCTCTACGCTGGGGAAAGTATCTCTGTAGAAACTCTCGACGTAGCTCTCCCCATGTAGCAAATCTCCTCCCCAATCGTCTGTGCCATCGCATGGCTCTATCCTGAAGGATGAATGGGAAGGTCCTCCTCATCAGCTCCTCTGTAGTGATATATGAATATATCTGTGCTCTACAAAACTCCTCGAACTCAGACAAGTGAAGATAGGGCTCCTCGTGCACCTCCCCTGAAAATGTCAGCAATCTTTGAATGAAATCCAAATCCAAGATGAATGGACCTCGTGTAGAAGCTGACTGAGCTCCCTGTCCTATCAGCTCCTCCATCAATCTGGCATAGGATCTATCTGATGATTTCCTCTGATCTCTCTGATCAAGAATGGAGTGCACTCTCAACTCAGCAATGGCATCGTCCGGGTCTCGTATCTGCTCGATCTGATATCCGCGGACGTCTAGCGCAGCATGCTCAGAGTAAAGAAAGGGATGGGAGGGAGGGAGCGGGAGGTTGGTCGGGGATCCGACCTCCCTCAAAGGTGGACTGGACTGATGGTCAGAAGGTGAAGAAAAAGCCGCAAGAGTCGGCCCGGAGTGAGGGGGATCCATCATCCAGGGATACGGGAGAAGAAGAAGCTCATCCTTGTGAGGGTCGTCAAGGTGAGCAGACTCAGATGAGTCAAAAAACTTAGAATAATCAGAAGACTCGGCTCCGTGCTCCAACAGACTGGAGGCACAACCAGAGAGGAGACCGAGTACTCAAATTAGAAGACTCGGCTTCATGCTCCACCAGAGAGGAGACACCGGGAGTGAAATCAAGTACCTACAAAATGATGTATCCACCCACAGATAACCCTTTAGGAGTGATACATACTAGGCAGAGAATAATAAAAAAAGATCTCACCCTTGTGAGGGTCGTAAAGGTGAGTGGACTCAAAGGAGTCAGATCCATCAGATAATTCAGCAGAAGCGGTCTCGGTAGGCGACAGATCGTTGCCGGCAGAAGAGACCATCAGATTGAGAAAATGTGACAGCGTCCCGCAGATAACCCTCGGGGAGCATACTGCCAACTAAGCAGGGAATAATCAGATGAAGACGGACCATCCTTGCGAGGATCGTCAAGGAGAGCGAATTCGAAGGGGTCCGGACAAATAGGTCTCGTGCTCCGACAGATCGGATGCACAATCAGACAGTGAGACCAATAACATACATTAGACGACTTGGTACTTTGCTCCACCAGATCGGAGACACGATCAAGGAGTGAAATCGAGCATAAAGAAAATGTTGTATTTTCCTGTATATAGTCCTCGAGGAGTAATGCAAGCTGAGTCAATGAAGATCATGGGACTGCTAGCATCAAGTCTCAGGTCCTCCAAAATAGTCAATCAATCCTCAATCGGAGGGCATAAGATCATGGGAGGGATTAGAGATAATCAGGTCAGTCGCAGTAAGATCCCTCAAGTCAATCAAATCAGCTGAGATGGATCGAGATGTAGAAAGAAGTCCTCTAAGTGCTGAAGGTGGATGGAAGAATCGGGAGATGGAGGATGGATAAGCCAAAAAGATGATCGAAATCATGCGGGTTCCTGGTACCGTCGCTCTGAGTCACATATAGAGATAGTGCATCGAACATCTGAATCAAGATGGGCAAAACCTCAGAATAGATCATCTAGTCAAAACGCATGGAATCATCATCAAATCATCCATATAAATCTTACCCTCAATTTGGTGTACGATCCAAAATCCTCAATAAAAAATCACACAGTGATCATGCAAACATCAAAATCCTCAATAGGCCATATGCACAAATCTGAAGTCATATCCACCAACAGCAGCACACCAATCTCAGCATCTTCAAACTTTCCTGGCTTGCACAAATAATCAGTGTAATCCGAAAACCATGATGCGAGCCCTATCTATCAACACAGCAATCCCGAGTAAAAGAAGGGATGATACGAAGGGAATGAGGAGGATGGGCGAGATAAAAGTGGATATAGACAAAACTGTGGTCCAAGGATAGGGTCTCCTTGAACCAAACCAGATATAGGGTGATATGGGCAAGGAGAAAAAACGCAAAATCTGGCAAAGACGGTGAAGCTCAAGACCCAATATCACGACTCTGATGCAAATGAGGAAATATATAAACAAGAGAGGTAGAGGGACTCAATGACCAAAATGACTCATATTGATGGGATTGAAAACTCGAAGAGGGATGAAAATGTAGATGGACTCTTAATCACAATCAATGTACAAAGCAAACCCCCAGTTCACCTACTCAACACAATGAAGACCGAGATGGTGGTCTTTTATCTTTTCAATTTTAGAGTTAGGTGATTTTACAAAAAGTTGTACAAACTGAAGATAGGCATGGGATTTGGGCACTAATCCTTAGTGTGTACGTATGAATAAAATGTACATACAAGATGGGGGTTGCTCTCCCAAAAGCAATGAATCCATTACATTTTATTTTTAAAGTCCAATAGAGTTAGCAGTCCCAATTTTATTTAGGTTATCACTTGTTTTTGTTATTTTTCAACGCATGCGCCTAACGATGTTTTCAATATCCATTTAGCATCCTAAGTGAGCAAAATCAGAGGGAGGAAGTCAGAAAAGCCATGCAAGTTGGGAATCGATGATGCATGCAAAGTGAGAAGACTTACAGTACTTCTCAACTCTCTCCATGCAGGATGCATAACAGAATTGAAAACTATGCTATATGCAATGCAACCGATGAAATCGTCCTAAAATAGTAATTGTTATTATTGTGAAGCACCATATGTTAATTATTCAGAGATAAACTCTAAAGTCCAATCTTGGAGACATATGTTGGACATGCGAGCCCACAACGAGCCATTATGCAATAAATGTTATTGCGAATATCATTCCCTGATCTGAAATGAAGAATATATAATTTGCATAATAGGTCCTTTAGTAAAATTGTGGTTATGTACCATGACCATCTTGTTGATCATACAGCTGTTGATTCAAATATTGAATCATAGAGGCTGGTGCTTGGATGAACATCTAAAGAGTTAGATTGAGGACTCATCAAGCACCGTCAAATGATTGTTGAGATGATCTCTAGCCTGAGTAGGAGATAGCAATCCTTTCTCATTTAGGCTGATATCTGACTGACCTCTTGATGCAGGTCCTCTACATGGGAATAGAGATTCGGAGGTGTCAGATTAGTTAGGTCAAAGAGTTGACTTAACGGGATCGAGATAACAAAAGTCCTATGACATATGTTGTCACGATATAGGCACGCATCCTCTGATCGGAGACAGATGTGTTACTATATATCGGAGTATGTACATTTGGCAGACCAATAGCACACCGGCGCGCTGGTGTGCATACAAGGGCATATGAGTAATACGATCTCTCAAAGGGATCATACATGTTCATTATTGAACCGGAAGACATGAGCTCACTCATGAGATATTGGGAAGAATCAAATTTTGTGCACGGTCATCTCGCTTTGGAAGCTAGACTGAATTTGTAGGTTTGATATATGCTTTTGTAAAATATATGATCAACACCTGAGTATGATATATGCTTTTTTGGAAAATATATGATCGATACCAACTCCCAATAGTCAAATGAGAAACTTAATGATAAATCCATGAAGTAGACAATATAATATTGATCTTATACTTCGGGTTTATTCTGGGTCTTCCAGTATGCAGGATGTACATGTATTGGGAATACCTGAGGGTGATGTGATCATAAACAATTGTATAACCATGACGCTTCCATTCCTAGGGAGTGATGAAACGGGTCTGGATTTTAGTGACTCCTCTCAGTAGCGAAGTAATCTGATCTTGGTCCAAATATTGGACATTGATCTAAATGTGATTTATATGCAATGAGAAGATTAGATTTACGATCTTGATTTAATCAAGCATCTATGGGAAGCCCAATGCGATCTCAATATCCAAGTCACTATATGTGGAATAATACAATCGCCATGTCCTTATCTCCAAGTATCCGCGGAGAAAGCGCATTATCCTTGAAAGAGTTCAGAATAATTCATTGTTGATATAAGTATCCGAGCATTGAGAAAATAGATAATTAAATGTGATTTAATTATCATGAATAATATGAATTTGATTCATATTATAAAGAGAGTTATCTTAGATAATTAAATGTGATTTAATTATCAAAGACGTAAATAATATGAATATGATTCACATTATTTGGGCACATGCAAATAGAGATCCAAGATGATTAAATGTGATTTAATTATCATAGATATGAAAAATGTGGATAGCATTATCCATATTAATCATATATATTATAAATGTGATTTATAATACATAACAGAGAGCAATTTGTAATTTACATTTGTTAATTAAATGTTGATGTGAATTGGATTCACATTGGATAATTATTTGAAAATGTAATTCCTATTTTATTTTGGGTTGTTAATTTGATTCACAAATTTCCAATGGTAAGAATGCAATATTCACAAAATAATTATGAATTGTTTTTGTTGAATAATTTACAACAAATGTTGTTGTAAATCTTGGAGATTTTTAAGGAGTAATGCAATCTCATGAGATTGCATGAGATTAAAATCCATAAGATATGGTAGACGGCCACCAACTCCTATAAGGAAAGGGTCGTCGCCCCTCTATAATCTTGGATTAATGTAATCTATACTCCTAGATCTCCATATGAGATTGATTTAATTTTGGGATTAATTTATATTGATTTATCAATATATATTTAATCCAAATTAAATTAATTATTGTTGGTTTTTACCCACACAAATCTTAGCCATTAAAAGAAACACAAATCAATGAGATTCATTGGATTTGTGTTGCCCATGGATTGAGATCCATGGATCCCAAAATATTATAAATAGAAGGGCACCCTTGCTCTTCACATGCTAATGAGAACATAAGTCTCTCTCTCTCTTTCTCTCTACACGCCCACTATCTGTATCTCTCATATGGCCGTCCACCATGGATGCCCCAGAGAGAGCCTCCATTGCCGCAACGTCATCATTATGTTGCCCGATCGTTTGCTCATGGATCTCTGTCTCCTTCGGTACGCCTCGCTCGTGAAGAAGACATCGGATCTTGTGTGTCGAGATCAAGAGATCCGTCGCTTGGATCATCAACATGGATTGTGAGAAGCACGTGTCTCATCAACACACTCGCAAGCGTCTTCTTCATCGGGACTTGAGACAGGAGGTCTCTTCATTTAGAGACTCGATCGCAACCATGCTTCAAGAGGTAATCCTATTACTTGTTTGTGGTTTAGACGAAAATAAAGAAAATAAAAGACTGTATATATGCAATAGATACATGCAGACCCGAACCCTGAGAGAAGGTCAAACCTTGACCTGATCGACCATCAATAAAGTAGGGGGAGATAGGTTCTTTAATCAAAAAATCCAAAAAAATATTTTGTAAATACTTTTCATTTATTCTGTGTATATTTATATACGTACACTATTTTATTTGTCCATAAATTGACGTCAAATCAAATAATTTTCTAAACAAAAGTTGTACATAAAAATGTTTCCTAAATAATACAAATACTTGTAAATAAAAATCATGTGCATAATAAAAGTAACCACACTCGAAAAAAGCCGTAAATTGATAATTGAAAGACCGATTCCAGCTCCATATGAACTCCAATTGGATCAAACTCAAAATTAACTTTAAAATGGCTATGGTTTTATAATTTTTGGAGTTACGATTTGAAAGCCGATTTTCTGGGGTGGTTTTTGTAATTTTACCATTTTATTATTATATATATTTATCCATATTTATGTTTATACATAATGTATTTGTAAATAATTGTAAATATTTTTAATAATTATTTAAAATAAAAATAAAAAATAAACCATAAAATGACATAATTTCCTTATTTAACTATGTATATAATATGCCATATGTATATAGTATATGTATATAATTGATTTCCTTAAATAAC
Organism: Ottelia alismoides; assembly: GCA_037367405.1. Lineage (NCBI taxonomy): Eukaryota > Viridiplantae > Streptophyta > Magnoliopsida > Alismatales > Hydrocharitaceae > Ottelia > Ottelia alismoides. Next base: position 120,494 of record JAZKJV010008012.1, on the reverse strand, counting down.
ACTCACTAAAAAATAAATAATGAACATTTATTATTTAATTTAATAAATTGATGAAAAATTTTTAATTTAGTTAATTAATTGTGTAAATATTTCTGCCACTAACTTCCTTCCTTATTTTTCTCTCCATTCAAATTTTGAAATTCATATTCATATTTTTTCTATTTAATTGGATCTTCCTCCCTCATTCTCACTTGATCAATCTTTTAGTGAGAGGAACCTATTCTTTGAGAGCATACTTGTTGTAGAGAGGTGTCCAGCTTCTGAGCCGTCCGGTGACAGCGAGTCGGTCTTTGTCGAGGCCATCACAGCATCATCCGCTCCCATTTGGTGAGATCCAAATCTTCATTTTCTGTCTATTAATTTGTAATTTTAGAATTAATTTTAGTTTTTATTTCCTTGTCAATTTTCAATTTGTAGACCTTAGTTTCTCATCGTAGTTTTTAATCAATCGCCACATTTGAATCTGATCCGACCCGATCTTCCATCTTACATTCTCGATCTACCCACATTCCTATTCTATCTTACATAATCTATCACCTCCGACCACGCACAGTGGCCAGAGACACAATCCTTCCATCACAACCGCGGACCATTTTCATTCACATTTTCTGTCCAATAATTTTTGATCAAGCCATCATGCTCGAGTCGACGGTGTCATTTTTCTATTTGCAGGTTCATGAATTCTAAAAAAATTGTAGCCACTATTTACAAAAAAAAGAAAAAAACTGTTGTTCAAAAAATTACAAAAAATAATTAAAAAAAGTTGGGGCGGTGCCCAACCCCTTCCCTTTTGGCATGAACAAGCAACAAACAGGAAACCACAGCGAGAACCTTAGGGGGGAACAAAATATTATTTTTCTGGGGCAAACTTCAATTTAGATCCCCAAAGTTTATGAATTTGCACAAAAAACCCTGCCAAAGCTTGAGCGTGTGCCTTGCACACACCATCTGGGTAAATTGCAATAATTACATGCATTTTGTTTCCTATTTTTATGCAAAAACTTTTAATATTTACATCCAATCCATGTATTCCAGACATTTATTTTGCTTCTTCTTTTCATTGGAAAAAATATTTTTATTACTCAATAAATTCTGGAAAATTCATGTTATACCCATGCTGCTTGTCACTTCATCGCATACATTTTGTATTACCTTTTACTTTTATTTGTTGTTATTAAAAAATAAAAAACACTGCATTTTTTTGTTTGTAATATGAAAAATCATACAAAATAATATTGCATCAAAAATTCTAAAAAAATATATTAGCTTCCTTTTGTGTATTTAATTTTCTATCAAAATTTGTGTATTAAATATTTTTAAAACTCAGAAAACATGTAAAATACTACAAATCTTAAAAAATCACAACTTGTAGAAAAATCCAAAAAGAGTGATTCCACTTTCTGTTTGTAGATATTTTCATATAGTTTTTAGGAAAAATAAATATGGTAATTTCTGACCTTAATTTATAGTTTTAAATTGTAAAATAGTCTTGTCTTCTCATTGTTTACTTTATTCCTTGTTTTTATTCATTTTGAAAATCTTAAAAAATCTAAAAATCTTTGAAAAAATACAGAAATAGCAAATAAATCATCAAAACACAAAAATATTTTATTTAGACATTTTTTTATCATTTTTGTCATATTTTAAAAATCCAAAAAATTACATTTCTTTTATGTATAAATTTGTTTTGAAAATTATATTTTTGAAAATTAAAAATTTACGAAACTAGAAATCATTAAAATTTGAAAAATCAGAAATCATATAAATAAGAAAAAATAAAAAATACCACAACCTAGAATAGTGTTCATATGATTCCTTTATTTATTTCATTGATTTCTCATTGATATAATAACCCTCGAGATTGTATCCTCCCCGAGTTTGATCCGGTTGTTATACATGTAAATTAAATAACAAATTCTCTTGCTACATTTTTGTAATTAATTTGGCTTGAGAATCGAAATAAATAATTTTTTTGTTGAGGTATTCTTTAGGTTGCAATGACACATCGCATTCATATAATTTTAACAAATTAAAAACCTGAGAATTTCTTTCGATAAAATGGCACCGTTATCGGGGAGGCACGACGAGGGTAGTTTGGTTTCTCTTTTGACCTACTATTCTTGGTTGTACATTTTTGTTCATATTTTTATACATCCTTTCATTGTTCATATTCATTGTATTCATACAAAATTATTTTTCTTGCTCATATTTTTATATTTATGTCTCTTACACATTTTCCGTTTACTCTTTCGTGCGAGGGCCCGACGAGCTGGAGCAGCTTTCTTAGGAGCGTCGGTGCACTCTGGTGAAGCGGAGGTGACTTGATTCTTCTTGAAGCCACAGAAGAGCGCAAGAGGAGGAGAAAATTGAGAGCGACCATAATTTGGATCATAGATAGTTTTCTATTTGTTTAGCATTTTAATTATTCAAAAACTCTTGTAAAAAGGACACTATATACATTCGGGGTCTGTTTGTCAAGTGTCGGTACACTTGGGGACCTCACCGTTGTTTTCTCACTATTGTTATCGCTTTTATTTTTATTTGTTTCTCAGAGATTTGTGTTTTTCAACTTTATTTATTTTATTTTCTGTGAGTGAAGCCCATGGCCTTAGGTTTTATTTGATTAAGCCAAGTAGTTATTAGGTCCAAACCCCTAAAAGAATATATGTTCCTATAGATCGTTTGGATTTAGACAAATAATAATTTGGTTCTTCCCGAATAGAAGTTACTGCTTAGGACTGTTCTCGCTTATATTTGCATAATATTCAGATTTATTTTTATGTGTGGATCATATTGCATGTAAAGTACTGAAGTCACATGCACACCTATATCTCTAGAATTTGCATGTCATATTTTCTCGTGCATCAACTTTTTCGTTTTCCTCCCTCTGTTTTATGGGTATATGAATAAAGGGAATCAGATAATACATTAGACTTGTTTTTATTCAACAATTACAAAAAAGTGAAAATTAAAATAAAATAAAAATTAGGATAGCTAATATCACTTGAACCCTTAAAAATAAACGTAATTGATTCACATCATTATCTTGGGAGAGCAATCCACTCATTGTATTCATATTTTATTTGCCACATACATACTAAGGATTAGTGCCCCAATCCCAGGCCTTCCTACGTGATTGTACGACTTTGTGTTTGATCACCTAACTCTAAAATTGATAAGATAATTAATCGTACCCACACGGTATTCACTATGCGTTGAGTTGGTGAATAGAGAGTTTGCATTGTGTTTGCGTTGAACTTGGTGTTGAGTTGGTTAAGATCATCCTCTCTATATCATTAACAGTCACATTATCCTTAGTCCCTCCCTCCCACCCTATTCTGATTTAATTCCTCGTCATGGTGGGAACCACAAGATTTCTTCCTTCAGAGTGCACCAGTCCTTTGGATGCGGTTCAGGTCTCTTCACTTTGGCAGAACAATGATCTCTTTGATCTGGACCTAGATTTCCATGAGCTTACATATCTTGATCCATTGGATGATTTTTCTATGCCTTCGAGAGAGAATCCGTTATTTGAATATAATCGTTCATTTTCTTCCTTGAATCATCCTAATTTCTCACATCTCTCCGAGGGTTATCTGCTGGCGGTGTGTACTTATTACTCAGTTTCACTCCCTAGTTGTGCATCCGATCTGTCAGATCACGAGACCGAGACTTCTGATTTTTATGAGCTTGACCTTTCTTCTCTCCTTGACGACCCTTGCAAGGATGACCCAACTTTTGATTTATTCTATGCTATACCTGATATCTCTCCATTACATGCATTAGACATCTGCTATCTTATTAAGTCTCTTGATCTTGGCCTTCCATACGTTTTCAAGATGATGATTGGCGTGGAGGATTCTATGGCAGATCCTTCCTTCTCAACATTTAATTTTTTCGGCTCCAGCCATTCACTCCACTCTAACCATGAGCTGAAGATTTCTTTTGTTCTATTGGTTCTCGATTTTATCTATACATATATTTACCCGATAGCAGACACCCGCTTGATTGCTTATCTGGGTGTCCTCCTTTGCATTGTTGACCACGTTGTTGTTCTCACACTGAAACAACAACGATAGTATGGTATTCACATTATAGGTGCCATCCTGAACCTTGATACTTCGTTATTCTAACCTTTGCACCCGGTTAGGGGCATAAACTATAGCGCTTGTTGAGAGGCACCTCAACAATGTCTACCTTGTATATATGAGTTTCGTCTTGATTTGCTCCTTCCTTCTTTCGTTTATTGTTCACCTCTTGATTATATCTTTGTGTTATACTTAGAATGTACTCTATCTTAAGTATAGGGGCGATGAATAATTTGTGTTGTTCATACTCGTTCTGTTCATCACTCCTGTTGTTGCTTATACTTAGGGATACTCTACCCTAAGTATAAGGCGAGTGATGTTGATCATATCATCTCTTTTATGTTTTTATTCTTCTGATCTCTCGCTTGTTCCCCAACTTGTTGATATTTTATACTTAGGACTATTCTACCCTAAGTATAGGGGAGCAAGTCAAGTCGTTGAGTCCATACATTCTCTTCCTCAATTCTCCCCATTTGTACAATCTTCTATACTTAGGATTATTTGATCCTAGGTATAGGATGGATTATTGACTTCTATTCATTTCGTAATCTTTGAGTCGTTGTTGTATAGATTCTATTTCACTTTTCTATACTTAGCATGAGTTATGTCTTCCTTTGTCGCTCTCTGATCACTATGAGGACATAGTTCGAGATAAGTATAGGGGGTGTTGTATATATTGTATATATACTTTAGCCATAACTCGTACTTTTATATTTTTAGTATGGCTAAAATAATGTATAAATACATGTTAAATTCTGTAAAATCAACTGATAGAAAGATGCAGATATTTCCTCAAATTTCTTTTTGTATATACTGATTAATAAGTCAGGTTAAAATATTTTGAAAAATATTTTGAAAGTGGTTTGAAAAACTATTTGAAGAATCTTTTGAAAACTATTTGAAAAATGTTTTGAGAAATGTTTTCCACCTTTGTAAAAATATTTTTTGTTTGTTGAAATAAAATTATTTTGTAAAACTATTTGCAAATATTTTGAAAAAGGTTGAAAAAATATTTTGAAAAAATCTATATATATTATTTGAAAAATGTTTCCAAAATAGTTTTCAAATGTTTGCAAATGTTTGTGAAATTGATTGAAAGAAATTATTTTGGACTATAGTTTTCAAAAGCATTTGTAAATTATTTTTAAATAAGTTCGAGGAATATATGCATCACCCATAAAATTCTTTACCAACTGTAAATATACTTGTATAAATTACTAACACTCAAGTTGTAAATCCTTTCATCTAATTCTTGTAAATAATTGACTCACTCATGTGTAAATATGTGTATCTTATCTACTAACCCTAACCCTTATTAAAAAATCTCTAAAAAGTACAAAACCAAAAGTCTATAAAAAATTTGTATAACTAAAATTCCAAAAAAATGCATGTGCATCGTTATTTTTTTCAAAAATCTATAAAAAAAGTTCACAATTGGAAATTGTGTCATAAAAAAGATTTTTTTTGCTTTGTATATATTTCTTGCATTTTCATGTACTTTTTTCATGATAATATTGACATTTAAACTAAGTCTGGAATAAAATTGAAGAATGGAGCTTAGTTGGACCTTAATCCACTTAATTTCATGCGAACTTTATAAGAAATGGAATTAAGACTTTTCAGCCCTGGCGACGTAATTCTTCGAGTTCATAAGACTATGTTCACATGTCATCTTTGATTAGTCTAAGTAGAATATTTAACAACACACGTATGATTCTTCTAGACCATGGCTTATCTTGGATAAGGACTCTACGTGTAGCTCTTCACGGAGGAGGTAGTGAGGAGGCAGAATCTTTTGGCTTGGGGTAGCATACGAGTATGTAACAAACTAGTGGGAATATCCGTCTTACTCTAGGGAGGATAGTGCATCTCAATCTGATCTAGTAGCATTGAGGTCTAAAAACAGGATGCCGTGGGGTTGCAATAATGCTTCAAAAGAGAGATAGTCAACTAGCTCAAGAGGAAAAACTCCTTATGTACATGCAGCACCCTGTATATATTTTCAAAAAAAAATAAGAATAAGAAAAATGCAGAATCTCTAAAAGTGGACATGCTTGATTGAAAAAGTAAAATTCCTGCCGGAGTGTATATGCAAGTATTAAAAAAATAAGATCTTCAAAGTCAAATTTTTGTAAGCTTGCAGCTGGATGACTTGATTACATTTGTCATGCATCCAAGGATAGGTAGCTACACCGGTTACCGTCTATTCTTTTCTCCATCTCCTCTTCTTGAGATGGTTGTACTTGAACTTAGAAGGGAATATCCCCGCTCCTCGAGGAAAGAGTTGCTAGACTGGGGGACTAGAGTTACCTTGTTGAGAGAGGATGTTTCTTTACTACTTTTGAGATGAGGAGCTATATTTCACTTATACTGTACAAGTAAATATTCATTGTCATAAGAATTTGTGTATGTAGACTTGTTCTGACCTGGCTGTTGAGGAGACCTGAATAGGAGTCTTATGGAACTTGAAGGTCGTTAGGTTTTAAATTCATTTCCCATTAAAGTTCCGCCACATTAATAATCCAAAGGTCTGACAGAGCTCCATACTAGAAATTTATGAAGATAAGATTAATACTCAATATTGTCCTAATTTCTTTATTTTCCTTTCTTTTCTTTTATTCACTATTCTTTCAAATAAGTGTTTGCTAAGGGACTAGCAAAGGTAAAGCATAGGGGGACTTTCAAACATTTATTCTTTGACTAAGTCCAAAAGTGAATGTATAGGTACATGCAAATATATTAGGGCTTTGGACCTTAGTCTCTCGAGCAAGCAAGTCCTACACTAGGGCTCATTAACACAAAATAAATAAATAAATTGAGAAACAAAGAAAGAAAGCGACAAAAAACGCGAGAAAAATGTTGAGACCCCTAAGGGAACAATCCCTCAGGCAGTGGACCTCGTGAAGTAGCTGTGTCCTAGAGAGTCCAACTTATTACAAATAATTGTCACTCTCCCACGTAAATTTCAAGATAAAATAAATGCAGAATAAAATAGTTTGATCTCAAAAATTTTCTTTATTTGCCCTTGCTGCTCTCTCCTGCCAACTAAGTCTGAAAGCTAGTTCTGCGCACTCGAGTGCACCGGTCCTCCTAGGAAGGCGTCCCTCGCGTAGCGGTCCCTCGCGTCAAGGTCAAACAAAGAAAGTGGTCAGAAAAGTCACAATTAATATTAAATAAATATAAAATAAATAAATGACGAGAATAAAGAGATTCGATGAAAAAAATAAATAGACAAGAGAGTATGAACAAATAAATAATCCCAATCTATGTGGCGTTGCTCCCATTAGATGATCGAGATTCTGCGAGGGTCTAAATATGTCTCACAAAAGGTTGAGACACAGTCGTTGTGGCGACCACTCACGAAATCCCAATCGATCAACAATTAATCCACAATCTAAATAAAAGCAATGAATATGAAAAAATTGAAGTTAAAATTTATTATAACTATACAACAAGTGTGTATAATATAAGCATGTGTAGAGGTTGAACTCAGGGAGCAAAAGGTAAATGGGGGTAAAATAATGCACAAAAATTTGTCCTTCTTTTCTTGTCCATTATTATTGTTTTTGTGGGTTTTTATTATATATTATTTTTTATTTTTGTTTTATAAATTTTTATTTTGCTTTTAATTTTATAATTTTATATTTTCTTTTTCTATTTTAAGATTTTTATATTTTCTTTTTCTTTTAAATATATAATATAGCTATATATAAAGTATATATACAATGTAAGTAAATATAATTATAAATAAAAATAAAAAAGTTTAAAATACAGAAAATAAAATTTCTTAAGGTTTATGTATTTTTCTAATGTTTTTGAGATTTTTTGGAATTTTTGCTAATTTTTATGAATTTATAAAGTCAAAATTATCCACAATCAAGGATTTAATAAATATCTGAAATTGATTTGAATTTTAAAAATAGGGAATAAGGCCTAAAATTACTCAAATAAATTTTAATATATAAATATTTATATAAAGAAAATTATTAAACAGAAAATCATATTTTTATTTTTAATGAATTTTTTAGATTTTTATAAAGGTTTTTGGGGCTTTACAATTTTTAGGAGTTTTTTTTCAATTTTTTTATGATTTTTGGTTTGCATGTAATATATGATAAAATAGACCACACATATGTATTTTTTTGAAATTTTTCAAGATGTTTTCATATTTTTTTGGTATTTTATACTATAGACAAAAAAATAGGCTTCTTTTGATTTTTAATAAATGGTTAAAATGCTCAAAAATGCAAAACAAATATGGGCATGAAAGTACATGCTACCAGGCATCTAACCCTATTTTGCATAATTTTAGGAGCTAAGGTGTTATTTTTAATAAATGAAATCCAAGCACCAAAAATTATATACTAGCAGGGGCATGATTGCAAATAAAATAAAGTCTAGGGGCTCAAATGCAATTGACCAAAAATATACAACGTACACAAAAATTTATTGGACTAAAAATATATACAAAAAGCCACAGTGGCTTACATTCAATTTTCCCAGCTCACATGGGACGACACATGAGCTGAGCTGGACTGGACCCAAATGTAATTAAAATAAGTATGTGGTCTTTTTACAAAATGTCCATTTTATTTTAAATGCTACAATTTATTTACAGCATTAATAAACAAATATACAAAAAACAGGGTATGGTCCCCTCAAAGGTGCAGAGATGGACGGGTCTGGTTCATTCACTTGACACATGGCGTCCTCTCGATGCACGATAATGGTTCGAACACCAGCGGTTTGGATAAGATCGTGGGGTGCGGTCTGATGGTCGAAGGCGGGCTCGATCAAACGGTAACTGTAGAATCTGGCACGCAACGCTTCATCGAACGGTGGAGGAGGCCATTGGCAGAACATGTCAAGAACTCACCCCAGGCGAGACTCGATCCGATCTCTCTCGATGCTCTGACCTTCTCCATCACCGCTGAGTATCTCTACACGCTCCTACATGTGCCGCGGACTTGTCGGATACCTCAAAGAGCTTCGAAGCATGTCGGAGGAGCTCTGGAAGGTGAGGCTACCTGGAGGTGCTTTGCAACCTCAAAATTGCCCCAAATGAGGCCCTTCACGTGCGGTTTCTGCATCAATAAACTTGCAGGTCGAGGGCAAAGTGCCTCGACCTGGTTAGGTGTGGAATATATAGCGGATGAGGCGAAGGCGGTTGTGCTCCAACGAGGGTGGCTGAGGGAACACCGTTTCACAGATCTTGAGAAGATCTGGTTCGGCAACAAGGTAGTTTGTATGGAGAAGTGGGTAGATAGTGAGGGTGAGGCGCAAGACAGTTCAAAGAACATGTGATGCACGGTGGAAATGTTTGCCAGAGTGGAGCTTCGGCGAACTACGAATCGAGTGATTACGGCTAAAACTAAGATCTAGGGGCTAATCTAAATGCATAATTGAAAAGCAGGAGTAAAAAGCTAACTAAAAAAAGAAAAATGTGCAGCTCGTACTTGACCGGAGACCAAGGAGCAGAGGTGGTTGGTGACGGTCGCCTTGGTGCACCTCCTCCTCCTCCAACCGCCGTGGACCTCAGGGGACATCCCCTCGTCATGAGAATGCGCTCTAGGCTGAGATCACGGGGTTTTAGGGTTTGGAAAATGACCAAAGAGTAAGAAGAAAAAGGAGATCTTTATTTAAATACATGTGTGGACACCCTTATTTATCAACAGATTTGAAAGAATACGAGCTATGTACAAGCAATCTATAAGGTCGACGTGGATCTAGGAAGAATATTGACGATGTCTCATGAAGGGCTCGAGGATGATGGATGGAGGGAGTGGAGGGGGAATTGGCGAGAAGGTGTGCCCCTCAAGGTTCTGATAGGAGTCAGAGGACCTGGAGTGGGAGTTGACCGGTGGTCAACGGTCCTCGGCATGTGGTTGGGCCACTTAAGCCCACTACAAGACAAAACTGTAAGTTTTGTTCGAAAATAAATAAATAATAGTAAATGATTTTATTAATCTCTATTGTAAAATAAAAATGTTTAATATTTTATTTAGTATTTTATGATATTTATTTAATTTTTTGAGGTTATTTATTAGTAGTTAATTATTAGGGGTGTATTCATAGGTATATTCATCTATATTTTTGGCTATTTTATTTTTATTTTGTATATTTTATTTTATTATTTTATTCTCTTATTTTATATATTTATAACTTATTTTTAGGTGTATAAATATATTTTTAATATATTTTTATGTGGTTATTTGTATCTTAAAATAAATAGGGGTATAAATTGTATATGTATATTTATTGTATATTTATTTATGTATTTTGTACATTATTTTATTTTGATGTATTTTCTTGTGTTTTATGTTAGCTTTGCATTTTTAATAAAAAAATAATATTTACAATAGTATAAAAATATATAAGGGTAAAAGAATAAAAGAATAGGTTTCCCTTTTATTTATTTACAAGTATTAGCATAGGTATTTTACCCATGTTTTATATATACTTCTTTTATTTTGTATTTTCTTTATTGTTTTATTTTAGTTTGAATATGTACATAAGTTATAAATAATATTTACAAAATTATAAAAATATAACATTGTAAAAATAATAAAGAATGAATAAAATGAATATTATATTCAGGTATACTATATAATGAGGGTCCAAAACTTAACTTTCACATCCTAACTCAAAAATATATAAAAACAACCTTCATTAAATAGCTTATTGAAAGTTATATACCATCATAGTGCTTTTGATATATTTTGAGTTTTTATTTGGAAGATATGGGTTTGTGATGTTGGGATTTTGGCTTTTTATTTTATGTATAAAATGAATACTGTATTTTATTTTTGTACAAACTCAATTTTGTATTTTTATTCACATTATTATCTACAATTTTCATGTACAAAGTTTCTTTATTTCGTGTATAAATAATAAAGAATATAATGGGAGTAAAAATGTTTTATTGAATGAATGAATGAATTAGGATTTTATTGTATTTTGGGCCCTTATCTCCCCCCTACTTTATTCCTTGTCGACCAATTCGATTCTTGACTTGGTCTCGGAGTTTAGGGTCATAAAATACCTTTAATATTTTATTCTTTTTCTTTTCTTATCTTTATTCTATAATTTTGGCATTAAAAATAATACTATTTACACAATAAACACAATAAATAATGAATGCTATTTTTTACAAATTAATGATGTTTACATGCATTAGCTATAGGTTTTTAAGGCCAAAATGGTTGAATCAAGGTGATGAAATGGAGACTCATCAGTATGATCCCTTTGAGAGATCGTATTACTCATATGCTTTCGTATGCACACCAGCTCGCCGGTGTATAGACCTTGATTAGGTCATTAACCTATTAGTCTGCCAAATGTACATACTTAGACATATAGTAACACATCTGTCTTCGGTCAGAGGATGTGTGCCTATATCATGACAGTATACGACATAGTACTTTGGTTGTCTCGATCTTATTAAGTCAACTCTTTGACCTAACTAATCTGACACCTCCGAATTACTTTTCCCATGTAGAGGACCTGCATCAAGAGGTCAGTCAGATATCAACCCAATGAGAAAGGATTTCCATCTCCTTCTCATGATGGAGACCATTTCTTAAAAATCATTTGACAGTGCTTGAAGTCATCAATCTAACTCCTTAGATATTCATCCAAGCACTAGCCTTTATGATTTAACTATTGAATCAACAACTGTATGTAAGATGGCCATGGTACATAACCCTAATTGTACATAGGGACCTTATAGTGCATTCATTCATTTAGTTTTTAGATAGGGAGTGAAATAACCAATAACTTATATTGATAAATCAAATATTACAATAACATTAATTATAGGAATGGTTCGCCTCGGCTTCACATGACTAACAAGAAGATCGATGTTTGTCATCACTACAAGAAGGCAGGGCACTGGAATCGTAATTTCCCAAATTACCTTAAGACTGTAGAGAAAGGCAAAGCCCCAACAATTACGAAATCTACTTTCATCATTGAAACCAGCTTTCTCATAGGAAGTGAAGGTAGTTAGATTGTCGATTTTGGTGCTTTTGTTCATGTATGCAATTTGTTGTATCTATTTCAGGAAACTAGTAGTCTTGATGAAGGGGAGATAGTCATCCAGATGGGATCTGATGCAACGGTTGCAACAGTCGCCGTTGAGACCTATAGACTATTGATATCTAGTGGAAGATTCCTTGTACTTTAAGAGTGTCTTTGTGTTCCAGATGTTACAAAGAACCTTATATTGGTATCTAATTTTTCTAGAAATGGATATTCGTTCTTATTCTATAATAAACATATCATAAGTCATTATGACAAAATATATTATGGATGGTATTCTAACTTTTGGTGGATTCTATGAATTGTGCATTGATGAATCTGTCATGAATGTTATTGCCACTAATAAAAACCCTAAAAGAACCAAAGAGGATGTAAATCAATCAAACATGATTTGGAACCAAGGGTTGGTCATTTATCTGTTGATAGGATCAATATATTGATAAAGGATGGACCCTTGGATTTTCTACAGGTCCAGACATTGCCTACATGGGAAAAGTATATTTGAGGTAAAATGATCAGGATGCCTTTCCGTAACAAGGTTTCAATATGCAAGGGTATTCTTTACCTAATACATACTGATGTATGTGGTCCCTTCAATACCACAACCCAAAATGGATATCGATATTATTTGACGTTTATCAATGACCATTCATGGTACATGTTTATCTTCATACTATGTCATAAATACGAAACCTTTGAAAAGTTGAAAGAGTTCATGACATTGGTTGAGAACCAAACTGATAGTAAGATTAAATATATTTAATTTGATCGAGGTGACGAGTACCTCTCATGTTAATTCAAGGAATACCTCAAAGATAGAGGAATTTTCTCCAATCTCACTCCTCCTGGAACTCCCCATCTTAATGGTGTTGTTGAAAGAAGCAACATGACCATCATGGACATCGTCTGTTCAATGATGAGTAAAGCACATTTGCCTCCTAGTTTCTGGGGATATACAGAACAAGATTCCTATCAAATATGGTACCGAATCTGTGTTGGACACTTACGGATTTGTGGTTGCTTGGTCTGTGTGAAGAAGATGGATGCAAGTAAGCTAGAATCTTGCACTTGAGAATGCTAGTTCATTGGGTATGTAAAGGACAGTATTGGATACCAACTTTACAACCTTAGACTCAGAAGGTCTTCATCTCTAGAGACGTTAAATTTACGGAGGATGACTTCCTTAAGATTCAAGACAAAATATGAAGTAAAGGAACCCGTTGAATCCCGTGACCATGTTGAGCTTCCAATACCAGAAACTGAAGATGTAAATAAAGATGAAACACATATACCTATTCGAAGGAGTTTGAGGGTGGTTGCACCACTTGAAATGTACATATTCCATGTATCACGTGAAACTGACAATGATCCAGCTTCATTTAATGAAGCATTTGTGAATCATGACATGGATAGATGGGTGCTAACAATGAAGTCTGAAATATTCAATTAATTTAATGTTGGTAATTATTTGTTTCACATGGGAAAGTCCCAAGGTCGATCTCATGGATATAATATGCGGATCTAGAATTAATTTTCTGACAACTCATAGCATGATTTTCAAAAGAGGAATGATTTTTATTGGTTAGGAATTTTGCAAATTTTATGGATTTTAAAAAAAGAATTGAATGCAATTTTTAGATTTTTTATGCAAGGAAATAATATTAACAATGCGTGAGAGAAATAAAGCAATGCAACTTTTTTAGAATTTTTGGATGATGGTGAATGCAATAAGACATAAGAAAATAGGCAAGAAAATATTGTACACCTCAATTACCTCAACCCCCAAGCCTAGAAGTTAATTTATTTCAAAAAATAATTGATCAATAAACCTCAATTTAATTCCCAAACAATGCCTCGATTTTTCATAATTTTATAATAAAAAAACGATTTTTAAGAATTATTAAGCTTGCAATGAATAAATAAATTCTTCAATCAATCGATATACAAAATATCTCGAAACTTGAATTACGCATATTTCAAATGATAGAGAATTAAACAAACTTCAAAATAACACCAAGAACACAAAATTCTGACCATGAATGTCCAAGATATCACCAAAATAGTCTAAGGGCACATATGTAATGACAAATAAATAGAAATTATTTCAAAATAGACCTTTAGAGAAGCATGGATGTAATTGTTAAAAGCTAGACTCTAATGCATATCACCCTAGGAGGCATGACTTATTTGTAAATATCTAGATGTTGAGGGATTTGTAGGTAGTGCCCACCTCACATGGTTACAGGAACGTGTGGTCTCCCATGATCAGACGGCTGAAAGATGCTTTGGGAGTTTTCGATCGAGTGGGTCCTATGCTTGCCGTGTGGAGGGATTTCCTCCGTTTGATGATGGAGATCTGAGCAGATGAATGGTCCAGATGATGGCGCTCCACAGACCGTTGGATAAAGATCCCATGAAGATTGCTACATGGGGGTCCTCCTTGTTCTCTTCTTCGACAATGGGACCCAGGCGGAGGGTGCGATGGTGCCTTCTTCTCCGATGAGGTTGGTCATGCGACAGTCTACTCTGATGGTCGCCGAGAGGATACCTTTTCGCTGAGTAAATGCAGATAGAAATTTGACTCAAGCCTGTAAGGTCTGGCCTTGTCATGACAAGGCAAGAAGAAGAGGGGATGGGTGTTGCTCCTTACGTAGACGAGGAAAGAGCCGTGCTCCCTCCTGAGATTCGTCGGAGGTGATATGTGTATGGGATAGATGGTGGCAGCATATGGAAAAGAAGAAGAAGGCAGTCACGCCATTGTGGGATTTAGAAACAAGAGAGAACGAAGGATGATAGAGGAATGATAGAGAAAATAAGAATAAGAAGAGGAGGAGGAGAAGAAGAAGGAATGAAGACGAAGAAGAGTGATAGGGAGTACCTATAGATATTTGCATGATGTGGAGGAAAAGATCCTCGACTCCTGGTAATCGCCTCAGCCATGATGGTGATGGCGGAGCAAAGCTATCTTCTTGAAGAAGAAGAAGCACAACTGTGGTAGCCATGGATCATGCTTGGAGTAGGGGTCTTTACCATAGAAGTGCAATTGTTGTCACCAACCCATACCTCGACCCTCTCTCTCTCTCAATTCGATCGAAGATGGCAGAAGATAAAACTAGAAGAGGGGGTATGCTTTTATAGGATGGGGTCAGCACTGGTTTCATCCTAAAGATGTCAATGAATACAATTGGAGATGGGTTTCTCAGGGGATGGCACAAGGTTTATGTTTTTATTTGTTGCTCTAAATATCATGGGATTGTTTTGGTGAAGGTTACATGCACGAGAGGGAATGATTTTGAGCTCTTTGCTACATGTATGAATAAAGGGGATTATGATGTTCTAGAGATAGAGTTTGTTGGGATGAATGGGATAGATTTGTTAGGTTTCTAGGTATTTGTTGGGGGGGTTCATGGGTTAGAAACGTAGGTGTTGGAGGCCCATGGGCTATGGTTGATGGGGACTCAGGTTTAGAAGTATGAATAGGAGAGGGGAGTTGGAGGGAGTGTTGATTGAGCAGGTCAACATTTCACGGCTTGTGATTGGTGGAGAAGTAGTAGGTGCGCCTGCTAGTGCAGGGTGTTAGCCATGCAAATGAGGTGTATTTAGGAGCGAATGGATGATGAGACGTAGGCATCGTTGACCAAGGTGTTGACTATGCATGGAAATGCAATAAAAACTAAGAATAAAATAGAAGACGGATGCAAATGCAAAAATGAAACTTGCATACCTTTGAGAGATCTATAAAGTTCATAAATAATCAAATGCAAACGAGATCTAATATGAGAGAGATGATTTTTTAGTTGATATTTTATATAGTATAAAATGCCACATTTTTTGTTTTCTATTTTTATTTGTTTTTCTATAGATGAATATGCAAGCAAAAATATGTATGATGCTCAATGATGCAATATGCATGGATGTATTTTTGTGTGGATTTTTATATGGTTAAGAAAAGTCAAAAATAAAAAAGGAAATTTAATAATTACATGTGACCAAGTCAAAATACATAAGTTAGAATTTTCATGATTTTTCTTATTTTTCTAGATTTTTATATAATTAGTTAAATCATGAGATGAAATAAATAAATGAAAAAGAAATCAAAAGGGTTAAATATGGACATAAAATAATGAGGTGAAATCGATATACACACACACACACAAAATACATTTCGGTACCAAAATCCAAGTTTCACATATATAATGTGATTCTTTCAGATTTTATCTTTATTTGTAGATAATTAAGTTTTGAGTATTTCAAAAGTGATTAGAGTGAAATCAAACATTGTATGAGAAAGTTATGCAACTTTACGACTTTCTTTCCCAGATTGGGATTTTTACCAATTTTTTTCTACGTTAGTATTTTTTGTATTTTTAATGGAATGAAATCAGTGATATCTACACAATGAAGTGAGATTTATGTCAATTGGGGTTCGAATGAACTTATTAGAAATGACGAAGTTAGGTGAACATATACACACATATAAGAATGCAGAATGAAGATGATGATTTATGTAAATTATGTAAAATTGCATGATTGTTAATTATGCATTAAAAATACCTAAATGCACTTAGTTACTCAGGACATAGATTTTATTTTTAGATAATTATATAATTGAATGATAGATTCATCAACGTGGAGGGTTAAATCCCACATGACATTGGTGGCAAACGACCAACTCCAACAATGCTCCGGTGAGCTTGAGAGATGGAGGATGATGAGTGATTGCTAAGGTTTGCAATTGAAAGAGAGAGAAACCAAAGGAAGTTTTTTATGCCACTTAATCCCTTAGGCGTATTTAACACGTTATTGTACTACATTTCGGCCATGACTCATCTTCACCAAAGCGATTATATCTCACTCACCTAGTATCCAATTTGTAAAATTGTATATGCTTTGGAATTCTGACGACGATAAGCATCCAACAAAGCTATTATGTGATCTAATTAGATCGAAATTGAAGTTTGGTGATTTTTATAGTGGACTGAACCCATTTGGACAACACCAACTTAATCGAGTTGCATGGGTAAAATCCAGGGTTTTACACAGCATAAGGAGGTAGGTAGATTTGTGACCAATAGTTGGGAAAAAGCTAAGTTAATCTTGCTCTTCCAGGATGGTTTCTTTCTTTTGATGCAAAACAACTAAGATACTTCAATCGCTAAGCATCTATAATTAAGCTAATGGTAATACAATCTCACTCAATTACGACCTCTAAGATCATCGTTTCTGTTCCTTCCAACATTTACTTTGATGTTCGTGTGAAGGGATATTCTCGTCATCAAGATTTGTTAATTCCTCTACCATTGTTATGAACATATGCACTTAGGGATTGCAATCAACCGATCGTGACATTTTTAACGATTTTAAAATATGAATACCCATCCACACGTACAAATATTAACAAATATCCTATAAAAATAGATGTATATAAACTGATCAAATATGACTAACCATCCACAAGTGTCAAGATTTGTTAATTCCTCCACTATTGTTACGAACATATTCAATTAAGGATTGCAATCAATCGAGCATGATATTTTTAACCATTTTAGAATATGAATAGCCATCCACAAGTACATATACTAACAAATATTCTAAAAATAGATGTATATAAAAAATACTTTATATATTTATATATTAGCTTATGAAATAGGTATAATCACTATAATTATATCATAACAACTATATCAAACATGGTTAAGAATAACTTTATTGCTATTGTAAAAATTGGATATGCTAGCAAGTGAAAGGGCATATATGCAAATTAATATTGTACAAGCCCTAAAAGTAAAATAGCCTCGTCTCATTAAAGTCTGTCGCTATAACATCGCCAAGCCGGCATCACGTACAGCTAGAGAGAGAGAGAGAGAGGATGGGGAAGCTCCGGTACATCGCCATGAAGACGGACGACGCGGGAACTTCCGATCTGATCAGATCTGATCTCTGGGAGCTGGGAGCCGCCGCCAGGAATCTCGCTGACCACGCCTTGGTTCTCCTCGACAGCGGCGTCGGTGCCAGCTTTGGCACCACCTTCCTCAAGGCCCTTGCTTCCTTCGCCGCCATGTCGGTGCTTTTCTCTCGTCCCCCCCCCCCCCCCCCCCCCCCCCCCAGCCCAAATTTTCTCGTTTTTATGGTTATATACGTTTTTAGATGTCCTAATCTTTTTTTTTGCTTTTCGAATATTCCGTAATCTCACTGGACAGATAGGAATATCACGATCTGAACAGATGGGTGAAGAGAAATCATATAAATGACCTTCTGTTTCTATTGATAATTTTTTTTTAAAAAATCGGTAAGAGAGGATAGCGTAGACATATCCTCCAGGTCTCACTATTTAAATGATACTCGTTCCCTTCGCACGGTTGAATTAAAAACAAAACTTCGCTTTAGAATCCCATCGACAGCTTGCATTGGATGCCTTTCCTTTTGTAACAAATTGGTATTACATCTGTACTTGCTGCCTACAGAGTTTGAATTGGGGTTCTTAAGCAGAGACAGGAGTTGGGATCTTTCTGGTTATCATGTTTTGCTCCCTGTCTTGCCCCAGCAGTCCCGAAATTAGACATCTCTATGGCATCTTTGACATGTAGATCGTACTCATTTGTCAGTGAAATATTTGGGGTTCTAACATTTGTGACTAATCCACATCTTCCCTTTCGTAAGAAGTGATTAGCGTTGCTTCTTTTGGAAGCTCTAAAGTTCGATTTTAAAAGAGAGATATATTTTAAATTCTCGTGGTATCATACTATAGTATATCTCTGACCTTGTATTTACTCAAACATGGGAAATCATTTTCGTTTTAGCTTTGGTTTTGATTTTCGTGCCGGCCTTGTTCTTTATGTAAAACGTGTGGTTCAATTACATTTAGAATACAATAACAATAAAGCCTTTTTTCACAATTAAATAGGGTCGGGTACATGGATTCTTCGCCTCCATTCAGATCTATCTTGGGTCAATCTAGGGTTTATATCCAAAAAACTAAGATCTCTTCGTATAGTCTCTTTCCAACTCTTCTTGGACCGTCCTTGTCCTCTCTTAGCCGTCCCAACATCCCAACACTCACATCTCCTAACTGGTGCATCCGTTGATCTTCTTTGCAAATGATCAAATCATCTTAAGCAGTTTTCTCGCATCTTATCCTCGATCGGAACTACACCAACTTTCTTTCTGATTGCATCATTCCGAATCCGATCTTTACGTGTGTGTCCACACATCCACCTTAGCATTTTTATTTCTGCTACAACCATTCTCTGCACATGTCTATGATTCACATGCCAAAAATATGTACTACATTTTATAGTATTTTATGTTGAGATATTTATATCCAAGGTTTAGGAAAGCGGTATGCGTATGCGTTCGGACAGGTCACCGAATACTGAATAAGCGGTATGCGGGGGCATATGCGGGGTATATGCGGTTCTGCGTGGTTTTTAAAATTTTAATTTAAAAATAAATAAATAAATATCTATTAATAACATTACCACTGGATTTATGTATCAATATGGAGTTAAAGAAGATCTAAGAAAAATGGTTCATGTTAGATGGGTGTGTATATGATTTTAATTGCCTCATTTAATCACAAAAATATTTACCATAAAATTCACGTATTTGATGATTCGTAATAATCAAAACTTCAATACACATACATGCACTACATGAGCAAAACCTCAATTGGCATATATAAAAATTTTCGACGATACATTGCATATACTAGTGAAAACAATGCATGAGAAAAACATAAAACATTGCATATACATAATGATATAATGCATTACAATTGTATAGAAATGCATGTCATATTCTTACAATTGAATGAAGAGTCATAGCTACGGAACTAAGGACCTAAATGAGAAGATTGAAAAGTTGGACCTGTTGGAGCAATATGTGGGGCATATGCGGGCCGTATATGCGGGGAGGGTGCACAATGCACTGATTCATGAAATCGATGCGGTCTGCATGCCACACGGGCATATGCGGCCGCATATGCAGCCCGTGCTGCCAATTTCATGAACACCGTTTATATCTCATTATCTTTACTTTGTATTTTCATATTTCTTCTGTCTACTTTATGTAATTTTCCCTTAGAGCTTTTCTCCCATATAAGAGAACTCTAGGATTACGATGAAATCTATCTTTTCATTTCACATATTCCCGCATGGTATCAGAGTGACGGTCCTAGACCAGAGCATGTGCCTTAGAAACCCTACCCCACCTAAACCCTCGCGCATATGCGCGCCAACGCCATTGCTGTCGGCCACTCCTGCGCAACCGACCACTACGCCAACGACCTAGCGCCGCTGCGCAGTAGGACAACTGCAGCAGCAGCTGCTGCCGCCCCCCCGAACAGGCTGCAGCCATCTAAGCCGCCGCCGTCGACAGCAGCTGTCGTCCCCCCCGGAACGACTGCAGCCATCCAGGCCACAAGCAATCTTCGCTGCCTCCGCTCCCATAGCCCATGTTGCCTCCTGCGGCTCCGTCGCCTGTTAGGTATGCTTTTAGTTATCTAGGCCGTGATTTGATTATCTAAAAATCACCCTAGGTACCTAAAGGAGGCTCCAACAGATGGGAGAGGTTGTGGTATGAGTCTACACCCACAACCATCCTCTCATATATTAGTGTAGAGCATGTGGTACAGATTGCAGACCTAGTCTTGGAAATTGTTGTCATCATGTCAGACAACAAAGCATATATTTCATCCCTGGATGCCTTCAAAGGTCCAACACCCATCTTCAAGATGGATTGAACGAACTATGAATCATGGGCCATGCAGTTCATGAGCCTAATGCAGTGCATGGCAAGAAGAACATCCTTACAAAGGAGGAACCAAGTGACAAGACTGGGGTTAATGCCTCATGAGAGGCAGATGACGCATATGCATGCGTGTGGCTATCTGGGACGACGTCAATAGAGATAGCCAACGATATACTGAGTCAGTCTATTGCAAAGACTATGTGGGACATTCTCGTCGTTACGTACTCTCCGGCGAAAAACGAGTTGATGATACTGCAACACGATATCTTCACGTCAAAGTAGAATGGTCATCCTTGCCATATTCTTTACACTTATCTAAAGGGTATATTTGAGAAGCTTCATGGTTTCATTTCCTTGACTGCCACACCAGAGAAGCTCAAGTCTTACAGAGATTCGGTGATGATCAGAGTTTTTCTGGTAGCTCTTGATCTTGAGTATGACGCTGCTCGAGCACAGATTCGTACTGATGCCACCATACCTCCAATGGAGGAAGTATATTGCAGATTAAGCGGGCTCTCTATATTTCATGGTGGTATTCATCAGTCTCAGACTTCTTCAGCTATGGCTACATCTCGTGGTAGGAGGAGTCTTCCGCAGTGCCGTGGTCGAGGTAACTGTGGCAGGGGAGGAGGCAGTCGACCCCGTCAGTCGTCCACCTACTGCCATAGGTCATGCCACTATGAGGAAACATGCTACTCTAAGCGCGGGTTTCCCGCTTCAGCACGTGTTGCAGAGCAGACTCAGCAAGTTGGGAGTCCATCACATGCATCTGATCAGAGATTCGATGAGCTTGTAACGCGACTCAGAGAGATTATGCCTTCTTCTGGGTCAACCCGCTCTCCTTCAGGATCCTCAGAGGTAGTTGTCTCAGCATCATCGTCCACATCAAGTATAGCGTATGCTCTTACTAGCTGTTACATGGTAGATTTATCAGAGTGGATTATGGATTCAAGAGCATCCCATCATCTCTGCGGTGATAGAGGACAATTTAATACTTATAGTCCGGCTCAATTAGGGAGATCACTAGTAATAGCAGACGGGACACACTCTCCCATCACTGGTCAGGGGGATGTGCAGTTAACTCCTGTAATGCAACTTCATAATGTTCTTTACGCTCATGAATTTTCTATGAATTTACTGCCCATTAGTCAAATCACCAAGGATTTACATTATCGTGCCATATTTGACCAATCCGTTTTTGTGTTTCAGGACATTCTTATGGGCAGGATGATTGGATCTGGCCGTGAGCAAGGTCTCTATAGACTGGTACAATCTCCATATGTTGGTGCTTCTTCTCCTTGCCCTGGATCCGTTTCTCCCTATGTGTGGCATCTTTGATTTGGTCATCTTCCTCTGCAAAAGCTGTGTCGCTTTCTTCCACAGATTTCTCCTCGCTCTACTTTTCAATGCGAGGCCTTCCAACTTGGGAAGCATCATCAATCTACCTTCCAGAGTCGTCGGGGTCGAAGTAGTCATAGTCTTTTAAGTTAACTCATTTTGATATTTGGGGTCCAAGTCATGTCCCAGACCATCAGGGGCATAGGTTTTATCTTGTTGCTATGGATGAGTTTTCAAGATTGTCGTGTATCTTTCTTCTTAAAAACAAGTCTGATGCTGGTCCTGTTATTCAGTCTTTTCTTAATGAGATAAGGAATGTTTTCTCTGCAAATGTCAAGTATTTTGTTTCAGATAATGCATTAGATTTGCAGTACTCAACTCTTTCAATTTCTTCGAACCTATGATATTGTTCATCAGACTTCTTGTGCTTATACGTCTCAACAGAATGGGGTGGCTGAGCAAAAACATTGCCACCTTATGGATGTTATCAGGACCCTCTTGATCCAGAGCAGTGCTCCTCATTCTTACCGGGGGATGCGGTTCTTTCACTTGCTACTTGGTGAATTGTATGCCCTCATCAGTCTTGGGGGAAAAGATCTCGTTCTCGATTGCGTTTCCTGAGACGGATCTTTTCTCTCTTATGCCTCGTGTTTTTGGGTTGGTTTTTGTTCATCAAATGTCTCCAGGTCTTGACAAGCTCTCTCCTAGAGCTGTCAAGTGTGTTTTTGTTGGGTATTTCAAGACCCAAAAGGGATACCGTTGCTTTGACCCTGTTCGACGAAGGTATTGTGTAAGTGTGGATGTCACCTTCTTTGAGTCCGTTATATATTTCTCCCCTACATGTGACAAGCTCATTCCTCGGAAAATGCAGAAGAGATATACGTGCATCTACTTCCATTTTCATCTACTCCAAGCTCTACTTCACCGCTACTACCTCCACCACCACCTCCACCTCCACCACCTCCTCTTCCACCTCCTCCTCCACCTGTCACGCCTACTTTCTTTGCGCATGTTTATCAGCGTCGACCTTATGCTTATGTGCTTCCCCCATCATCCAGCACACCCCAGGTATGTTATGAGCATTTGAGTTCCACTAATGACACTGGTGATTTGCATGTACAGGTTGATGTGCATGATGCCTTAGATGATCCAATCTCAGCTGCTGAGGAAGCTGAGGACTTTGATGTGCCTATTGCCTTGCAGAAAAAGAGGCGTACATGCACTATGTATCCTCTTGCTTCCCATGTTTCTCTGGCACGACTCTCAGATGATTTTCAAAGGTTTGTTGTGGGTCTGTCTGCCGTGGAGATACCACGGTCGTATCAGGAGGCCTTGCAGAGTAGTCAGTGGCGTCTGGTTTTGGAGGAGGAGATGGAAACGTTAGTCTTGTGGTACTTGGAGTATTATACAGGCTCCCCGTGGTGCTTCTGTGGTTGGTAGCAATCGGGTGTTTACAGTGAAACACTGCGCGACTGGTTCTGTGGACATGTACAATGCCAGATTAGTTGCTCGAGGGTTCAACCAAACCTATGGGGTGGATTATCAGGATACATTTTCTCCTGTTGCTCGTCATTCTACGTTGTGGTTCTTATTGCTGTTGCTGTGGTACGTGACTGGCCGCTATTCCAATTAGATGTCAAAAATGCATTATTGTATGGGGACTTGCAGGAGGAAGTCTACATGCATCGACTACTAGTGTTTGCTGCTGAGGGGGAACCTCGTATGGTGTGCATACTTCACAAGGTCATCTATGGTCTTAAGCATAGTCCGAGGGCTTGGTTTCAGAAGCTCTCAGAGTTGATTGAACAACAAGGGTTTGCCAGATCTACTGCAGATCACTCTCTTTTAGTTAGAATAACGCAGAGAGGTACCGTTGCTATTCTGATCTATGTTGATGGCTTATCATTACATGCAGTGATGAATATGGCATTCATGCGGCTAAGGATTTCCTTGGACAACAGTTTGTGACCAAGGACCTTGGTAAGCTGCATTACTTTCATGGTCTAGAATTTGCAAGAAATCAACATGGTAAGGTAATGACACAAAGGAAATATGTCGCTGACCTCCTATCTGGGACATGCATGATAAGATGTAGACATGCTACTACTTCAATGGATCCCAATGATAGGCTCTATTATGATGACTCCGAGGAGGTGGATAAGAGACGATACAAAGAGCTAACAGGGAAGTTGTTGTATGCCACTATCACTAGGCTTGATATCATTTGCAGTTAGTAGAGTCAACCAGTTTATGGAGCAACCGAGGCAGGTCCATATGGATGCAGTTAACATGATCTTCAGGTATTCGAAGTCTTCTCCAGGTGCATGACTTTTGTTCAAAAGAGACACATCTCTCACTGTTAGTGGATGTGCTGATGCAGACTATGCTAGGTGTCCCAAGGAAAGGAAGATCACTTTAGGCTTCACTGTGTTTGTAGGTAGCTCGCTAGTTCATGGGAGAGTAAGAAACAGACTGTTGTGGCTAGATCTAGCGTTGAATCAGAATATAGAGCCATGACCCAAGGGAGCATGGAAATGATGTGGGTCAAGTCTGTCCTGATTGATCTAACAATTGAGGTGCCTCTTTCTATCCACCTCAAATGTGATAACCAAGCCGGTTTATTCATAGCTAATAATTCAACCTTCCATGAAAGAACAAAACACATCGAAGTGGATTACCATTACACTCGTGATCTAACTCAGAAGGGACTTATTTCCACCTCTCACGTTACTTCAGGCGGCCGAATTGTAGATATGTTTACCAAAGCTCTTGCAAGGGGTCCTTTTCACCGTTGATGTTCCAAGCTGAGCGTGATAGACATATATGTTCCGGCTTGAGAGGCAGTGTTGAGATATTTATATCCTATTATCTTTACTTTGTATTTTCATATTTCTTCCGTGCATTTATTTTTATCCATGTGAGCTCAAGGCGAACCATGTTATTGTAATGTTTGATTTATCAATAAAAGTTATTGATTCTCTTTTCACTCCTTTTTCTGAGATTAAATGAATGAATGCACTATAAGGTCCCTTTTTACGATTAGGGTTATATACCATGGCCATCTTAATAATCATACAACTGTTGATTCCGTAATAGAATTATAGAGGATGATGTTTGGATGAATATCTAAAGAGTTAGATTGAGGACTCATCGAGCAACATCAAATGATTATTAAGAGATGATCTCCAGCCTGAGTAGGAGATGGCAATTATTTCTCATATAGGCTGATATCTGACCGACCTCTTGATGCAGGTCCTCTGTATAGGAATAGAGATTCAAAGGTGTCGGATTAGTTAGGTCAAGGAGTTGACTTAATGAGATGGAGATAATTAAAGCCCTATATCGTATACTGTCGCGATACAAGCACACATCCTCTGACCGGAGACAGATGTGTTACCATATGTCTGAGTATGTACATTCGACAGACCAATTGGTTGATGACCTAACCAAGGTCTATACACCAGCGAGCTGGTGTGCATGCAAGGGCATATGAGTAATACGATCTCTCAAAGGGATCATACATGTTCACTTCTGAACCGGAAGACATGAGCTCACTCATGAGGTATTGGGACTGATCAAATTCATGCATGGCCATCGTGCTTTGGGAGCATGACAAGAATTTGAAGGTATGATGTATGTTTTTGGAAAGCATATGATCGATACCAAATCCCAATGATCAAGAATGAGAAACTTGATGATCAAACCCTGAAGATGACAGTGTAAAATTGATCTATATCTTTGGGTTGATCATAGGTCTTCCAGTATGTAGGATGTACATGTATTGGGAATACCTGAGGGTGATGTGATCTTAAACGATTGTATAACCATGACACTTCCATTCTGAGGGAGTGATGAAACAAGTCTGGATTTTAGTGATGATCTTGGTCTAAGTGTTGGACATTGATCTGAATGAGATTTAGATGCAATGAGAAGATTAGATTTGTGACCTTGCTTAAATCAAGCATCTATGAGAGGTCCGTGAGATCTGGATTTGAGATGTGATCTCAATATCCAAGTCACTATACGTGGAACAATACAATCGCCATATCCTTATCTCCAAGTATCTGCGGAGAAAGCACATTATTCTTGAAAGAGTTCAAGAATAATTCCAAAGTTGAATTATATCTAAGCATTGAGAAATGGATAATTAAATGTGATTTAATTATCACGAATAATGTGAATTTGATTCATATTATCTGAATGCATGAGAATGGTTATCCAAAATATGATTTAATTATTATGATATTGTTAATGTGGATAGTACTATCCAATTATCCATGTATATTATAAATACGATTTATAATATATGAGAGTCTTTTTGTGATTTATATTTGTTGATTAATTGTTGATGTGAATTGCATTCACATTGAATAATTAATTGAAAATATAATTACATTTAATTTTGAGTTGTGAATGAGATTCACATAATTTCAATGGCTTGATTGAAATTTTCACAAGATAATTTTGAATTATTTTTTTGTGAAAATTCTTTACGACAAGAGTCATAGGAGATATCATGAGATAATGAGATCTCACGATAATTAGAGGAGATTGACCCAATCCACTCAAGAGGAGTGGACGACCATTACTCTCCATGTGGAGAAGAGTAGCCGTCCCCCTCTTCTTAGGGGATTAGTTTGGTCTCCTCATTATCTCTTCTCTAGTTAAAAGTGATTTGAATTCAAATTAATTTTGTTGATTTATCAATGTAAATTAATTTAAATTAAATCATTTGATGTTATGTTTTTACAACAACATCTTAGCCGTTGAAAGAAACAAAAATCCATCTCTTCCATTGATTGTGTGTTGTCCATGGATTGGGATCCATGGACTTCCAAAACGCTACATAAGAAGAGGCACCCTTTGCTCTTCGAGTTACGCAATCTCAACGACATCTCTCTCTCTCACATTCTCACGCCAACCCCCTTCCTTTTCTCCTTGAGTGGTTGCCCACTCTCATAGAGAGAAGTACACCTTCGTCGTCGTGCCCACTTCGACGACTCTTGGATCTCCGTCTTATTTGGTGTGTGGCGCTCGTGAAGAAGACACTCGATCTCGTGAGACGAGATTAGGAGATCCACTGCTTGGATCATCAACTTGGATTGCGAGAAGCACACGACTCATCCCCGCGCTCGCAAGCGCCTTCTCTGAGGGATCGAACTTGAGACAGGAGGTCTCTTCCCTCAGAGGCTTGATCGCAACCACGCTCCAAGAGGTAATCCTTTATCTTTGATGTAGTTAGATGAAACGATTCAAGAAATGTTCTTGGATCATGTGATTTCATCGTTTAAAATTTTTTAAATTCCGCTGCACCGAGCAAATAGTGCGAATAATCGCTTTTGATCGTATACGATACGATTATCACGCTTCCGTGATGCGCTTGAGGATTCTTCCATAATCCTTCAAGTGGTATCAGAGGCAGGTTGGAGGTTTCGGCTACGATCCATAAATCTAAGAAAATTTGGACTCGTAAGGGTTCGTGAAAACTTTATCGCATTTCAATTTTCGCAGCCCTGTTTTGTGATTGATTTCGGACCTGTTTAAAATGTTTAAACACGAAACTATCACTTGGATATGTTCCCCATTAATTAAGGAAACCGTGGGATTTGAGTTTGCGTGATTTAGAATCCGATAACTCTAGTTATGGTGTTTTTAATGACCATATATCCACTGTTTCGTTGGTAGCGGATCAAGACGTAATTAAGGGGTTAATTATTATTTTGAAACGCTTGGAAATGCGTGCTAATCACATGATTTCTGTTTTAAATCAAATTATCAAACTCTGAAATTGATTTTGCATGATTTGGATTTAAAATGAAAGAGATATGCCAATTTTACTTAGTGAGGGTCACTACTGGAAATTGCATGTTTTATCAAAAATCTTGTGATTGTCATTTAAGAAACTTATGAAATTAATGGTTAATTTTCTGAAATAATTATGGATTAATATTTAAAAAATATTTAATAATAACTGTTCCCTTAAATGACATTACCTCAACCAATAAATGATTAGATATGATCTGGATCACTATTGGTTACTTGATACACTTTCAACAAATATGTTACTTGAATAGGTTTGAGAATTTGTCTAGCAAATTTCCTTATAATCAAAATAGTTTTGATTATTACTATATGGTATAATTTCGTTTGAAAAACCGATGAACATATCAAGTACACAACGATCGATTTGGCATTATCCTTTCCCGAGGTGGATATGATGTCTAGTCGGGGAGTGTTGGGGTAGCAGGTTGCACCGTGTTCGGTCTGTCCCACTCACGTCGGTACTGGCCATGACAACGGGTAGGGATGGAATAAAACAGGAGAGATCACGGTGTATTTTCTAATTATTAAAATTCAAATTAATACATACTTTGAGATAATACCATTCTTTCAAGTAACAATCAAGTTTGTTAATTGATTTGGATTAATAATTGATTTAATATGATTGAATTAATTGAATCCAAATTAAAACACTCTATTATGAATAGATGTGTATTTCCCTTGGAAGAATTAATTACATGGATATGATTCATGTTAATTAATTAAAATTTGAATATGAGGTGGAGGATCACATAAGTGACATCCATGGTCTTCCGTCAAGACGAAGGGTTCCGTCGTTAGGGATTGTATGTAGGAGATGTCCGTCCGAAGTGACAGCTCCTGCAAGCGCATCTGGATTGAGCTCTTTGCTTCTCGAAAGAGTAAGGTCGTATGCGTAGTGACTCCAATAGCGGTTCCTCATATTATTGAGGCGATATTGTATTGTGCATAGCGAGTTCTTATCCTGTTGATGGCTGTTTCAATTAACAACATGTCAACATCACTTTAGGGGTGGTAGGCCCGGGTGTTAAAGACCGAATTGGGAAATGCAAGTTGGACTTGCAAGGAGGAATGTGTTCCCGCTTCTGTTTATTGGAGTTACAGTTTCTCATATTATTGGGATGCGACAAAGGTAAAAAGGAGATCCCAGTTCTTGCTTGAGATATAACAGTAAGTATATCTTTTGCTTTGAAAGTGATTAAGGGAATGAACTTTCAAAGTTAACGAAGCAAGACTAATTTGATTAAAAATTCCTTAATCAAAGATTTGTAATTGAATATATAATTATTTATATGTTCTAATATAATGCATTCTTAATTTCAAAAAATGAAGTCCATGAACTCACTTAGCAGGCTCTTGGAGGTCAATCAGTTGATCGGATCAAATTATTCGGATTGGATTAGAAATTTGGATCTTACCCTATCCGCTGAGTGTATCTCTTATGTGCCGTCAAAGGACAAGTACACAAACCCGAAGACTCCGAAAGAAATCAATTTTAATGACAAATATGATGAAGATCATAATATGACAAGATGCTATATTCATGGTTCGTTATCCAATGTGCATTAGAAGCAGCATGTGGAAATGAACACTTGCCAAGATTTTTTTTTGAAAACTCACTTGCCAAGAAATCATGCTGAATCTGAAAGATATGTTCGGTGATGTAAACCACACACATCGTTACAATATAATGAAAGAATTTATTCGCTGCAAGATGCAGGAGGGGACCTCTGTAAGAAAACATGTGCTCAAGCTGTTTGGGTACTTTCTGAGCTGGAAACCTTGGGAGCTGATATGGACGCATACATGCAAGTTGAATTCATTCTACTGTCGCTCCCTAAGTCTTTCAACAACTTTGTGGTTACGTATCACATGAGCAAAGTTGATTTTGGTAACGCTGGGCTATTGGCTGCATTGAAGTCTGCTGAAGACATAATGAAGAAGGATGGTCGCTCTGGCAGTGCAATGGTTGCATAAGTCAAAGGAAAGCGCGATCGGAAGCATGGTTCTCGGAAGGGCCCGACCCAGAAGAGAAAGAAAAAGAGTCAAGGAGTTGGCTCATCTACCAATGCATCCACTCTGATAGCATCGAAGAAAAACGATGTCTGTCATCACTGCAAGAAGTCGGGGCATTGGAAGCGCAATTGTCCGGATTACCTAATGTCGGTCGACAAAGGTAAAGCTCCAGTAGGTATGAAATCTATTTTCATCATTGAAACTCGTTTTCTCATGGGACGAGAAGGATGCTGGATTATAGATTCTGGTGCTTCTGTTCATGTATGCAATTTGTTGCATTTGTTTCAGGAAACTAAGATTCTTGATGAAGGGGAGATAGTCATCTAGATGAGATCTGATGCAAGTGTTGCAGCAATTGTCGTCGGAACCTGTCGACTATCGTTATCTAATGGAAGAGTCCTAGTACTTAAAGAGTGTCTTTATGTACCTGAAGTCAGAAGGAATTTAATATCTGTATCTGAGCTTATTTGAAGCGAATATTCATCCCTTTTCTGTAATAAACTAGTTATAAATCGTTATGATAAACTTATTGCGGATGATGTTTTGACTTCTGGTGGACTCTATGAATTATGCATTGATGAACATGTCATGAATGTTACCACCACTAATAAAAATCCTAAAAATGTAGGGAAGATTGTAGTCATTCTAATATGATTTGGCATCATAGGCTTGGTCATTTATCTGTTGATAGGGTCAATAGATTGATAAAGGATGGACCCTTAGATGTTCTACAGGTTGAACCTTTGCCTACCTATGAGCATTATATTTGAAGTAAAATGATTAGGATGCCTTTTCGTAACAAGGTTACAAGATGCAAGGTATTCTTGACCTTATACATACTGATGTATATGGTCCCTTCAGTATCGCGATCCGAAATGGATATCGATATTACTTGACGTTTATTGATGACCATTCGCGATACGGATTTATCTTCCTACTACAACATAAATATGGAACCTTTGAAAAGTTCAAAGAATTCAAGGCCTTGGTTGAGAATCAAACCGATATGAAGATTAAACGGATTCGATCTGACCGAGGTGATGAGTATCTCTCAGATGAATTCAAGGAATACCTTAAAGAGAATGGAATTGTCTCCAATCTCACTCCTCCTGGAACCCCCCAATTTAATGGTGTTGCTGAAAGATGCAACAGGACTATCATGGATATGGTCCGTTCAATGATGCGCAAAGCATATTTACCACTTAGTTTCTGAGGATATGCAGTAGAGACTGCAATAAATATCCTGAACAAGATTCCTAGCAAATTTGTGCCTAAGACTCCTCATGAGCTATGGTATGTGACCAAACATAGTGTTAATCACATGAGGGTTTGGGGTTGCTTGGTCCATGCGAAGAACATGGACGCAAGTAAGCTAGAATCTCGCTTTTCTGAGTGTTACTTCATTGGATATGTTAAAGATGGTATTGGATACCAGCTTTATGATCCTGAGACCCAGAAGATTTTTGTTTCTAGAGATGTAAAATTTCTGGAGAATGACTTCGTTAAAGATCAAGACAAAAATGAAGTAGAGGAACTCATTGAGTCCCCTGAGGATTCTGAGCTTCCTGATCCAGAAACTGAAGAAATAAATAAAGATGAAACTCCCATACCTCTTCGAAGGAGTTCAAGGGTGGTTGCACCACCTGAAAGGTATGGATTCCATGTGTCAAGTAAAACTGACAATGATCTTGCTTCATTTGATGAAGCACTCGCAGATCATGACATGGATAGATGGATGCTAGCAATGAAGTCAGAGATTGACTCCATACATAAGAACGGTGTATGGATCCTAGAGGATCCACCTAAAGGGGTAAAATCCATTGGGTGTAAATGGATCTTCAAGAGAAAGAGGGGACCTGATGGGAAAGTGGAGACTTTTAAGGCACGGCTCGTGGCCAAAGGCTACACACAACGAGAAGGCATCGATTACGATGAGACGTTCTCTCCTGTGGCTATGCTTAAGTCCATCAGGACACTGCTAGCTATAGTTGCATATCTTGACTATGATATCTCGCAGATGAATGTCAAGACAATTTTCCTCAATGGATATCTTGAGTAAGATATCTATATGGAGTAGCCCCAGGGATTTATAACCGAGGAAGGCGAAGTATGCAAGCTGAAGAAATCCATCTATGGGCTCAAACAAGCTTCTCGTAGTTGAAACATCAGATTTGATGAAACTATAAAGAGTTATGATTTTGTGCAGAATCCTGATGAACTTTGTGTATACAAGAAGCTGAGTGGGAGCGTCATTGTGTTCATCGTGCTTTACGTAAATGACATCCTTATCATTGTGAATGGCATAGGGATGATGACTAGTGTTAAGATTTGGCTATCCCATACCTTCGAGATGAAAAATCTTGGAGAAGTCTCTTACATCTTGGGTCTGAAGTTGTTCAGAAATCGAGAAAAGAGGATGTTGGGATTATCACAACATGTGTACATTAAGAAGATTCTTGAATGTTTCTGTATGGATCGTTCTAAGAAAGGTTTCCTCCCCTTTAGTCATGGTATACACCTGTCTAAAGGGATGACTCCTCAAACTTTTAAGGAAAAGAAAACCATGGTTGGATGTCCCTATGCATCAGCTGTAGGAAGCTTAATTTACGCCATGATGTGTACTAGGCCAGATATCTGCCATGCAATGGGAGTGGTAAGTCGTTACCAGTCATGCTATGTAGAACAACACTGGAATGCAGTGAAGAACATTTTCAAATATCTAAGACGGACGCAAGATTACATCTTGGTCTATGAAGATGGTGATCTCCAAGTCTTGGGATACACAGATTCAAACTTGCAGTCGGATATAGATGATCGAAAGTCGACATCAGGGTTTGTATTCCTGTTAAACGGTGGTGCTGTGAGCTGGAGAAGCAAGAAGCATGACACTACAACAGATTCAACAACAGAAGCTGAATACATTGCCGCATCGGATGCTGCAAAAGAGGCGGTGTGGTTGTGCAAGTTCATCCTGGAACTTGGCATAGTTTCCTCTGATACTCCCATCCCGTTACTCTGCGATAACTCGGGAGCCATTGCCAGGCAAAGACACTGATCCGGCTGAATAAGAGGAGACGCCAACATAGGAATTCCGGACCAGACGATAGAGACCATCCTGCTCAGAGCCACAACCAATCACCCTGCCCGTTAGTATGTCCTGAAATATAAGAGAAGATGGGTCAAATATAGCGCGACAATGCAGATCCGTTGTAATCTGACTAATAGATAATAGGTTCATCGAAAAATCAGGGGCATGTAGAACATTCTGTAAATGCATGGAAGGTGACAAGGTAATCTCCCCCTGTCCAATAATGGGTGAATGAGTCCCATCGGCTATTACCACTGATTGTCCTGGTGGAATCTCCCTGTATGACGTGAGTCTATCTCTGTCGCGACAAAGATGATGTGTTGCACCTGAGTCCATAATCCAATCTGAGATATCTGAATTATGTCAAGATGTAAAAGCAGAAGCACTACCTGAGGTGCTAGCA
The DNA here is from genome assembly GCA_037367405.1 of Ottelia alismoides. NCBI lineage: Eukaryota > Viridiplantae > Streptophyta > Magnoliopsida > Alismatales > Hydrocharitaceae > Ottelia > Ottelia alismoides. The sequence continues at coordinate 86,953 of JAZKJV010008012.1, read as the reverse complement.
GAGACAGAAGTACTGGCAGACGCTAAAGCAACAACATCGGAAGAACCTCCTGGAGAATCTGTAGATGCATGAGGCATAATATAGCACAATCTTGCCACATGCTCCTCAAACCTATGATCTGAAGTAGATGCCGACGGGGAGGCAACATGCTCGGCTACTCGCGTCGATGCTGGAAACCCATACTTAGAATAGCATGCATCCTCAGAATGGCCTGTGCGATGACAGAAGTGCATGGCTGGCGGAAACGACCATCACGACCATGAGATCCACGACCACGGAATGAAGACTGACCACCTCTCCCTCGGGACGCAACCATCGCCGAAGGTGGTGGGGTAGAAGTACTGGAAGGGACAGAGATGTGGCTAAGCCTCTGGTAGACTTCTTCCATAGGAGGAATGGTAGCATCGGCAAGTATCTGTGATCGGGCAGCATCATATTCAGGATCAAGAGCCGCAAGAAGTACCCCCACCATGGTAGCATTCCTAAAAGTCTTCTGCTGCTCGGGGGTGGTTGTGAGAGGGATAGTACTGTAGAGTTTCTCAAACATCCCCCGTAGGGGATGTATACAAGGAATGTAGTGGCCGTCCATTCTGCTTCATGATGAATATGTCATGTTAGAGCTGTAGCATCTTCGTCTCATTTCGCACCTGCGAACAAGTCACTGCCAGTATGTCCCACATCGCCTTAGCGGTGGGCTGATGGAGAACATCATTAGCAATCTCCATTGACAACGTGCCTGAGAGCCAGACCTTGGCATATGAATCATCAACCTCCCAGGAGGCATAGATCCCAGTCTTCTCTGCCGGTTCTTCCTCGGTAAGGATGTGTTACCGTTCGACTTTATGAGGCTCACGAACTGCATCGCCCAAAGCTCATAGTTCGTCCCATCCATCTTGACTATTAGCGCGGGACCTTTGAACACGCCTATTGAGGGCATATCGACTTTGTTTTCTGACATGTCACCGGAGGTGAAGAACTAGGATTCGTAGACCAAAAGATAAGTGTCTACATAAACTGCATAGGATTTGAGTGCATATGTAGACTTTACGCACTCAAATCCATGGAGGGAGAGAATGGTGGGAGAGGAGGTGCCGGTGGTGGAGGCGGCCCAGCGGTGGAGCGGCGCCGAGGAGAGGTGCGGCGGTGGAGCGGCACCGAGAAGGGGTGGTAGGAGGCAGCTGGAGGCGGCGGTGGTAGGCTGCGACGACGTCGAGGAGGGGCGGAATGTGGCGGCGGCACCGAGAAGGAGAGGAGGGGGGCGGCGGTGGGAGGGTTAGGGTTTTAGGGTTTTGGCTCTGATACCATGTTGGTGGAAAGAGTTATCTGTCTACTCCATAGAACCCTATTTTCTTTTATATAGAGAGAACCCATGGGTAAATTACATAATAGGTTACCAAGAAAATAAAAATAGCATAAACGATACACTGACTACATAATTATCTCTACAATAGTAGTACCACTTAGAATACTAATTAATGCGGTCAACACTAACCAACTTTTAAGTACTAACCCCATGTAAGAAAGCGAAACATAGACTACCAACCATGACTACTTGGTTAGACCACAAAGAATAACACCGTCAAATTGTAGATAGACCATGCTTTGTTCCGCTATTTCGGATGTCTGCTATTGTAGATAGACCATGTTTTGTTCCGCTGTCACCTTAGTCATGTGACTGCCATACCTTTTTCTGCTAAATTTATCATGTGGGACTCTTCTGAAAGAAGTGTCCTCATCTCTGAGGGGCATGAGCTCCACCTGTTGGTCTACTACAAAGAAGCAGCATTTCAAGGCTGTCTATGCATCCCGTGTTACTGCTTGCCTGTCTTATCTAGATAATAGTAATAACTGAATACATTATAAAATTGAAGTCGTTCTTACAATTAAGTCTGTTATACCCTCTGTCATTTAGCTGACACCTATATATCACAATCTAGGACTGCACTAAGTGATGCACTCTATTCCAAACTCTTTGTTGTTGATTGATCAAACCTCAATTGTTCTCTTGCAATAATTGTTATCGCAGATATCTACTGATTTTGGACCGAACAAACTGGAAGACGAATATATTGACTGCACTTTTGATTCCTTATATTTTCTTGAGCCTTCCCTCGTCAGTGTTTTATTTCTTGAGGTAAGGCTTGCTCTCTTTTAGTACTTGTTCCTTAAAGCATGCCCAATTACATGCTCACCTTTTTCGTACTATTTGACAGAGGGGATTTCGGGAAATGGGTTGCTTTTATTGCTGTCGTACTTCGGCTCTTCTTTCCTAAGCGTTTCCCTGGTTTGTGTTTCTTTTATGTTTTGCGTATTATGCTTGCCATGATTTTATACTCGAAGTCTTAGATGTGATTATGTAAAACTCATTGGTTATTATGCTTGAGGTTTGTTGTCACATTACGTTATTTTTAATATAACCTCAGTAAATGTGTATTTTCTCATGCGATAACTTTTGTGCATTTTATTTTTAGCACAAGTTAACAATTCTTCAAAGTATCTTTAGAATCAATGTTTTATCTCCAGCAACATTTTCAGCTATTGGGTCAGCTAGACATCTTTGAACCGAGGAAGCTGTATTGATGTACGAAAAATGTTTTTGGTGGTTTTCACATGTATGAGGTCCAATCTGTTGGACACTGCAATCGCCAACGCGATGATGGATCGTGAGCCTTCTGTAAAATCGAGAGAAGATCTTCTCACCTTATTTCTCCACACCAATGGTTATCTAATCATCGTTTTCTCCTTGTTACAAACTTCGTCTCACGAAGTCTGTTTTCACCAAGGGTACGAGGCTTGTAGAGACATATGTTTCTTCTTCCTTCTCGTTGCTAGTAGTGGAAGCAAACAAGCACAAATCAAAACAAGCAAACATATGTGCACACAGATTTATGAGGTTCAATCTTAAGTGGGCTACATTCTTAGGCATCGGTGAACGATTTCACTATATGTCGAGAAGGGAAGTTACAAAGGATACGGGAAACTTCGACCCTAGGGAACTTATATAGTGCCCCAAGTACAAACAGATCTTAAAGGCATTCATATCCAATTTTTCAAGAACAAACCCTAGTGAGATCCCCGTCCCATACGATAGGCTGCCCGCCCTTTTTGTAGAGAGGGGAGCAAAAACGATTCTTCTAACTAGGTCATCAGAACACGTGGTTAGGATTTAAAACTTTCAACACGCCTACAAGGGGCACCAACATCGAGAGAACGAGACGTCTACTATGGAGAGAGGGAGAGAGGATGCAGGACGGTCACTATGATGGTGTTCTTCTGTGCATGAGAATAATGTGGCTGTCCACTCTTCTTATATAAAAGATTGGACACCCACTTTGATCGGAAGAATCCCAGTAATTTCAAATTGGTAGAGATCGGGTAGTCCCACCACTTTCAAATCTTAATTTGACTTGGTCATTGACAAACTATTTAAATCAATTATCCCTTGAGGACAATTAGTATCAATTATCACTTGAAAATAATTTGCAGATTATTATCAAGTGTGGGTTGGTAGGGTGATAAACCCTGAAATTGCTTGGATTAATATGTCGTTTTTATGTTATAGTAGTCAGGCACTTTGGATTCAATCAAAAAGACCACTAAAACTAATTTTGTAATTAAAGCGAGCGGTTATATTTTTTTAATCGGGCAAGCCCAAGGTCAAACTCAGGGAGGCCACTGTCTCCTTAGGTCATTTTCTAGGCTATTTAGAAGCTAAGTTTTCAGAGAGGCATTTTTTGTAGTTTTTTATGCAATTAATAATAACATGCAATTTCAGGCAAGATTACAGACTAAAATGCAATTTTTAATCAAACGAAGTTCAAAAATCCTAAAACTTGGCCAGAATGTGAAAAATGATGAAATCGATGCACTATAAATTTTTTTGGAGTTTTCTGATGTGAAATGAATTTATTATGAATTAAATATGTATGCATGGTGATTTTTCGTAAATTAATTCTAATAAATAGAAATCCTATTTATTTCTCGTAAATAAAATTATCCTAAATAGGTATATGTGAGAGGTATCCAGGAAAAATGTTAGATCCTAAAAAATAATGGGTTTACATCCTATTAAAAATCAATTTACAAAATCACCACTTAATTTATTCTAGTCTCGATATGCGTGCAAATGACATGATTTTTGGGTATAAAATAGAGCACACTTAATTCTACCTAATGTGAATTTTTGGGAATTTTTAGAGCAATAATCAATTTAATATATATTTCAGATCACACAGTGGGTAAAATATCCATCTTTACACCAAATAAATTATATAAAACCAACCACATTTCACTAAAATTCAATCAAATATACACAAGAAAGAGAGCAAATTGTTCTACAATATGTTATTTTTAGAATTAAAATATGATGATAAAATGACACACAAAATAAGAATCTAATGCATGGGTCTGAATGCAATACAAATAATAAAAACAAAATAAATAAAAAAATGCGAATGCAATTACCGAGACCCTGGGGAAGTCAGATGCAATTTTTCCAAGGCGCACGTGCCTCCTGGAAGGCAGGGAGGCGTTTGTGATTTGCTGGATCAGTAGAGGGCGAGGTGCAAGTTTCCCACGTCTCACGTGCGTACCATGTGCAGCTGGATCATGGACTTCTGCTGAAAGTGGCGATGGGCGGGGGCCTTACTGCAATTGTTCCTTGCTGTCACGTGCTGCGCACGTGCTTCCAGAGTGTCGGGCAACGGGATCAAGGCTCGGCTTTCAAGCCTCCACATGGCATCCTGTGGATGCTTTGATGGCAGTCTGGTGAAAGGCTCGAGGTAGAAGGGGAGCATACAGTGGTGGCGCGTCGACCGTGGTTGTGCTGGCGATTGGTGGAGGGTGAAGGGGAGCGCACATCGGTGGCGCAACCTACCGTTCGCAAGTAGCAGGTGGTGGTGTAGTTGCTGGTGGCTCCAGGCGGCGGTGTAAGAGTAGTGGGTGTGGGCGATGTTGGCCGACAAAGGCGAGCAAGGCGAAAAGGCTATGGAGTTGGTGAAGGCAAAAAGATGACGTGCCGACCGGAGACCGGTCGTGGCTAGGTTGAGGACCGTCGTGGCCGGATGCGGAGCTCGGAGGAGCATTGGCGAGGTGGTGAAGTCGACCGGCATGCGTAGCTGCTCGAGAGGGCAGTTGGACTAAGGCGGTGGAGCCCAAGGCAACGGCGGTGGGCGATGACACGATGGAAGTACTTGATTGCGCAGGGGAGCAGGCGGTGCATGACTGGGTCGGAGGGGGCAACAACGATGAGAATGAGGCGGCGTTGGCGGTGCAAGACTGGGTCGGAGGGGGCAGCAGTGATGAGAATGAGGCGGCACTGGCGGTGTGACGAAGGGGCAGAGCGAAGGTGATGGAAGGTGGATGGTGACGGTAGAGATCAGGGAAGCAGATTGAAGAAGTAGTCGGAGGAAACGAAGAAAGCGAGAAGGATGAAAAGAGAATGAAGAAGTGGAAGAGGGATTCACAAGATAGGGATGAAGGCCGGTGTCACTTGGGAGAATGGAGGAGCTGCGAGCTCAACTCCGCTCGTGGCCTCGAGAGGTGCGGCGATCGGGCACCTCGAAGCTGAGCAACTCAATTGGCGTCGAGATACGGTGGAGATCCGTGGATCTCGCTTGGAGGTCTTCGCTCGGCGACAGCCTTGCTATCACTAAGACGGCTGGAGCTTTCTCCTAGTGGTGGATGACGTGCAACGGGGGCGGTTGGCAGGTCTTTATGGGCAGTTGGGAGGGAGAGGCGATCATGGTCGAAGGCGACGTGAGCAGAGTGAGGTTGGCGACGATTGCGGTTAAAGGGCGAGAGGAATGCGACCGGTGGTTGCGGAGGGCGACCGGGTTATGCGGGGCAACGGTTGCGACAAGAAGAGGGTGCCGGTTGTCGCACGACGTGGCTGCGGGTCACGGCCGTGGGAGGTGGGCGAGCAGGAGAGAGGAGGCAGAAAGGGTCACAGGCTGTGGTTGTAGCACCGTCGCAATAGGCAGGGAGCACGCGAAGGGGTCGGAGAAGGTGGAAGGAAGAGGCACCACGTGGCGTGCGGAGATGCGGCCACGTGGAGAGAAAATAAATAAAAATTAATTTAGTTAAATCAAAATAATAATAGAGATATAAATAAATAAAATAATAATAATCAAATAAATAAATATAAAGAAAATAAAAAATAATAATACTTTAATTAACTAATTAATTAAATAATAAAATAAAATTAAAAAAATAATACTAAAGGTGACATGTGGTGGCACCAGGAGCTGCCACGTCACTCCCAGGAAAAAATTAAAATTATTTTAAAAATTAAAAATAAATAGCAAACAAAGTCAAAACAAAAGTGATCTATATGTAAGTTAGTCTCTACGATATCTACAACTTTCATGAAGGACTTAAAATCGAAATAGATCATCTATATAAAAAGTATTTTTGGTGGTACTCTATAGATATAAATACAAAAAATTTGTATTCTATATTTTGTGTATTTTTTAAATAAAATCAAAATCAAAATAAAATCATATAAAATATAAAATAATTTTTTACAATAATAATCTATTTTTTAGATTTTTAATAATTAAGAAAATAAAGAAATAAAATAAAGGGGACAAATGTACAAGCTATATACTGAGATTGAGCCCGGTCTCTGGGACTCCGGTGAAGCCCTTCCGCAGAGGGGTCTCTTCAGATATGAGAAGAGTTGGTTGTTGGAGTATAATTTTGGAGAAATGGTGGTTTCGCACTGGTCCAATGTGGTGATGTCTGGGTCGGCTGTGTCTAAGTTTGTGCAGAAGCTTGGGTCCTTGCGCAAGAGGTTGAGCTCCTTAAAGAGGGAGTCCAGGGCTGCCAGATGCACTACCATGATGGAAGCTGAGGAGGTGGTTTGTAGACTAGATGCACAGGAGGATCTTAGGGAGCTTTCGGGGGATGAACTGGCCACTCGCTCGATTGCTCAAAAGCTTATCGCGGCTGAGGACCTTAAGCGCGTCACTGAATGGAGACAAAGGTCAAGAAATACTTGGCTCAGGGAGGGGGACGCAAACACAGCTTTTCTCCATCGTATAGCCAGCGGGAGGCGTCAGTTAAATGCTCTGTGGTCGATTACGGTGAATGGCGTGTGCGTGGATGGTGACAGACAAATGAGGAAGGCGATTGCCGATCACTTTAGGGAATTCTCGGCGAGGACGATACCCAAGCTTTGGCGGTGGACGGGGCTTGGGGCTCTTTCTTTGCCCACCTCTATGTGTGCGGAGTTGACACAGGGTGTCTCCTTGGAGGAGGTGAAGAGTGTGGTTTGGAGCTTGAATGCGGATGGGGCTCCAGGCCCTGATGGCTTCCCGGTTGCTTTCTACAGAGATTTTTGGGACCTCGTGGGCAACGAGGTTATGGACGTCATCTCCGAGTTCTGTGAGGGTAATGCTGGTTTTGAGAGGATAAATAGGTCTCTGATCGTTCTCCTTCCAAAATCCTCGGCGGCGGATCGCATTGAGGATTTCCGCCCCATTGCTCTTTCTAACGCCCTCTATCTGATCGTGGCGAAGGTGTTCGCCGTGCTGCTCAGCCGTGTTCTTAAGACTATTATTTCCCTGCTCCAATCAACTTTTATAAAGGGTAGGTAAATTTTGGATTGCCTTATTCTTGCATCGGAAATCATTGCGGACTTGGAGAGAGGGGGCAAAAAAAGTGTTTTATGGAAGGTGGATTTTGCAAAAGCCTATGATAGTTTGGATTGGAAGTTCCATTGGTCGGTTTTGAGGAGGAGAGGATTCCTGGATCTGTGGATTTCTTGGATGAAACGATGTATTACGACGTCATCTTTCTCAATCATGGTGAATGGTCGCTCGGAGGGTGGCTTTTTCCAGCCGCGTAGGGGTGTGCAGCAAGGCTGCCCTCTTGCACCGCTGTTGTTTGTCGTTGCCGCGAATGTCTTGGCGCATGTTGTGGGCCGTGTTATTGATTGTGGTTTCTCGGCCGGGTACTCGAGGGATGGTTCGATGATCCCGCTACTGCAATATGCAGACGATACTATCTTCTTCATTGAGGGGGGCGCTGAGGAGGCTTCCGGCATGTCTGTGGCCCTGGATCTTTTTAGTGAACTATCCGGTTTCTTCAAGAATGCCGACAAATCAAAGGTCGTCCCCTTCAGCCTTTATGAGGAAGAGGCTGTTGCTTGTGGCCAGGCTTTAGGGTCGGAGTGCAGCCCCCTTCCAATCGACTACCTTGGGATGCCTTTGACGGTGGGCAGAACAAAGTTGCGGGACTGGTTGCAGGTTGTTGAGAAGCTCGAAGCGAGACTCGCGGGATGGAAGTCAGCCATTCTCTCCAAAGGGGGGCGATTGGTCATCCTGAAAGCGGTACTTTCCTCCATCCCTGTTTTCTTCTTGTCTCATCGTCGCTTGCCGAAGGAGATCTGTAGCCGTCTTGAGAAGCTAATGCACATGTTCTTATGGGGCAGACATGGTGGGGAAGCGGGGGGGATCCACCTTGTTGCGTGGGATGTAGTCACGCTCCCCAAAAAAGCGGGGGCCTGGGGGTCCGGAGGCTGGATCATATGAATGAGGCTCTGCTTCTTAAATGGGCGACCAGAGTGTGGGGCCCTGGGGAGGATTTCTGCTGCAACATTCTGCGCAAAATCTACGATGTCGGTGGTGCGCCGCCGAGTCCTGATGCTCGTGTGGGGTCTCCTACGCCGTTCTGGAAGGGGATGATGGAGGTCTTTACCCATAATCATTCACTGTTTAGGCCGGTGCTTGGCAATGGCGAATCCTTCGCTTTTTGGACTGATGATTGGACGGGGGGGGCATTGTGCACGCGGTTCCCTCGCCTCTATGTTCTAGCGGCTGATAAGAATGCATTGGTTGCGTCTTACTGGTCGGATGGTAATTGGTTCCCCACCTTCTCCACAAACTTTTTGGACCAGCGGCTCGAGGATTTTCTTTCGTTGCTGGATTCTATCAAGGAGATGGGAAGACCGTCTGCGGGAAGGGACCATTGGGGATGGCGTACAAGCACATTCTCGGTTAGGATGGCTTTGGAGCGATTTGCAGGCCTCCCTCGTCACGGTCGGAGGAGTTGGTTTGAGATTGCGCCTTCTTTTGGAGTCTGGGCCTCCCTGAGCGTGTTGGCTTCTTCCTATGGTTGTTCAGAAGGCAGAGATTGATGATGAGAGACCGCTGTGCTAGGCTTCTGGGCTCCATCTCTGATAGATGCATTTTGTGCGATGAGGCGATTGAGTCCCTTGATAACCGATTTGGGACGAAGCAAACTTGGCTTGGCTGTGCACGACAGACTTGGCCTCCTTTTGCGACTCGCTGGTTGGCACCAGGAGCATACCACGGCGGGAGCTCTTTAGACCCATAGCCATTTTATAGGCCCTGTGGCTTGGCAGAAATGCGCTCCTTTTTTCTGGGCAAAGGTTCTACAAAGAAAATGTTGGGGTACACTCCGCGAGATTGGTAGCTTAGTGGGATGTGTAATTGTATGCCTTAGTCTCTGCTTCCTTTTCTCTCTTCCCGTCTTTTCCCGTTCTTTCTTCTTATAAATAAATTTTGGGGCGAACACCAATGAGTGTATTGCCTTGTTTTTGACCTCAAAAATTATACTGAGATTGATTTATTTTCTTTGATTTTTGATCCAATTTTTATTTGGTTTTTTGCACATTTTATTAAAACAATTATCATAGAAAATAAATGTAAAAGAAGTAAATAAAAAGGATTATTTTTGTATATGAAATAATAATGTCAAAATAGGCAATATGTACAATATACAACGAGGCTCCAAAACCCAAGTTTCACATATGAACTTCCTTTTTTTTGAATTTGATCTTGTTTTATAGATAATTGAATGTACATTAACTCAAAAGTGAGTAGGGGTTAACAAGAGACTGTATGAGAGAGATATTCACTTTTACAGCCTTTTGTCTCTAAACCAGGGTTTGGATTTCATTGGGCAAATTTACAAGTTAGTATTTTTTGGCAATTTTCTTTTATTAGTGTTAGTAATATATACAGTAGAGAGTTAATTTTATTTAATCCCGAGTTAGTGAAAAATAAATAAAAATAGGAGAAAATATGATATTATACAGGTGATAATGTACAAAAGAATTTAGATCTCTTATTTAATGCAATTATGCATGCTAAAATGCGATTATTATTTACTAGTGCTTGAATGATAATAATTCAAAATAGATGAAGAAATACAGCTAGCTACTCGAGAACAAAGCTCTATTTTCAACTTTTAGAGTGACGAATTAGAAAGTTATCATTCCCATATACTTAAACCTTGCTCGTCCTCGAGCAACTAAAATGAAATGTAAAAGTGAAATGATTTTGGGTTCCATACCGAGGTCATGAACAAAAGGTGAAAATGGAGCTCGACTCGACCTCTGGATTAATAATGTGGTGGAACTCCTTATGAGAATTAGGGTTTTAATAACAATAACCTCCAAGTTTGGACAAGTCAATATTCCAGATCCGACTCAGAAGTCATCTTAGATCACCCCCTCCCAAAGCATCCCACTTGAACACCGAATAACTGCTTCTGGTGTGTGAAGGGTGCTAGCACTTCCCATCGAATATGCTGGACTACAATGCAATCTACTCCTCCAGTAACTCGTCCTCCGGGAGTCATGTTTTTCCTTCTAAGTTCAGGAACCCACTAGTTCACAACGAGTAAGGGAAGAAATGTAGAAGAAGGGGAAAAAGTGGAGAGTGACCAGTGTAGTTAAATCTTCTGTGAAGCTTGGTCGGTTCTCTCAACTAGAGTTGCAGGCTATCTAAAGCTTGGATTTTTTTGGGATTTTGCTTCTTTTTGGTAGAAATTGTGGTTGCTTTGCATTGATATTTTGTGCCTCGACGGATATAGAGTCTTTTGGTTTGCCCATGTTTTGGGGTCTTAGAAAGAATTGTGCCAGTAGTTCATCCCTCAACAGAAGCTTTATTTCAACCTGGTAATCCAGTCTTTAGATGCCCACGCTACAAAAGAAAAAGACACACGGTCTTCCAAACACCTCGTCTGAGTTGAGCTAAGTGCGTAGTGTAGAGTATAGAATAATTCCATCCAAGAGTCTACTCAGAATAATGTGAGCATGGATTGAAATTTCGCGAAATTTTAGCGAAATTTTGCTGAAATTTCAATTTCGATAAATCATGGGTATCGAAATTCCTATATTTATCAATTTCCTGAACCCCTGTCTGGTAGGGTATGGTGCGACAGGGGGTACATACGTCGATTATTCAACTTGGGGAGCTTGTCCCCCTTTGGGTTCAAGCAATGGAGATGAAACGATTCTATGGCTTCTATATATCTGATATAGCTTGTTCGTTTAATTCGTTTGTCATTTATCTTCGTAAATAGATGCATCTTTATTGTAAGTCTGTAATTCTGTAATTCATTAGAACTTTGTCCACGACAGTTATTTTTCTGAACAAAACATTGTTTAATTAATCATTATCTACATTTTAGAATCAGAATGCTCGTCTATTTTTATGAACAAAAGACATCTTCTAAGTGTTGTTAACTCAATTATTTTGATTTCTATTTCTAGTATCTATCCGTTAGCTCAACAATATGTTTGATATGACCGATATGGTGTGATATAAGGAGTACGAATGAGATGTATGTGATATAAGTGTGCATTTATAAGCTATTGTTGTTTTAAGATCTTGGATTGGATGATACCAATTTCCAGTATGTATCAGCCAAGAATTAACATTAACATCGATTTGACCGATATAACCGATATGTACGATATAAAGGACATATATGAGCATTATGTGTGATATAAGTGTATATTTTGTAAGTTATTTATTGTTGTAATAACTTGGAATATCATAATTTGCAAGAAAATGTTTGAAAAATATTTTTTGAGCCATTTTAGACATTTCCATCAAACGGTCGAAATTTCCTGAATTTCACGGAAATTTCGATTTTGGAGGGGACTGAAACGAAATCGAAATCGAGATTTTGAACCTTTAAGGCGACCGTGTTAGACACTAAGAGTCACGTCTAAACATTCTCTTGTGAACTTGGATAATTAAGTCTAAGACCCGAAGTTCCTAAAATCCTACTTCTCAATTGAAGTTCTTCTGGAATTTAAGTAGATTATGGTCAAGTCCATCCTCGGTTTCTATTCGTACCTCGATTCAGAACCCATTGACTTTCCACTTTGCATATGCATGATATGCATATGAAATGCAGATGATAAGAAATACAAGTGATGAAGTGCAAAATGCTTTTCTATCTCTTTTTTTGAATGTCTGAATGCAAGGATGATATGCATGAGTGAATAAGAAGCCCTTTTATTAGACAAAAGTTTTTTTTTTCCGATTTTTGTGTTATACCTCTTATTTGTACAACAATTTTACAGAAAAGAATTATTTACAAGAATTTACGAGGTTATACAAGTTTTACACAGAGAGTATTATACACATTATAGAAATTTTACATCTTGTATACATTATACACATTATGCAAATATTTTACAAAAATAATTTTTTTACCAATTTTACCCATTTCATAATTATTGAATAATATATAGAAAATTACGTGAAAGTAAGAGTTATGGGTGTTAGATTACTGAGATGATTTATTCATAGAGCCCTAGGGTCTCTTATATAGGGAGAGAGCCCTTGGGTAAATTACATGAGAGGTACATAAAGAAACTGAAATATAATAAAAGACACATAAAGAGGAACAACTATCCTCTACACTCCCCCTCAAGTTGGAGCATAGATATCTATCATGCTCAGCTTGGAAGAACATCTCTGGAAAGGTCCTCTGAGCAATGGCTTAGTGAATATGTCTGCTGTCTGGTCCTCTGAACTGACGTGAGACGTGGAGATGAAGCCCTTCTGAATCATGTCCCTAGTGTAATGACAATCCACCTCTATGTGTTTTGTTCTCTCATGGAAGGCTGGATTGTTGGCAATGAATAATGCTGCCTGATTGTCACATTGCAGATTCATAGGCAAGGGAACATCAACATTCAGATCTTCTAAGACTGCTTTAACCCACATCATTTCTGTGCTTGCCTGTGCCATGGCTCTGTACTCGGATTCGGCACTGGATCTCGCCACAACTGTCTGCTTTTTGGCTTTTCCAAGAAACTAAAGAACTTCCTATGAAGATAGCAAATCCAGAAGTAGACTTACGATCTCGTGGACATCCTGCATAATCTGCATCTGCACAGGCGGAAATAGACAGATCCGTACCTTTCTTGAATAGCAACCCTGTGCCTGGGGAAGACTTCAGATATCTCAGTATCATGTACAAGGCATCCATATGTACTTGCCTCGGCTGCTCCATGGAATTGACTCACCCGGTTTACTGCAAGGGTAATATCCGGTCGAGTTATAGTGATATATAAGAGCTTACCCACCATTTCTCTGTACCTTCTCTTGTCCACCTCCTCGGTATCATCATCATACAGTTTCATACTCGGGTCCATAGGTGTACTTGAAGGTCTGCATCCAGTCATTCCTGTTTCAGCGAGCAGGTATGTGACATATTTCTTTGAGTCATCACCATTCCTTGTGCATTTCGTGCAAATTCTATCCCCAGAAAATACCGTATCGTGCCTAGATCCTTTGTAATGAACTGGCTGCCCAACATAGACTTGGTTATCTCAACCCCCCGTGCATCATCTCCAGTAACCAATATGTCATCAACATATACCATAACAACGATGGTACCTCTAGGAGTCTTCCGACGAACAGTGAGTGTCCACATTTGATCTTCTGAACCCCTGTCGTTCAATAAACTGGGAGAGCTTTTGGAACCATGCTCGAGGACTCTGTTTAAGGCCATAGATAGCCTTATGAAGTCTGCACACCTTCTGAGTCTCCCCCTCAGCAGCAAAACCAGGTGGCTGCTGCATGTAGACTTCTTCCTGTAGATCACCATACAAGAAAACATTCTTAACATCAAGCTGGAATATGGTCAGTCACGTACCACTGCAACCGATAGAAGGATACGAAGTGTTGAGTGCCTCGCCACCGGTGAAAAGTGTCCAAGTAATCGACACCATATGTCTGTGTAAACCCTCTTGCTACGAGCCTGGCCATGTATCTGTCAAGACGACCATCTGCATGATATTTGACCGTAAATACCCACTTGCAACTCACCACAGATGCACCTGGAGGGATAGGGACAAGAGACCAAGTCCCTCTAGATTGCAAGGCACACATCTCTTCTTCCATCGCTAGACGCCAACATTCAATCTTTCATGGCATCCTGATAAGTCCGAGGAATCTCTACTGACGACACAACATCGGCAAACTTCTGGAAATCCCCAGTGAGACGATGAAAGGAGACCTGAGAGGCCAGGGGATATGAGGCACACTGTCTTCGCTGCTTCAGATGAGCAATAGGCCGGTCCAAGTCATCTAACACAGTGCTGACTGATTGGTCCTCCTCCTGTGGTAAAAGCTCCTGCACAGGTGCATTATTTAACCCGTCATCAGTGTTAACATCAGTATATACCTGAGGCGTGTTGGGTGGTTGACACGTAGCCTGAGCAGGGCTGTCCGTCTCGTGTAGACCTTAGGGAAAGGGACAACTGGAGGTGGTGGCGGAGGTGGTGGTGGTGGTGGTGATTGTGGTGTCGGTTGAGTAGAGGGTGGACCCAGGCTTGGAGGTGGTGGAACATAGACATTGGAATCTGATGATGTGGAGGAGACCAATCTGTCACCTGCAGGGGAGAAATACATGACAGGCTCGAAAAATGTAACATCTACACTCACATAGTACTTGTCATGGTCTGGGTCATAGCAACGGTATCCTTTCTGAGTCCTGGAGTAACCCACAAAAACACACTTGATAGCCCTAGGGGATAGCTTATCAAGCCCCGGAGATAAGCGGTGAACAAACGCAACAGTGCCAAAAACCCGAGGTGTCAGTGTAACAAATCTCTGTCAGGAAAGAGAACAGAGATAGGAGATTTTCCCCCAAGAACAGTTGTAGGCATTCGATTTACCAAATAACATGCAGTAAGTATGGCATCCCCCCAAAACGTTAATGGAGCACAACTCTGGATAAGTAATGTGCGAGCAATATCAAGAAAGTGGCGATGTTTTTCGTTCTGCCAACCCCATTTTGTTGAGAGGTGTAGGCACATGTGGTTTGGTGAACAATGCCTTTGGAGGAAAGGAAGCTAGCAAGAGAGCGAGTGCAGAACTCCAATGCATTGTCAGTACGCACATACTTAACAGTAGATGAAAAAACATTCTGGACTTCATTAATTAGATTTTGAAGAACATGTCCTGCTTCAGATTTATTCTAAGAAGAAAAATCCACGACACTCTAGAGAAATCATCAACGACAACTAAATAGAACCTGTGCCCCTGATGATCCGGGACACGACTTGGACCCCAAATATCTATATGAAATAATTCAAACGGGGAGCTACTGCTCCGACTCTGACGACCGGGAAAGCTAGACCGATGGTGCTTCCCTAATTGACATGCTTCACAACGAAAAGAGGAACTCGGAGATATCTGAGGCAGGAGGTGACGCATCTTTTGAGGCGGCAGATGACGAACCGAAGATGCCAGGTGTACGGAGAAACGGAGGCCTGGGAATGCAAGGAGACGCCAGCATAGGAGTTACGAACGAGACGATAAAGGCCTGTGGTAAATTACATGAGAGGTACATAAAGAAACTGAAATATAATAAAAGACACATAAAGACGAACAACTATCTCTACAATGGGTAAGTATATATGTAATATACACACTACCCCCTATACTTAGCATGTGTTATGTCCTCATAGCACAAAAAGCGAGGAAAAGACATAGCTTGTGCTAAGCGTAGGAGAGTGAAAAGAACAAGTATAGAAGTCGACCCGCCCCCCTTATACTTAGGCTCTGGTCAACCTAAGTATAGAAGAAGAGCAAAAACTGGGGGCGGTTAAGGTCAAGAGGAGAATAAATGGATGAATGTGTCTACATGACGGGCATCGCCCCCTCCCCATACCTATGCTCTGGTCAGCCTAACTATAGAAATGGACTCAGTGTTGGAACCGATGAGGTTGGGAATGTACAAAGAGAAAAAGAAAAGGAGGAGCAATTCGGGTCACTCACCCCCTTTACTTAGGATCTGATCATCCTAAGCATATCTATAAAATGAAAACGATATGGAGCCGGGGCGAGTGATATGAATCACTGGGGGGAGGGGGAAGGGAACAAAAAGAAGAAACTATACAAGATGGAGTAAGAATATACATGGATCAAGAATGTTAGCGATAGACCTTCTTGCGTGAACGGAGAGGGAAGATGAAGTGTGGACCTGTGTCCCTGTGGGATTCATCCCCCGAAGAATAGTAGCGAGGGTGATGAAATGTCCATCGACGATAGACCTAGGGCTGCTTGCTCGCATATGGTTGAATGACAGCCTTGCCATACCCATTTTTGATGCTCACATCATTGGAATTCGAAGAGGAATCCTCAGGAAAGAGACCATCATAGTCGATTTTCTAGAACCTAAGGTATGGAGAAGACGATGAGAGTGACGCACCTGGAGGGGTTCGGGGGAACGCCTCGAGGCATCAATGCTCTTCATCTTCCTCACTAGAAGATCAACTAGAAGAAAAACTTTCTTTTTGGAGTGATTTTGTGAAATGTTTGCCATCTCTCTGATTTATGGCTGTGACAATGAAGGCACAATAAATCGGATCACCGAAATGGTCAAGGCAATCAGAAAAGATGGTGTCCGACTCAAAGAGAGCTTCTATATGTTAGTTCTCTATAGAAGCTGTCACGGTGGTTGTGATGCAAGCAGTGTGAACTGTCGATGTGTGCGAAGGCTCTGAACCAATGGTCGATTCGACAGTCGATATCTTAGCTGTAGCTGTAGTAGAGAGATTGGACTCATATGTCTCCTCGATGGTCACGACTATCAGCGGCTATGTGGGTTGCATTGGATGGAGTGTGTCGTCAAAGGTCACGTACTATCGGTATGTCCCCAATGCTGGAAAATCGATTTCCTGAGTCTAACAATATATAGTCGCCTTAGCCAAGGATAATAACGACTTCTCAAAAATAATGGAGATTGGGTGAACTCTCCTCGGTGCTCAATATCAATGATCGTAAATTCCACACCGAGTGAAGCACCTCGGAAAGCAATGATGACTGAAATGGCTCCTCTTGATCGTTTGATGGATCGACCAACCAACGACACGCTCTCTCTCGATTTCCTAAGTTGTCCGAGTTTGAGCTTGTCAAACATGGAGGTTGGGAGGATGTTCATATATGAGTAATCATCGATTCTAGCATAGGTAAAAATGGTGTCTTTGATTTCACATTCAACCCTATGCAACCGCTTCACTTTGAAGCTCTTGGTCTTTCTCCTCATCACCAAGGAGGTGGCCATAGACACTAGGTGTCTCTCTGTCTGTGTTCTCTTATTGCCCGACCTCTTGGCCATCAATTGACTCTTCATAAATCTTTGGGAGGTCGGGAAAATATTTTAGGGAAAATATTTTATGGCCTTTATTAAGACGAGCTTAAGAATCAATTCCTTAGCAATGGCTTCCTTAAAGGCAAGTATCTAATTTTTTAAAATCATTTTTGTTTACAGAGGTATCAAGATGATGAGTCACACTATGAAAATTTGGGAACGTGTGATCGAAAGAAGGTTGAGACAAGTTACCAACGTAAAAGAAAACCAATTCGGATTCATGCCAGGTCGCTCAACTATTGAAGCCATCCATTTGCTGAGGAGAACAATGGAGATTTATAGAGCTAAAAGGAAGAACCTCCATATGATCTTTATTGATTTGGAGAAGGCTTATGATTCTGTCCCACGAGAGATATTGTGGAGAGTTTTGGAGAAGAGACAAGTGCCGGTCCTATACATTAACCTCATAAAGGACATGTATGATAGGGCTTTATCTTTTGTAAGGACCCATATGGTAAGACTGGCTATTTGACATCAACATTGGTTTACATCAAGGTTCAGCTTTGAGTCCATTTCTTTTTACTTTGGTTATGAACGAGTTGACAAGTCACATTCAGGATGAGTTACCTTGGTGTATGTTATTTGCTGATGATATTGTGTTGATTGACGAGATTAGAGACGGAGTAAATGAGAAGCTTGAGGTATGGAAACATGAGTTGGAGAGTAAAGGATTTCGTATAAGTAGGGCTAAGATAGAATATATGGAGTACACCTTTGATGGAAGCAATAGTGAAGGAATTGAGGTGAGGATTGGTGATGATAACATTCAGAAGAAAGATTCTTTTAGATATCTGGGTTCTATTTTGCAACATGATGGGGAAATTGATGGAGATGTTACTAACAGAATAAATGCAGGCTGGCTAAAGTGGAGAGGAGCCTCTGCTGTTCTCTGTGATAAGAAAATTCCTTTAGAAATTAAAGGAAAATTTTACAAAGCAGCCGTGAGACCTTCTATGCTCTATGGATCTGAATGTTGGCCTGTGAACCATAGACATGTGCAGAGAATGCCTGTAGCGGAAATGAAAATGCTAAGGTGGATGTGTGGACACACACGTAAAGATCGGATTCGGAATGATGCAATCAGAAAGAAAGTTGGTGTTGCTTCGATCGAGGATAAGATGCGAGAAAACCGCTTAAGATGGTTTGGTCATTTGCAAAGAAGATCAACTGATGCATCAGTTAGGAGATGCGAGCGTTGGGATGTGTTGATTCGGCTAAGAGAGGGCGGGGACGGCCCAAGAAGTGTCGGAAAGAGACCATACGAAGGGATCTTTGTTTTGTGGATATAAGCCCGGGATTGACCCAAGATAGATCTGAATGGAGGCGAAGAATCCATGTAGCCGACCCTACTTAATTGTGGGAAAAGGCTTTGTTGTTGTTGTTGTATTTTTGTTTTCAATATTTATGAGATTTTCTGATTTTTTTTCCAATTTTTGGGTCTTTTTGGGATTTTTTTTGTTTTTCATAGGTGAAGGATGAATATGAGAATGTATAGACTCTGGATTAAAAGGCAAATAGTCAGTAGAAGAGGGAGACTGAATTGACTCCAGTTGTATAGAGCGTGTGGGTTCCCAATTATCCGCTAAGTTTCAACATCAAATCCATTTATCTCGTTCTCTACATTCATACCCACGCTGGTAGCAATTGAGTTTAATATTTCAGTGACATCTCTTAACTTGTTACCAAATGATTTATTTTTCTCAATTAGTCTAGAAATGTCATCCTCCAAAAAGTTCTAATTATAAATCATGAGAGAATTCTATTCAATTGGAGGATGCTGCTGAGATCTTGGAGTCTCATACTCAACATGCCTGGACCTCGGCATGTAATACCAGGTTGAGTATGGACCATCCGTATGGCACATATTGGTCGGAGCCTCATATAATGGATTCGATATATAGGGGACTTGTAGATCAAGCTCATGAGTCCAATCCCCTGGCTATGTAGGCTCTCCAAATGTGTGGTATGAGGGCTGGTCATTGTAAGCTTGATCCAAGGCCTTAAATGTCGGTTTCGGTCACCATTTCGGTGACGACCAAAATAGAATTTCAATGGAATTTCGGTCAAATTTCGATCGAAATTTCTATCATTTCGGTCATTTTTTGTACTAGGACCCCCATATTTTGGTCATTTCGTTCATTTCGGTCGAATTTCGATTTCGACTGGATATCGATATTCGACAGAAATTCGGCCGAATTTCGCTGAAATTTGAGGCCATGGCTTGATCACAAAAGTCAATCAAGTCTAGAAAATCATAATGTGCAGACCTCTCCATTCGGTTTGTTTGTTTAACCATGTTATCTCCTAAGGTCAAGTTAAAGTGTGAACGTGTGAATTGTTGACCTGTCCCAACATTCATACGAGGAAAGAATGAAGTCTATTAGGGAAAATAGCTCTGCCAATCATCTGTCTCAGCAATGGCTTGCTCTTCGAATGGTTATTTGATTCTGGCTAGCGCTCGTGAATATGGTGAGTCATCCCAAGATGGAAGTGAATCCATAGTGTTAGAATGTGGAGTAGGTGAGAGATGCGAACAAGCGGGGAAGTTAGTCGAAAAGCTAACTTCATATTTGGGGTGCGTCAGGGAGAAGAAAGGTGACTGCGGAGAAACTATTTCAAAGAGAGGATTCTACTGGAAGGAAGAGGAGGCTAGGAAGTCGGTCGGAGGTCCGACTTCGTAGTTGGACTGGAGTGTAGAGAAGAAAGGTAACTGAAGATGAACAGTCTCAAAGAGGGTTCATGGAAAGTGAGATGGTGAAGATGATCAGTATGTAAATTGATAAGTCGACATCTTCGAGAAGGAATGAAAGTGGATTGAGGTAAAAACGTGCAATTACACAATAGGATAACACACACGATTTGACAAAAAAACAAACGCAAGAGCAAACCCTAGTTTCACCAACTTAACATTGTGATGTTCGCAAAGGCCCGACCGTTATTTTTTTGATTTTAGTTAAGTGACAATACAATCTTTTTATACATGCACACAAGGTGAGTCGCCTTACGTCCAACGATGCTCCTGTATGCTCTCAATCAATGAGGTGATCTGCATAGGCTGTCTGGTTCAATATTATATATATATATATTTGTTACCATGTTTATTTCCCGTTTCTTGGACTATTTCCTAACTCTCTTTACTTATGTATGCTTTATGTAATTTACCCATAGGCTACTCTCCTATCTAAGAGAGCCTAGGGTTATTGGAATAAACAGATTGATCATTTTTTTCCAACATGGTATCAAAGCGGCGGTCCTAGACCGAAGCTCTCATACCCAAAACCTTAACCCTAGCCCTCCATCGCCCAACCTCCCATGCGTGCCGCCCCCAACCCCGCCGCCCCTCGGCCTCGACCTTTGCTGCTGAGCCCCTCGTCCAGCGGGCTCCGCTGCCTCTAGCCCCTCGGCTAGCGGGCTCCGCCTCCCCCAGCGGCCTGCGGCATCGCCGCCCAGCGACACCTCCTTAATGGCTCCCTGCGGCTCTGCCACCCTTGGCCTCTGCGGCCCTCGTGGTGGTGTAGTTCCCGTCGCTCCTGACGGTTCCCGTAGTTGTGCCGCATTCTTCAAGAGGGTTGGTTGCGATCTAAGTCTGCACATGCAACCAACTTCCTCTATGTTAGTGTAGACATTTACTTTGTCAGGTCTACGATCCTCATCTTCTTCGATCGACAAGATATCAGAGAACAAGGTTGATATCCCCACTACGGACGCCTTCAGAGGTCCAGTAGTCAAGATGGACGGGTCGAATTACGAGTTCTGGGCCATGCAATTCATGAGCTTAATGAAGTCGATGGGTAAGAAGCACATTCTTACCGAGAATGAGCTGACGGAGAAGATAGGATTGTATGCCTTATGAGAGGCTGATGATGCATATGCACAAGTCTGGTTATCTGGTACCTTGATACCAGATATTACGAACGATGTCCTGCAGCAGCCCACAGCCAAAGCCATGTGGGATATTCTTGTTGCCACATATTCGCAGGCGGCTAATGAGATGAAGATGTTACAGCTACAACATGACATCTTTACTATTAAGCAGAATGGATGTCCATTACATGCACATTATACTGCCTTGCGCGGAATGTTTGAGAAGCTTCATAGCTTCGTGCCTCTCACCGCTACTCCAGAGTAGATGAAGACATTCCAAAATGCTATGTTTGTTTGAGTATTTCTGGCCTCTCTTGACTCACAATTCGAGGTTGTTTCCTCCCAGGTACTGGCTGATGCTACCATTCCTCCTATTGAAGAGGTCTTCCGGAGGTTGAGCAAGATCAATGTTCCATCTTCAGCACTAAATTCTTCTGCCTTGGCGGCCTTTTGTGGAAGAGGCGTTTCGTCTCAGTTTTGTGGATGGGCATCAAGTGATAGAGGCGGACGTGGTCGTGGACCACAGTGTACCTATTGTCACAGATCTGGTTATACTGAAGAAACATGCTACTCCAAGCATGGTTTTCCACCATCAACACGTGTAGCAGAACAAGCCCAGCATAAGCAATCTGCTCTACTCACATCAGATCAACGATATGATGACCTTGTATCTCGATTGAGAGACATTGTGCCCCTACCTAGTACCTCAACACCTGCTTCAGAGAATAGTTCGGACCTTGCCACCACTGCTGGAGCAAGCACCTCATGTAGTGTTCATGCATCTGTTTTTTTATCATGGTTCTGATATCTCGGAATGGATTATTGATTCTGGAGCCACACATCATTTGTGTGGAGATAGAGGTCAGCTCATAGCTACAGGCATGTTTCTCCTGGACGGACAGTTGTCATAGCTGATGGGACTCATTTCCCTATCACGGGACATGGGGAGATCACCTTGACACCTTCTATTCTATTGCAGAACGTGCTGCATGCTCCTGATTTCTCAATGAATTTACTGTCTATAAGTCAGATTACTAAGGATTTAAACTATTGAGCAATTTTGACCCATCATCTCTTGTTTTTCAGGATATTCTTACGGGCAGGGTGATTAGCTGGCCGTGAGCAGGACAGACTCTATCGACTGGTCCACACACCGTATGTTGGTCTATCATCCCATTTTACTGGACCGGTTTCTCCCTACTTATGGCATCTGCGTTTTGGTCATCTCCCACTTCAAAAGCTGCGTCAAGTCCTTTCTCAAATTTCACCTCGCTCGTCATTCAACTGTGAAGCATGTCAATTAGGAAAGCATCATCGGTCTCTTTCCTAGTCATCAGAGTCGGAGCAGTAGCACCCCTTTTGAGTTTTTCCATGTTGATATTTGGGGTCCAAGTCGTGTTCCCGATCATCAGGGACATAGATTTTATTTAGTAGCTGTGGATGATTTTAATGGTATGGCATGGGTCTTCTTGTTGAAGAATAAATCTGAAGCTGGTAATGTCGTCATAAATTTTCTTAGAGAAGTGTAGAATGCGTTTTCAACCTCTGTGAGGATTGTACGGACTGACAATGTGCTTGAATTCTGTACAAATGTGCTGTCTTAATTCTTTTCTTTACATGGTATTTTTCATCAAACATCGTGTGACAGTCTCAACAGAAGATGTTGCTGAAAGAAAGCACCGTCACCTTCTTGATGTCACCCATACAGTCCTGATAAAAAACTGTGCTCCTCATTCATTTTGGGTGATGCGGTTCTCACGGCCTGTTATCTCATTAACCGCCATGGTATTAAAAGGCTAGCCTCAAGGCGGTCGAGGCGGACCGAGACGGTGTTTTTTAGCCTCGAGGCGTACGCCTCAGATGGAATTGATGAGGCGTACGCCTTAGAAGGTCGAGGCAGTCGAGGCGGGGCGAGGCGGTCTGTGAGGCGTTTTCTGGAATTCAAAGCATTTTTTAAGGATTTAAATTGTTTTATTGGTAGTTTTAGATGCTTATAAATTTATAGTTGTCTAGGATATATATTTACAAGATGAATGCTTGGAATTTTAAGTTTGTTTATATTCATATTGAGCATTAAACTTGTCTAATTTTTCCAAGAAATTCTTAATATTACACTTTTAAATACACAATCCTTAAAGTTTAAAGAAAAGCTAGTGTTAAGTGAGGTGACATAATGAGAAACGTAATATACCAACTAGAAAAAAATAAGATTAGATTCAAGGCATGTCCATGTTGTCATATTTTATATATTAGTACATCTAATCATAATTTTTTATGCACCACAATATTTTTTAGCGAAAAATATGTTATCTTTGTTATTTTAATGACGGTTATAGCTAATGATTTTATTTTTAATTGGGTAGAAATTTAGTAGATAGGTTTATAGAATTTACATATCCTTTCTTTCACATTCTTATTTTCATAATTTTATCATATATTACACTCTAATATATTATATGTATGTCAATTAAGAAAATTTCACCAGTAAATATATTTATTATACTTTTTGTAAGTATTTTTCTATACAAACTGAAATTTACGCCTCGACCGCCTCGAGGCTATGCCTCGCCTCGCCTCCAGGGAAAACGCCTCGTTCCACTTTTCGTTTTTTTCAAACCTTGTTAACCGCATGCCATCATCGGTGCTGAGGGAGAAAGTTCCCTTTTCACTTGCTTTTTCTGACAAGGGGTTTTTGTTCTCTCTTAGCCCTCGTGTTTTTGAATCTGTTGCGTTTGTCCATCGGTTGTCCCCAGGGATTGACAAGCTCTCTCCAAGAGTTGTCAAATGTGTCTTTGTTGAGAACTCCATAACTCAGAAGGGTTATTGTTGCTATGATCCGCTATACAGGAAATATTATGTCGGCGCATATATCACATTTTTCGAGTCTGTCTGTTGGACATGCGAACACATGGCAAGCCATTATGCAATAAATGTTGTTGCAAATATCATTCCCTGATTTGAAATGAAGAATAACTAATTTGCATAATAGGCCCCTAAGTACAATTAGGGTTATGTACCATTGTCATCTTAATGATCATACAACTGTTGATTCAATTGTTGAATCATAGAGACTGATGCTTGGATGAATATCTAAAGAGTTAGATTGAGGACTCACCAAGCACCGTCAAATGATTGTTAAGAGAGGATCTCTAGTCTGAGAAGGAAATGGCAATCCTTTCTTTAAAGGCTGATATCTAATTGACCTCTTGATGCATGTCCTCTGCATAGGAATAGAGATTTAGATATGTAAGATAAGTTAGGTCAAAGAGTTTACTTAATGAGATCCAGATAACCAAAGTCCTATGTCGTATGCTGTCACGATATAGGCACGCATCCTATGACTGGAGATAGATGTGTCACTATATGTCTGAGTATGTACATTTGACAGATCAATAAGTTGATGACCTAACCAAGGTCTATACACCGACGCGCTAGTGTGCATGTAAGGGCATATGAGTAATACGATCTCTCAAGGGGATCATACAAGTTCACTGTTGAACCGGAAGACATGAGCTCACTCATGAGATATTAGGAAGAATCAAATTCCGTGTACGATCATCTCACTTTGGAAGTTTGACTGAATTTGTAGGTTTGATATATGCTTTTGGAAAGTATATGATCAACACCTAGGTATGATATATGCTTTTGGAAAATATATGATCGATACCAACTCCCAATGATCAAATGAGAAACTTTATGATAAAACCCTGAAGTAGACAGTGTAAAATTGATCTAATACTTCGGATTTATTCCGGGTCTTCTATTATACAGGATGTACAAGTATTGGGAATACCTAAAGGTGATGTGATTATAAACGATTGTATAACCATGACGCTTCCATTCTGAGGTAGTGATGAAACATGTCTGCATTTTAGTGACTCCTCTCATAGAGAAGTAATCTGATCTTAGTTCAAATGTTGGACCTTGATCTGATGTGATTCAGATAAAATGGGAAGATTAAATTTGCGATCTTGATTTAATCAAGCATCTATGAGAGGTCCGCAAGATCTAGATTTGAGATGTGATCTCAATATCCAAGTCACTATACGTGGAACAATACAATCACTCTGTCCTTATCTCCAAGTATCCGTGGAGAAAAAGCATTATCCTTGAAATAGTTCACGGATAATTTCACTGTTGATATATGTATCCGAGCATTGAGATATTGATAACTAAATGTGATTTAATTATCATGAATAATATGAATTTGATTCATATTATAAGGAGAGTTATCTAAGATAATTAAATGTGATTTAATTATCAAAGATGTGAATAATGTGAATGTGATTTGTATTATTTGGGCACATAAGAATAGAGATTCAAGATGATTAAATGTGATTTAATTATCATGGATATGAATAACATGGATATCACTATCCATATTAATCATAAATACATTGTAAATAGGATTTATAATATATAAGAGAGAGCCTACTGTAATTTATATTTATTGATTAATTATTATTGTGAATTGGATTCACATTGGATAATTAATTGAAAATATAATTTACATTTTATTTTGGGATGTGAATGTGATTCACATTTCCAATGTCATGATTGCAATATTCACAAGATAATTATGAATTATTTTTGTGAAATAATTTACAACAAGTGTTGTTGTAAATGTTGGTGATATCATGAGATAATGAAATCTCATGAGATAATGATATCTCATGAGATATTGAGGATATAGACTGTCCCCCCTTTTTAGGGGATAAGGTCAATCTTTCATTATCTCTAAGATTAATTAATTAATTAGATTTGAATTAATTATATTGATTTATCAATATATATATTAAATTAAATTAATTATTGTTGTGTTTTTACAACCACATCATGGCCATTGAAAGAAAATAAATCAATCTCATCTATTGGTTTTGTGTTGTCCATGGATTGATCCATGGATCCCAAAATACTATATAAGAAGCACCCTTTGCTCTTTAAAAGACATCAAAGTATTGCTCTCTCCCCCTCTCTCTCTACACGTCAACTCTCTCTCCCTCTCTCTCATTGTGGCCATCCACCATGGAGTCCTAGAGAAAAATGCCATCGCCACAGCATCCTCGTTATGCTGTCGGATTGTTTTCTCGTGGATCTTCATCTCCTTCAATGCGCCTCGCTCGTGAAGAAGACACCGGATCTCGTGTGACGAGATCAGGAGATTTGTCGCTTGGATCGTTAACATAGATTGTGAGGAGCACACGTCTCATCAATGCGCTCGCAAGCATCTCCTTTGTTGGATCGGACTTGAGACAGGAGGTCTCTTCGTTTAGAGACTCGATCACAACCACGCTTTAAGAGGTAGCCTTAATACCTAATTGTGGTTTATATGAAACGATCCGAGAAGTGTTCTTAGATCATGTGGTTTCATCGTTTGAAAATTTTTAAATTCTGCTGCCTCGAGCTACTAGTACGATTAGTCGCTCCCGATCGCATACGAAGCGATCCTCACACTTCCGTGCTGTACTTAAAGATCTTCCCATATCCTTGAAGTGGTATCAGAGCCTTAGGTCGAAGTTTTGGATACGATCCATAAACTTAGGAAGACTTGGGCTCATTAGAGTTTGTGAACATTTTATCGCATTTGGTTCATGCAACCCTGTTTTTTTTGAATATTTTCGACCCTATTTAAATTATTCAAACACGAAATTATCACTTGGATAATGTTCCCCATTAATTAAGGAAACCGTGGGATCTGAGTTTGCGTGATTTGGAATTCGATTGCTCTATATATGATCATTTTAATGAATATATCCACTGTTTCGGGGATGTCGAATCTTGATGTAATTAAAGAGTTAGTTATTGTTTTGGAACGCCTAGAAATGCGTGCTAATTACTTGGGTTCTGTTATAAATCTAATTAACAAACTTTGGAAACTTATTTTGCATGATTTGAATTTAAATTGATTGAGATATGCTAATTTTAGTAAGTAGGGGGCTACTGTTGGAAATTACATACTTGATTATGAACCTTGTGATTGTCATTCAATTAAATTAATTGAAATTAATGATTCATTTCCTGAGATAATTATTGATGAATATTTGTGAAATATTTAAAGATGATTATTTCCTTGAATGGCATTGACCATAACCAAAACTTGATTAGATATGATCTAGATCACAATTGGTTACATGAACCTTCCAACAAACATTGATGCTTGAATATGATTGGGAATTTGTTTAGTAAATTTCCTTGTAATGAAAATCAAAATGGTTTTGATTATTATAATATGGTATAACTTTGGTTGAAAAACTGATTGTCGTCACAAGTACAAAGTTATCAATTTGGCATTATCATTTCCCAAGGCGGATATGATGTCTGGTCGGGGAGCGTTGGGGTAGCAGGTTGCTCCATGAGCGGTCTGTCCCACTCCCGTCAGTACTGACCATGACTGCAGGTAGGGAAGGGATAATGCTTGAGAGATCATGATGTATTTTTAATTATTAAAATTCGAAATAATACGTATTTTTGAGATAATACCATCCTTTCAAGTAACAACCAACAACCAAGTTTGTTGGTTGATTGAGTTGGATTAATAATTGATTTAGTATGATTAAACTAATTATATCCAAAATTAAAACACTCTGTTATGAATAGATGTGTATTTTCTTTGGAAGAATTAATTATATGAACGTGATTCATAATAATTATTTAAAATTAGAATATGAGGTGGGGGATCACATATGTGACATCTATGGTCTCCTGTTAAGGCAAAGGGTTCCGTCGCCGGAGATTTTATGTAGGACTAGGAGACATCTGTCTGATGTGATAGCTGCTGCATACAAGCACATTTGGATCGGACTCTTTGCTTCTCGAAAGAGTAAGGACGTATGCGTAGTGACCCTAATATGGAGTCCGCATATTATTGAGGCCATATTGGATTGCGCATAGCGAGTTATAATCCCCTTTGATGGTTGGTTCAATTAATGGCCGGTTAACATCACCTTTGTGGTGGTGGGCCCGGATGTTAAAGACCGAATTGGGAATGCAAGTAGGACTTGTAAGGCGGAATGTGTTTCTGCTTCTTTTTATCCGAGTTGCAAGTTTTCATATTATTGGGATGTAACAAAGGTAAGAAAAGAGATCCCAAATCTTGCTTGAGATATAATGGTAAGTATATCTCTTATATTGAAAGTGATCAAGGGAATGAACTTTCAATTTTGATAAGGCAAGACAACTTTGATATATAAAATTCCTAAATCAAAGTAAAGCATATATTTATATATATTTATGCAAATATCTTATTTCAGATAATCCTTCATTAAATCCTCTCAGTACTATACTTAATAATAACCAGCAAAATATCATGGATTGGATCCATAATCAAACTATTGTACTTGTAGTTGGACACATATTGTATATGGTTGCAACGTGCAAGTTTCCTCATAATAATAAGGAATGACAATTACATAGACAATAGATCTACATCCCTAGGGTTTGTATATTTCTATAGTCTTGATCTCTTATTGAATGTACTTTGGAAGTGACATGTCGATGATGATCGCAATTGTCAAATAATCCTTATAAAAATCTAAGAAGATGTTCTGGCATGAATATGTGCTCTCGACATTTAATCATGAATGACATGGTTCACTGCATCATGCAGAATGGTGGCTCTATAAGAGATGTATTCAAAATGTTTGAGTACATACCTGAATTTCAGCATTGACAAGGCAAGACAACTTTGATATATAAAATTCCTAAATCAAAGTTAAGCATATATTTATATATATTTATACAAATATTTTATTTCCAAGGCCTTAAATGCCGGATTTCGGTTTCATTTCGGAGACCTACCGATTCGGTCATTTCGCTCTATTTTTGAACTAGGCCCCCATATTTCGGTCGACATCGGCCATTTTGGTCGGATTTCGGTCACCCAACGAAACCGAAATTCGGTCGAATTTCGGCGAAATTTGAGGCCATGCTTATTTTAGATAATCCTTCATTAAACCACTCAGTACTATACTCAATAGTAACCAGCAAAACATCATGAATTGGATCCATGATCAAAATATTGTACTTGCAGATGGAAACATTGTATGTGGTTGCAATGCGCAAGTTTCCTCATAATAATGAGGAATGACAATTAAATAGACAATAGGTCTACAACACTAGGGTTTGTATGTCTCTATAGTCCTGATCTCTCATCGAATATACTTTGAAAGTGACATGTCAATGATGATCGCAATTGTCAAATAATCCTTATAAAAATCTAAGAAGATGTTCTGGCATAAATATGCGCTCTCGACATTTAATCATGAATGACATGGTTCACTGCATCATGCAGAATGGTGGCTCTATAAGAGATGTATTCAAAATGTTTGAGTACCTTCCTTAAGCAAAGTCTTTAAGAGTTAAGATGTATGCAGATATGATGAGTGGCATCATTCTACTATCTATACTCAAGTCATTCATGAAGCTTCATAATATTCATATTGTATGAATTGAAACATGTATAAATGTTAAGATGCCATTTGAATTCAACATAAAAGATCCTTTGTCTTAAGCAATGGTTGTTTATAGATGAAAGGAGCGCTGTGGAAGTATGGGTCGGACCCAAGTTAGGAGGAAAGTCAAAGAGTTTATTGTACTTCTATGGTTTCCACACATATGACATCTAAAGAGTTGGATAAATGCCAATACTGCTATAATCCGATGTAATGATAGTGTGACTATCTAGACTATCTAGGATCCTTAGAGAAAGACTCGGATAGTGCATCGGAATAATCTACATTTAATCATTGAAATTGACTTTCTTATTGGATAAGATTAAAAGTCTAATCATTGTATCTCATTCTTCTAATAACACTTGCAATTGGTTGCATATATATTAGAAGACTAGAAAATTTGATCTTAAGGTTTAATAGTCTTCCACATGGTTATTGGTACAATTGTTACAACAACCTCTACTGGATAAATAGGCTTCATATTTTCAGTGGGAGAGCCCTTAGCCTTAGAGAATGTTTGTATGATCTAGATATTAGAATACACTCATTGTTTATATCTAAATATTGGAAATAAATATGAATTCTGGAATAGACCTATCATAAAGAGTTATGATGGATATATTTCAGATAGTAATCTGACATCTGGAGGACACTACTAAATTAGAAAATTAATGAATGGTTCATTAACATTTCTAATACTGAAATTAAACCTTAACAAGATCAATATAGGATGAAGATCATTTGACAATGATCTGGCATCAAGCCTTTGACATATGTCTGTTGATGAGATCAATGGACTAGTAAGAGATGAAGCTTTAGAATGTTTGAAATTTCAAATCTTACATACTTGTGAATATTGTATTCGAAAGTAGAAAATGTCCAATGCACCCTTCTATGGGAATGGTGTTAGATGCCGAGGTATTCAAGATCTCATACATATTGATGTATGTTGATCATTTATATCAAAGTAAATATTAATGATATGTGATATCCATTGATGATTATTTGTGATATGAGGTTTTCTTCCCTTCACCTTAGAAACTTTTGAAATGTTCAAAGATTTCACAATTTGGGTTTAGAACCAAAATTTGAAGGAAGATGAAATGAATTTGATCTAACCTAAGTAGCAAGTACCTATTAGATGAATTCAAAGAACACCTTATGGAGAAAGGAATATCATTCCTATCTCACTCCTCATAATACACCTAAACTCAATAGAGTTGTAGTTAGATATAGTTGGATGATTTATGACATGATTTGATCAATGATGAATCTTAGCATATCACCTCTTAGTTTCCAAGGTATATATGTAGTAAAGACTACAATATATATCAACAATAAGATTCCATGCAAGCTAAACCCGAACATCCTCGTAAGCTATGGTTTGGAACCTAGTATAGTGTTGGACACTTGAGGATCTAGAGTTGCTTGGTTCATAACATTGTCATGAATACAAGTAAGCTGGAATCTAGCACAAGAGAGCGCTACTTCATTAGGAAAATAAAGGATGGTATTGGATACCTACTTTATGACCTTGAGATTTTTAAAAGATTTCATCTGTAAGGATATGATTCTTAGAGGATGACTCTCTTGAGAATCAAGATGAAAATGAAGTGAAGGAACACTTTTAATCTTGAGAAGATAATGAGGCTTCTGAAATCGGAAACTAAATGGACTATTAAAGATGAAACTCATATCTCTTCAAATGAGTTTGAGGATGGATTCCATGTGTCTGTTAAGTCTGACAAATGATCTTACTTCATATGGTGAAGCTTCTGAAGATCATAACATGACAAGATGGATGTTAGCGATAAAGTCTAAAATAAACATCATACACAAGTGTTGTATTTGAACACTCGAGGATCCACCTATAAGGGTAAAACCTGTTAGGTGTAAGTGGATCTTCAAAAAAAAGAGGGAACCTGATGAGAAGGTAGAGGCCTTCAAAGCACAGCTCGTAACAATGAGTTACACACCGAAGAGAAGACATCGCTTGCGATGAGACTTGCTCTTCAATGACCATGCTTAAACCCATCAGAATATTGCTAACTATAGCTACACAACTTGACTTAGACATCTTCAATATGTGAGTCAAGATTGCATTCCTCTATGAATACCTCTCTGAGGATATTTACATGAAGTAGCCCCAGGGCTTCATAGTTGAGGAAAGCAAGGTGTGCAAGCTAAAGGAACTCCATCTATGGACTCCGTTGAAATCAAAGAAGCGAAAACGGAAACGATAAATCAAGAAACATAAACATGAAGAACAAAGATTTAACGTGGAACCCTACTCCCTAAGGAGCGAGATGAAACCACGGGAGAACCCTCAAAGGGACAGATATTCTATTGGAATTTCTCAATGAGTACAGGGAGTGAGGGCCTCCTTATATAGCCTCACAGACAGTCCGGAGTCCCACTGCTCATTCATGTGAGACTAAACATGAGTGAGGTAATTGGATCTTGGGCAGATCCAATTTCCCACCTATTACATTCTCTAACACTCCCCCTCAAGTCGAAGCTGAGAAAGCTGCATCTTGCAGCAAAAAAAAGTATAGAACACATCTTCACACGTTACATCACAAGAACGCATGTTCGCTGCTGGTAGAGGACACGCACGAGGACGGGTCTGCGGCTTTCAGGGTCATCGGAATGTATCTCTGTAATGCTTGTAGAACCGCTGCGATATCAGGTCACCGGAACATATCTCTGTCGTGCCTGGACAAGAATCGCTGCAGAAGAAGTCCAGCGCGGGGAACTGATCGGGTATAAAAGAAGTATACGCCTCGACGAAGAAGTTGATGCTCGGTGAAGACGAATGATCTGTAGAAAGCTGGAGTGATGGTCTGTCAGTCGTAGATGGACATTTGTGAAGAATACATCTCTGAGTCCCCCTTTCTCCCATACTTGATAGAATAAAGATCGTGGATCAAATTGGGAGAAACCAAAAGACATACATTTTTTTAAACATAGGCCGTTCATTTTTTTAATCAGCTTTTCAAATCTTTTTTAATTTTTTTTTTGCAATTATGTACGGCTTTTTTTATTGTATGTGCCCCCTTTTTTTGATTTTTTTGTAAGGTGCATTTTTTAACAAAGAATTTCAGCCCAGCGATTAGGCCAAGAATACGACAATTGTTTTTATTTTGCAAAACTGGAATGCCTCTCCAAGTGCCAGCGTGCTTGGAACTTTGAGACCACATCACCTGCGCTTGTTCAGAAGGATCTAGCGCCGTGCGCCTGGATGGGTGGCGCCATGCGCCTGGAGGGTTCAAGCGTCGCTGGGCGGCGTCGCCGGGAGCAGGGGAGATCGAAGGTGCACATGAGGCTTGGTGGAATTTCTGATTTGTCTGGAATTGGATGCCGCTGCTTGGATGGTTGCACGCAAGCTACGCACAAGCTTCGGGAGGGAGGAAATACGACGAGTTGTGGGCTGACAATGAATAGAGATTAGGGTTCCTGATCGGAACCCTAGATAAAAACAAACTCAGAACAATCTTCACGACAGAAATTTCAAAAAACTCTTCTCTTGTATCATAAACAATGATTAAAAAAAAATGAATCTCAATAAAAGACAAAGAACATAATGAAATTCTTCGAGAACCGACCTCCTCTGATACCATGTTGAAATCATAGAAGCAGAAGTAGAACTGCTAAATTAAGAAACATAAACATGAAGAACAAAGATTTAACGTGGAACCCTACTCCCTAAGGAGTGGGATGAAACCACGGGAGAAGCCCTTAAAAGGGCGGATATTCTATTGAAATTTCTCAATGAGTACAGGGGGTGAGGGGCTCCTTATACAACCTCAGAGACAGTCCGTAGTCCCACTGCTCATCCATGTGGGATTGGATCTTGGTGAGATCCTATTACCCACCTATTACATTCTCTAACAGACTCAAATAAGCTTCTTGTAATTGGAACATCAGATTTGATGAAATTATAAATGTTATGATTTCAGATAGAATCTTGATGAACCGTGTGAAGCTTAGTGGGAGTACCATTGTGTTCATCGTGCTAAATCTAGATACTATCTTAATCATTGGAATGATACAAGTGTTTTATAATCTGGTTGTTCCATACCTTGAGATATGATCTCAAGGATACCTCTTAAATCTTAGTTCTGAAGTTGTCCAGAAGTAAAGAAAAGTGGGTATTGTCACCGTTACATTGGTGGTACACCTTGGCCATTTCCATTTTTTTTGGAAAATTCCAAGAAAGGCCTCTTCTCTTTAAGATATGGTACTGACTTTTCTAAAGGGACATCACCTCAAAGAGTTGAGGATGTGAATACTAAAGCTATATGCCTAGTTCATCAGCTTTGGGAAGCTCAATGTATGCTAGATATGTACAAAGGCCAGATGTCTGCCATGCAGTGAGAGTAGTAAACTGTTACAAATCCTATTATGAAGATAAAACACTTAATTGCAGTAATAACAATATCTTCAAAGATGACAAGACTTAGAGATAGTGATCTCAAAGTCTTATCTTCAAGAAATTAAGACTTTATAGATAGTGATCTAAAAGGTCTTAACTGCAGATAGCTTAGGAGATAGAGATCTCCATGAATAAGGGTATTCTGATATGGATAATGGAAATACTGGTTATAATAATTATTGAGTTGTAGTGTCAAAGACATTAGAACTGAAAATATTGAGTATTGGTTGCTTAAGATGCAACATTCGCATTGGATGCAAGCACTGTTAGTAGGAGATATGCAAGTGTCGTAAAAGGACTTGGCGTAGTCTCTTGGGAACAGAGTGACTGATCAGCTTACCTAGCTATTTTCCTAAATAGCCTATGATTGTCACATGAGTGCGGTTTTAAAGATTAGTCCATTAATGGCTCTTTGAGCTAGTGGGAGATTGTTGGGCATGCGAGCCCACGACGAGCCGTTATGCAATAAATGTTATTGCAAATATCATTCCCTGATCTGAAATGAAGAACAACTAATTTGCATAATAGGTCCCTTAGTACAATTAGGGTTATGTACCATGACCATCTTAATGAAAATACAATTGTTGATTCAATTGTTGAATCATAGAGACAGATGCTTGGATAGATATCTAAAGAGTTAGATTAATGACTCATCAAGCACCGTCAAATGATTGGTTAGAGAGGATCTCCAGCTTGAGAAGGAAATGACATTCCTTTCTCTAAAGGCTGATATCTAACTGACCTTTTGATTCAGATCTTGTGCATAAGAATAAAGATTCGGAGGTGTTAGATAAGTTAGGTCAAAGAGTTGACTTAACGAGATCGAGATAACCAAAGTCCTATGTCGTATGCTGTCACGATATAGGCATGCATCCTTTGACTGATATAGATGTGTTACTATATGTTTGAATATATACATTTGGCAGACCGATAGGTTGATGACCTAACCAAGGTCTATACACCGACAATCTGGTGTGCATGCAAGGACATATGAGTAATACGATCTCTCAAAGAGATCATACTGGTTCATTGATGAACCAGAAGACATGAGCTCACTCATGAGATATTGGGAAGAATCAAATTCTGTGCACAGTCGTCTCGCTTTCGAAGCTTGACTGAATTTGTAGGTTTGATATATGATTTTGGAAAGTATATGATCAACACATAGGTATGATATATGCTTTTGGAAAGTATATGATCGATACCAACTCTCAATGTTTTAATGAGAAACTTTATGATAAAACCCTGAAGTAGATAGTGTAAAATTGATCTAATACTTCTGGTTTATTCTGGGTCTTCCAGTATGCAGGATGTACATGTGTTAGGAATTCTCGAGGGTGATGTGATCATAAATGATTGTATAACAAATGCAATCTTCCCCATATTTTGTGTCAACATATTTTATCTGTTGGAAATACATATATGTGTATAATTTTGGGTGTATTATTTGTATACGTATGATTTTTCTATAGCTTTTGTTATCTATATGATCTATATATACATTAAAGGTTTTCTTATAGAATTCATGTGCTCCCTGTTGAATCCAAATTTGTATATGTATATATATGCACTAAATTCAAAATACACATAAAAATTTAATCATTTTACAATATCCTGCTTATATATCTTATTGATTATATTATCTTATTTGAAATTTTTATTTTTGGATTTTGTTAGATCAATTTTTTTATATAATCATGTTTTATTGTTTATTTTATAATATTTTAAATTAAAATATTATAAACCGTATATACTTCCATATACTATTCCGTATATCCACTTATTCGCTTTAGATCGCGTGACCGAACGAATACCGTATATCACATTTTTGAACCTTGTTATCTGGACACCTTTTCTCCCGTTGCACATCATTCTACCCTAATGATTCTTTTACTGTTGCGGTCCTTTGAGATTGGCCTCTGTTTTAACTTGATGTCAAGAATGCATTCCTATATGATGATTTTCTGGAGGAAGTTTATATGCAGCAGTCACCAAGTTTTACTGCTGAGGGGGAGTGTACACATGTATGTAGACTTCATAAGACCATATATGGACTCAAGCAGAGCTCGAGAGCTTGGTTTCAGAAGCTATCAGATTTGTTTGAAAAGCAAGGGTTCTAACGATCCAATGCACATCATTCTCTTTTCATATAGAGAACTACCAGAGGTACGACTGCTAGTATGGTGTATGTTGATGATATTCTCATTAAAGGATATGACCTACATGGAATAAGGATGGCTAAAGACTTTCTGGGCCGTGAATTCATTACCAAGGACCTTTTAGCTCTCTGATACTTTCTGGGACTGAAGTTTGCTAGAAATCAACAAGGACTAGTAATGATCTAGAGGAAATATGTCACCGATCTGCTTAGTGACACGGGTATGCTTGGGTGTAGACCTGCTACTACATCTATGGATCCAAGCATGAAGCTGTACGATAATGACACTGAGGAAGTAGACATGAGGAGGTATAGAGAACTAGTAGGAAAGCTCCTTTATGTTACGATTACCAGACCAGATATCTCATTTTTAGTGAGTTGAGTTAGCCAGTTCATGGAGCAACCGTGTCAGGTACATATGGACGCTATACATATGATACTAAGGTACCTTAAATCGTCTCCAGGTGAAGGTCTATTGTTTAGGAAAGGCAAGTCGGTCACCGTCTCAGCATACACAGATGCAGATTATGCAGGGTGCACCAAGGATAGGAAGTCCACCACAGGATTTGCCGTATATGTTGGAGATTCTCTTATCTCATGGAAGAGCAAGAAACAAACTGTTGTGGCGAGGTCTAGTGCTGAATCAGAGTATAGGGCTATGGCCCAGGCTAGCACAGAAATGATATGGGTTCGAGCTTCTGTTTCAAGCTTCTGGCGACAGAGATCTCGACAGAGGTGGCTAAGGGAGGGTGATGCTAACACGTGTTTCTTTCATTCTGTAGCGTCCGGGAGGAGGAGGCGGAGTTTCTTGCATGAGGTTGAGGTGGGGGGACAAAGGGTGTCGGGGGAGAGGAACATTGGGATGGCCCTCCGGGAGCACTTTGTGAGGGCATCGAGGAGAGGGAGGGAGGACAGTGGGTGGGGCTGGACTGGGCAGGGGGTGGAGTCGTTGAGTGGAACACAGGTGGGTTCGTTACTGGCAGAGTTCACGGAGGAAGAGGTGCGCAGGGCGGTTTGGGACCTGAATGCGGATGGGGCTCCTGGCCCGGATGGCTTCTCAATGTATTTTTACCGTGAGTTCTAGAAACTGCTGAAGGGGGACATTCTGGAGGTGCTTGCAGAGTTCAGGGGTGGCAACAGGGGGTTTGAGAAGATTAACAGGTCCTTGATTTTTTTGCTACCAAAGAAGGAGACCCCAGTTGGGGTTGAGGACTACATGCTGATTTGTATTTCCAATGGCATTTATCTTATTGTTGCCAAGGTGCTGGCGAGCAGGCTTAGGGCCGTCTTGGGATCTGTGGTCTTACCGGCTCAATCTGCGTTCATCCCGGGCCGGTGCATGGCGGATGGCATTGTCACTGCCTCGGAGATCTGTCGTGAGTGGAAGAGGTCTGCAAAGAAGGGGGCGGTTTGGAAGATTGACTACGCCAAGGCCTACGACTGTGTCAGCTGGAGATTCTTGTGGGCAGCGTTGCAGAAAAGGGGATTTCCGGAGGAGTGGGTTGCATGGATTAAGAGATGTGTTACAACTAGCTCCTGCTCTGTTTTGGTCAATGGAGACCGGAGGGGGTTGGTTTCAGCCACAAAGAATGGTCCGACAAGGTTGCCCCCTGGCCCCTCTGCTTTTTGTGCTGGTTGCGGATTGTCTAGCGGTCTTGTTTCAGCGGGCGGTTGAGGAGAGCTGGTGTGAGGGATTCAAGATGGGGGACATCTCCGTCCCAGTTTTACAATATGCGGATGACACGTTGGTGTTCCGGGGGGGGGGGGGACAGCGGAGTAGAATCACAATGCGGCTACTTTGGTGGTTGTGTTTGGATGTCTCTCGGGCCTACAGATTAACCGGCAGAAGTCGGTCCTGGTTCCTTTGGGGATGAATGGCGAAGAGAGCAACAGGTTGGCAGCTTGGGCCGGATGCCTCTGGGGAGATTACCGATAACCTATCTGGGGTTACCGCTGGTAGAGGGAAGGTTGAGGAGGTCCGATTGGGACTGTGTTCTGCGGAGAATGGAGGAGCGGCTGGAAGGGTGGAAGGCTACCATTCTGTCCAAGGGTGGGAAGCTTACTTTGCTGAAGCATGTTCTCTCCGCCATTCCGATCTTTTTCTTCTCGAAGAGGAGAATGCCGGCGGGTGTTAGGCAAGAGGTGGAATCTTTAATGAGATCTTTTTTCTGGTCAGATGGGAGGCATACAACGAGGGGATTGCACCTGGTGGCATGGAAGGATATCGTGGTACCTGTTTCGAAGGGGGGCCTTGGTATAAGGGATGTGGATTCAATGAACAAGGCCTTGCTTGCCAAGTGGGTGGTACGCATTTGGGGTCCATCTGACTCGCCGGTGTTGCGGTTGCTCAGGGAAATTTATGGTGTCACGGGGGAGTTGGTGGCTGGGAGGAAGCGTTACGAGTCCTCGTTATGGAGCGGGATCCGTGCCGTGATTCCAAGCCTTAGGCCTTTTCCTCCGACCTCATTTGGGGAATGGTCTTCGCTTCCGTTTCTGGCTTGATGACTGGACGGGGGAGGGGGCGTTGGGCCAATCGATTTCCGAGGTTGATGGCTTTGGCCGTGGACCAGGGGGGCGCGGGTGGCGGAGGTGGCTGAATTGGGGTCGTGGGAGCCGACGTTCCGTGCTGTTCTCTCGGATCAGAGGATGGAGGATTTCTTGGGTTGTTGTCAGAGATTCCCCCAACAGAGGAGATGTCAGGTGATCCCGACCATTTGTGTGGGAGGACGGCAGGTTCTCCGTGAAGAAAGCTTACAGGAGGCTGGCTACTGGGCTGGTGGAGCGGGACGAGGATCTTTGTGCAGATTTGAAGGTGATTTGGACGGCTAAGATCCCTACTCGGGTTAAGGTCTTTCTTTCGTGTCTAAGAAGAGACCGGATCTGTGACAAAGTGAGAAGAGCCAGACTGTTGGGCGCGACGGATACGAGGTTTGACAGATGCGAGGACGATATGGAGAGTGCGGACCACATCTTCTTTGCTTGCAGGTCTGTCTTCAGTCAGTGTGTGACAGTCGTTGGGGTTCCCGTGGGTTCAGGCCTCCGATGCGGTGCGCTTTTGGGGTTCCATTCAGGCGGTGGGCCTTATGTCTTCCGGCGATGTCTCCAAGCCATTTGCAGCGCTATGGGCTATTTGGCTGGGCAGGAATGATACGGTTTTCAATGGGCATCGGTTTTACTTTGAAAATGCTCTTGCTAATTGTAATGCCTTGTACAACTTCTGGATCTCAAACTGATGTATCTTCTTGCTTTTCAATGAAAGCTTTGGTGTGGTGATTCCCGTCTTGGGAAGTCACCCTCGTCTTCCTTAGTAAAAAAAAGCTTCTGTTTCAAGCTCAAGTGCAAGGCCGATACCTGAGGAAGAGGAAGAATTCATTTTGAAGAAGAGATAGATGATGAAGATGAAGATGATGACGATGATGATGATGTTCCTTTGGACGATGATGATTAGTAGCACTTTTTTTTACATTTAGCATGTTATGTTATTTTGTGATTTTGATGTATTATGTTAAACGTATTATGTTTGTGCTTTTGTGATTTTGAACATTCTGGCATGTATAATGTTGCTAACATTTGGTTAAATTTCTTTGTTGTCATAATTTATTTAGATTACATAGTTCATTTAACTCTTATCTCATAAAATTGAAATTAAAACATCTCTTTTAATAAAAACTTAAGTATAATCATGGATGGAATTACTATATATTAATATAAATATAGAAAGCAATTCCTTGAATATTATATATATTAAAATAATTTAGAAAATACAAAATTGAATAATTCCAAACACCTAAATACCGATTATTCTCTATTCAGTGACCCCTCCGACTGAATACTGAATACCGACTTCTGCAACACTGGTCGGAGGAGACGCTTGCAAGCGCGGGATGAATCGCATGCTTCTCGCAATCCAAGTTGTTTATCCGAACATCAAATCTCCTAGTCTCGTCACACGAGATCTTGGACAACACAAATCCAATGGTTTAGATTGATTTGTGCTTCTTTCAATGGCCATGATTATGTTGTAAAAATATAACGACAATTAATTAAATTAATATATATATTGAATAATAATCAATATAAATTAATTTCAAATTAAATCAATCATCCATGGAGATAATAGGAAGGAGACTAGCCTCCTTCCATAAAGACGAGGGATGTCCACCAATTCCAAAAAGGACTTGGTTGCCGTCCACCGTCTCCACTCAGAAGGTGGCTATCACCTCTTTATTCCATGAGATTACATTATCCCGTAGATTTCTCCAAATTTACAACAACATTTGTTGTAAATAATCTCACAAAATTAATTCATAATTATTTTGTGAAATATCAATCATGCCATTGGGAAATTGTGAATCACATTCACAACCCAAAATTAAATGTAAATCACATTTTCAATTAATTTTCCAATGTGAATCCAATTCACATCAACATTTAAATTGTAAATATTATTTACAAATATCTCCCTCTTATATACATTATACATTACATTTATAATATATGTGATTACTATGGATAGTGCTATCTATATTATTCGTATCCATGATAATTAAATCATATTTGATCATCTTGGATTTCTATTCTCATGTGCCCAAATAACATGAATCACATTCAGATTATTCACATCTTTGATAATTAAATCACATTTAATTATCTTAAATAACTCTCTTTATATGTCCAAATAATGTGAATCAAGTTCATATTATTCATGATAATTAAATCACATTTAATTATCCATTTCTCAATGCTTGGATACATTATAAACAATGAAATTATCCTTGAATTCGTTCAAGGATAATGTGCTTTCTCCGCATATACTTGGAGATAAGGACATGACGATTGTATGTTCCACGTATAGTGACTTGGATATTGAGATCACATCTCAAATCCAAATCTCGGGGACCTCCCACAGTGCTTGATTAAATCAAGGCCGTAGAGCTCATCTTCTCATTGCATCTGAATCACATTCAGATCAATGTCCAACATTTGGACTAAGATTAAATTACTTCTCTACCGAGAGGAGTCACTAAAATCCAGACCTGTTTCATCACTCTCTCGGAATGGAAGCGTCATGGTTATACAATCGTTTATGATCACATCAACCTTAGGTATTCCTAATACATATACATCCTGCATACTGGAAGAAGAATAAACATGAAGTTTTAGATCAATTTAGATTGTTTCCTTCAGGGTTTAATCATTAAGTTTCTCATTCGATCATTGGGAATCGGTATCGATCATATACTTTCCAAAAGCATATATCATACCAAGGTATTGATCATATACTTTCCAAAAGCATATATCAAACCTTACAAATTCAGTCAAGCTTCCAAAGCGAGACGTCCGTGCACGAAATTTGATTCTTCCCAATATCTCATGACTGAGCTCATGTCTTCCGGTTCAGTAGTTCACCTGTATGATCCCTTGGAGAGATCGTATTACTCATATGCCCTTGTATGCATACCAACGCGCTGGTGTATAGACCTTGATTATCAACCTATCGGTCTGCCAAATGTACATACTCAGACATATAATAACACATCTATCTGCATCCAGAGGATGCGTACTTATATCGTGACAACATACGACATAGGTTTTTGTTATTTCGATCTCGTTAAGTCAACTCTTTGACCTAACTTATTTAATACCTTCGAATCTCCATTCCTATGCAGAGGACCTGCATCAAGTGGTCAGTTAAATATTAGGCCATTAGAAGAAAGGATTGCCATCTCCTACCCAGGCTGGAGATCGTCTCTTAATAATCATTTGACGGTGCTTGATGAGTCCTCCGTCTAACTCTTTAGATATTCATCCAAGCACCAACCTCTATGATTCAACAATTGAATCAACAACTGTATGATCATCAAGATGGCCTTGGTACGTAACCCTAATTGTACTAAGGGACCTATCATGCAAATTAGTTATTCTTCATTTCAGATTAGGGAATGATAGTCGCGATAACATTTATTGCATATTGGCTCTCCGTGGGCTCGCATGTCCAACAAGCTTAAGCTCAAAATGCTCATGAATCGCAGTAATCCTAGTTCATGTGTTCGTCTGTCTCGCCCCTAGATTATAGTCATCCTTCAGTGTAAGTTTAGCCACTGTCTCAATAAATGGATCTTCTCCTCCCTCATTCTCATCTCCTCTAGGGTTTCTATCCTCCTCTCTCTTATTTTGTTTGTCATTCCTCAACTCTATGATCATGTCTCTCAATTCGGCTTGGATGTCAGACTGTTCAGTCAACTGTGCCTAAATGGCCTATATGGAGGCTAACATTGTGTTGTTGATCTCGCTCTGCTTAGCCATGGAACCTTTGCCTTTCGGTAGCATCAAGTGCTCTGTCTCGATTTCTGAAAATGTATATGGCACTGGATTGGTCCTCAACAATGGTGAAGTCTCAAATGATAGTTTAAGATTAGAGTCAATCTTAAACAATGAATTGATCGATGTGGTGAATGGTGAAGTGGAAAAGGAGGAATACTCGAAAGTGTCTTCTCGAATAGAAGACGATCGAATCAGAGTGTGAAATGATTTCGCAAAGTTCGAACGGGAAATGCTCCAATCCGACATCTTCGATGATAATAGAAAAGATACGAGAACACGAAAGTCAACACAAGAAGAAAATGAAGAAAAGGCACAAAGGATGCGAAAGGCTCTTTACACTAACAAACAAAAATAATACAAACCCCCGATTCACCAACTGGACACAAGTGCAGACCGTAAGAGTTCGGTCTTTTCTCTTTTCAATTTTAAGTTTAGTGAATCTACAACAAGTTACTACCAAGCACACAAGGTGAGTTGCTGCTATTGCCCACATGCATACTCAGACCTCCCCAAGCATTGGTACCATCTTCCCGGGCCGTCGGGTTCAATATCATGCCCAAAGAGAGATAAGAGGATTAACACACCAAAATGATTTTCTATGGTCGAAGGCAAGTGCTTGCATCTCAACCGTGCTCCAAAGAGCAATGCACATGAGCATAGGGCTCAAGTCCAGCAATTTGGGCTCTATCCTTACGGTTGCATCCTCACCCACTTTGTCTGGAGGTAAGTACCTGCAAACAACGAGGGGGTTACTCTCCCCAAAACAATGATTTTTGTCTTTAAGTTTCTTTCAGGGTCGATTTTTCTTTAGCGGTCCCTGTTTTATATAGTTATCACTTTTATTAGTTTTTTCAACTAGATTGTCTAACGAATTTTCCAATTCCTTTGATTTTATATGAGTGAAAATGGGAGAAGGAAATCGAAAAAGTCGATGCGCAATGAAATTAATGATGCATGCAAAAGAAGAGATGTGTACCTTTCGCCAGCACTCTACAAACATGGTGATTTGTGCATAAAATAAAGACAGAAATAAAACTAATCTAAATTATGCACGAGAACCGTCCTAGCAGTAACTTCTATTAGCGGGCAAGAACCAATTAATTTGACTAAGTCCAATGCTACGAGCTAGTCTATAGGAACATATATTCTTTTAGGAGCTTTGGACCTAATCGTTTACCTGACTCAAGCAAAATAATAAAACCTGCTTTGGACCTAATCGTTTACATGGCTCAAGCAAAATAATAAAACCTACTTCTAAGACTCAAGCACACAAAACCGTGAGATAATAAATGAAAATAAAGTCGATGAAAACAAAAACCGGTGAAGTCCCCCAAGTACACCGACACTTGGTGAAATAGACCACTCACACACAAGGTATGTAATG
Source organism: Ottelia alismoides (assembly GCA_037367405.1). NCBI lineage: Eukaryota > Viridiplantae > Streptophyta > Magnoliopsida > Alismatales > Hydrocharitaceae > Ottelia > Ottelia alismoides. The sequence goes on along the minus strand of JAZKJV010008012.1, from coordinate 42,905 downwards.
ACCTTTTATAAAACAGGGCAAGCGCCAAATAAATAATTACAAAATTTTACAAGAATAATAATGGAATAAAACTGCTGAATAAAACAAAAAATATGTGCAAAGTGCTCCAAAAATTCCGCTTCTTCCAAATCTTCTGCTCCTACACTCTCCTGCAGCTCAGTGAAGAAATGAGCCGCCTCCGCTTCGTTTGGGTTCGCCAGCGCTTCTAAGAATGTCGCCCTCGCTCATCGGGCCCTCGCAAGAAAGAGGAAGACAAGAATATGTAAGAAACACAATTATGATAATATGAGCAAATAAAATGTGAGAAAATAAATCAGAGAATATAGACAAACAAAAGAAGCAAACACAAGGGTGGAACAAAGTCAAAGTGAGAAGAGCAAGTGAAATGGATCTCAAATGAATCCCTAAGTCCGATCTTGGGGATCTTTCGGTGTCCGATAAATCAGATCCTGCAAGCGATGTGTAAGCTCCCACACGGCACATGGAATTCAAAGTGAGTGTTCAATCCTCAACAAGTTGCAATCCACACAACAATATATATATACATACAGAAAAATATAGATAAATAATTAGAAGATAACAAGAATATAGACAATCAATATGAACAAGTGTCATATGCATAAGAAATATGTGACAAAAGTTAGAAGAAAAAATAAAAAAATAATCAAATATCTACAACCAAGAATAGTAGGTCAAGAGAAAAACGTAGCTGGCCTCGTCGTGCCTCTCCAGCAATGGCAACATTTGTTGAACACTAACTTTTCAGGTTTTTATTTAATGGAGTTATTTACAAGTGATTTGTGGTCTTCGTAACCCAAAGAAGCATCAAGCAAAAATTATTTGTTTTTATTCACAGCTTAAACCAACAAGCAAGAAAAAGAATGTAAACACAAGAACTATGAGTGCTATTTATTTACTCGTATAGCATAAATGATCGAACTCAGGGAGGTTATAAAAATCTCGAGGGTCATGAAATCAATGAAAACTCAATGAAATAAAGGAGGAATTTTTATGCACACTGCTCTTGATTTTTGTATTTTCTTGATTTTTTTGATTTTTTTATGGAATTTTAATTTTATATTTTTATTTGATTTTATGATTTTATATTTTTTATGATTTTAATTTTGCAAATATTTTTTTGTTTTAAAACAATGGAATAATAAGTAGAGAAAATGAATAAATACACCCAACCACTTTTTTGTATTTTTCAAATATATTAAAAATATACAGAAAATTAGTCTAAAATTGTTTTTGGATTTTTGCTATTGTGTTTGTGATTTTTCAAGAATTTTTAGATTTTTTAGGTTTTCAAATAATTGAAAAACATGAAATAATGCAAACAGAATATGTGGCAATGTTTTGGATTTTCAAAAAAATAGAAGATGAAATTTAAAATAGATGAAAAATGCATGAATATAAAGATAATTTTTTATATTTTCCAAAAAAAAGCAATTTTGTATTTTTTGGAATTTTATATGATTTTATATGAATTGTTAAATGTTTTGAATGTTTTGTGATTTTTATGACTTTTATAAGGAATTTAAATGCGAAAATAGTACTGTAATTGAAATAAATAAAAGTTAACAGTCGGGATTTTGCTTTTGATTTTTTAAAAATGATAAAAATATAAAATGGAAATCAATGATGTAAGAACTACTTATTAGAGAGCTAACATGATTTTTGTGAATTTTTCAAAGGGTTTTGCTATTTTTTTAAATTTGGTTTTAACATGCAAAATAATTTGCAGACTCACAAGGGTATGGATGCAAGGAAAACTAGTTTATGGACCAAATGAACAACAATTGAATAAATACTAGGGACTTTGATGCAAATTTTCCACAAATCCGCGTACCAACACACGCGAGGTGCGTTGGATTGGACCAAAATATAAATAATTTAGTTTTAGGGCCTAAATAATAACAAATAAACTGCTTGCTTTTATTACAATTTTCACAAGAAACACGTGTGAGGCACACTTCATAGTTCAAACAGGACCAACATGCAAATAAAATAACTAACAAGGAGACATGCAATTGTTGAAACGTCTTCAAATAGACACGTGTCCAAAATGGACTTATTTGCGAAATAAAAGCAAAGCAGGGAAAGGAGTGCAAATATACCCTTAATCCACATGGCTCTTCAAACGACGGAGATGCGATGAGATGCCGATCGGACGGTTGATTACAAATCGTGCTTGAGCGACCTGAAGCTAGCTAGATGAACATGGAAGAAGGTCGATTCCGATGGAGTTCGATCGATTGGTGCTCTCTTAATCTCCACCCAAATCAACTCCGGGAGGTCTAAGTCCACTCCTGCAAGCTTCCCACGTCGATTGGTGGTGAAAGTGTAGCTCGAAGACGCCTGCTCGAGGATCTGAAGGTTAGAAAGGCCTGGGCTTCATATAAACCTCCACTTCTCGATTCACTGCTCCTGCTACGTTCTTTGACCCTGCAATTTAAAGCTCGTGCTCGGAGGAAATCTTCGGCCAAATTATTAGGTCAAAAGGGAATGGTGAAAGAATGAAGGCCCCGACGAGGGTGGTTGAAGTAGGAGCCGACCCTCAGATCTGGGATGAACTGAGGGGGGTCAGATATGGGGGAAGATGAAGAAGGGTTGTGCAAATCTGATGGTTGAGTCAGGCATTCGTGAAGGTGACCAGGAGAACTCCGATCTTGCAGATCGGAGATGAAGGGTGAATGATTTGATTTGACTAAATAAAGATTCAAAACACAAAATTTAAATGCTTAAATCTAATGGATTAGATCTATGGCTACCTACGGTGAATGGATGTGGATGATCAGCCTCAGTCTGCTGCGAAAGGCTGCGAGGCAAAACGTGCGGCGGAGGTCTCCAGCGGCATGGTGGATCGAGCTTCTTACACAACTCCTCGCTCTCCTGATCGCGTGAAAGCTTCGCTGTCACCGCAGCTCTCTCCTGTGGTCGATCTCGGGCGATTTGTGCATCAAAAAAACTGATCAAGCGGCGATGGGAGGCGAATGGGGAATATATATAAAAGTAAAGTCCGGTGTGGTTTGAAATTTAAATCGTGAGCAGATCAAGGCGCGATGAGTGGATCTAGTGAGTTGGCGATGGAGAGGGTTAATTAGGCGAAAGGTTAGGAGAAGAAATCGGGGATCATTATTGATCCTAGCACGTGGGGAAATTGGGAGATGGACGACTGAGACGAGAAATGCGGGGCTGATGGCGTGGAATACGCAGTTGACCTGGGTCAACAAACCCAGACTAGCCAATCAGGACTAGGCGTGCAACTACAGGACAAATTAGAATAACGACAAAAAAACAATAAAAAGTTAAATAAAATAGGTTAAAAATCGAAAATGATTTTAAATAATTAAATAATATAAATAAATAATGTTAGGGATTAAATATAGTTAATTTAGGTGATTTTTAATTAGTTAAATAGGGTATATACAAGGGTGAAAGTAATTACAATGTGTTATTTATAGGTACGTATACCTATATATACAGTGCTTTGATTTATAATAATTATCTTTACAAATATACATATAATTTAATAATTCATTAATTTATAATATTTTACAAGGTTGTTAATGATATTTTTATTTTGTTTTTAAGAGGTGATTTATTAGGTTAAAGAAATAGAGGTATTTACAACATATAAGTAGTAGTACATACACAATATTTACATGATTTTATTTTTGTTGATTTTTGATTTGTACTTTTTATTTGTATTTTATATTAGTCATATACAATATTTGCAATTGATTAAAAATATAAACTATGCAAAAATACAAGGAAAATAAATTTACAAATTATATACATAAGTATAATATACAATAGTACCCAAAAAATCACATTTCACATCTTAACTCATATTTTTATGAAACCACCTCCATTTTAAAGATTATTTAATTTGGAGTACAATGAAAGTGAGTTTGATGAATATTGAGTTTTGGAGGAGAATATATTGATCTTACAAGTTGAGCTTTGCGGCTTTTTTAGATTGTTGTAATTTACATTGATTATTGATGCAATTATTTTTATTTACAAAAGCTTTTTATGCACACTTTTCATGAAGAAAACAATTGTATTTGAGTTGAATATGGGTATGAATAAATTAATGAAAAGAATGTGTATTATATACTGTAGTGTACATATGATGAATATATACAAGTGAGGGTTGATTTTTTGGTATTTATGCCTTATCTCTCCCCACTTTATTCCTTGTCGATCATGTCAAGTCTTGACCTTCTCTCGGGGTCAGAGTCAGCCTGTATCTATTGCATATATACAATCTTTTATTTTCTTTATTTTTCTTTTATTTCTTTATTTTAGATTAAAATAGTGATATTTATACAATATTTACACAAGGATGTTGATTAGTAAAAAAAATGGATTTACTGATATTTACAAGTGTTTTATTATGGATTTTAAGCTATAATAAATGAATAAAGATGATGAAATGCATATTCATCTCCTAGCCAAGCCCCATTTTTATACCCAGGTTTCGTTAATCGGATCCTGGTTCGGATCTGGGTTCGGTTCAAAACGATCGTATTTCCCTTATACGATGTCGAATTTGGACGTCCTTGGTACCGTTGGAAAGGTCTCGACGAGTACTACGCGATAGGATATTCATATATTTAATTTGGGTAACAGATCAGTTCTGAAATTTAAAAATAAGAGAAAGAAACTATTAAGAGAATCACAACTAAATCCGGGTCTCGAGCCGTATCGAGATAGATTTGAATGGGAATTCAGTACTTAATCCTATCTCGATGTTTATCTAATTATCAGGATCTTACAAGAGCACACGGTGGTGCGTCGATCGAGGCGATGCTAACGATCGGTGAAGGGCGAAGGGGAGTGCACATCGGTGGTGCGACCTGCCGTTTGCGAGCAACGAGTGGTGGTGTGGTCATTGGTGGCTCCAGGATGCGACGTAGGAGTAGTGGGTGCGAGCGGTGTTGACGACGAATGCGAATGAGGCAGAGGCTCTGGAGTCGGTGAAGGTTGAAAGATGGCGCGCCGACCGAAGATCGGTCGTGGCGGGGTTGAGGACCGTCGAGGACGGAGGTGAAGCTCGGAGGCGCGTTGGTGAGGCAGTGAAGTCGGTCGACGCACGTAGCTGCTTGAGAGGGCGGCTGGATCGAGGCGGTGGAGTCCACACACCGACAGTGGGCGATGGCACGACAGAAGCGCCTCATTACGCGGGAGAGCAGGCGGTGTGGGAGTGGGTTGGAGGGGGCGACAGTGATAAGAACGAGGCAGTGCTGGCGGTGCTACGAAGGAGTAGAGCGAAGGTGATGGAAGGTGGATGGTGACAGTGGAGATCGGGGAAGAAGATTGAAGAAGAAGTAGTCGGAGGAAAAAAAGAATGCAAGAAGGAGGAAAAGAGAAGGACAAAGAGGAAGAGGGATTCAGCTGACAGGGATGAAGGTCGGAGTCGCTTGGGGAGAATGGAGGAGCTGCGAGCTCAACTCCGCTCATGGCCTCGAGAGGTCTGGCGACCGGGCACCTCGAAGTTGAGCAGCACAGTTGGAGTAGTGACACGGTGGAGATCCATGGATCTCGCCTGGAGGTCTTTGTTCGACGATGGCCTTGTTGTCACCAAGATGGCTAGAGCTCTCTCCTAGTGGCAGATGACACACAACGGGGGCGGTTGGTAGGGCTTTATGGGCAATTGGTAGGGAGAGGCGATCGTTGCGGAAGGCGACTTGGGCGGAGTGAGGTTGGTGACGGTTGCGGTTAGAGGGCAAGAGGAATGCATCCGGTGGTTGCAGAGGGCGATCAGGTCATGTGAGGCAGCAGTTGCGATGAGAAGAACGGGGCGTCGGTTGTCGCACGACGCAGTTGCGGGTCACGGTCGTGGGAGGTGGGTGAGCATAAGAGAGAATGAGGTGGAAAGGGTCGCGGGCTGCGGTTGCAGTGCCGTCACAATAGGCGAGGAGCAGGCGGAGGGGTCAGAGATGGTGGAAGGAGGTGTCACGTTGTGCGTGGAGATGCGATCACGTATCGAGAAAATGAACAAAAATAAAATCAAATAAATTAATAATAATACAGATATAAATAATAGTAACAATTTAAATAATAAACTAACAAACAAATAAATAAATAAAAATAAAATATTAATAGTTTAAATAAAAATTAAATAATTAAATGAATAATAAAATAAAATTAAAAGGAAATAATAATGGGGGTGATACAACGCTGCCACATGTCACTCCCAGAAAACATCAAAATTAGTTTAAAAGAAAAATAAAAAGAAATAACAAAGTCAAATGAAAAAATGATCTACATGAAAGTTGTTTGTCTACGAGATCTACAACTTTCGTAAATAACCCAAAACCAAAATAGATCATTGTACAAAAATTATTTTTGGTGGTACTATATATATATAAAATACCGATTTTTTGTATATTGCAAATTTTTTATAATTTTTAAATAAGTTTAAAATCAAAATAAAATCAGATAAAATATAAAATAAATATTTAAAATAATAATCTATTTTTTGTATTTTTAATAATTACAAAAATAAAGAAATAATATAAAGGGGATTAATGTGCATGCTATATATAGTAGGTTGATTTATTTTCTTTAATTTTTGCTTCAATTTTTATTTGGTTTTTTACACAATTAATTAAAACAATAATCAAAGAAAATAAATGTAAAAGAAATAAATAAAAAAGGATTATTTTTGTACATGAAATAATAATGTCAAAATCGGCAATATGTACAACATACAATGAGGCTCCAAAAACACAAGTTTCACATGTGAACTCCGATTCTTTTGAGTTTGGTATTGTTTTGTAGATAATTGAATGCACATTAATCAGAGGTGAGTAGGGGTCTATAGGAGACTGTATGAGAGAGACATTCACTTGTACGACCTTTTTAGGAGCATCGCACGACTCATTTCCAAGCGCATGCACCAGGTAATCAGGAAGAGAAGCACCTGGATCCAGACCGCCCAACTGATTAACACCGCTAAAAGGATCCAAACCGCCCACCCTCTTATTTCCATGAATCGAATCCCTAAAGGCATTCGACCCGAGCACACCAAGTCCGAAACATCTCTCCCCCAAAAATCACAAATCCCTATTCAAATTGGAACGGTCCCAGGAAATAGGGATTCCTTAGATCCCGCCGATCCCTTCCTCAACAAGTCACGTAAATTAACCGCCCCCAAGATTTGCAGATCTCGCACCGGCGACCTTAACAACTCCGAGCGTGCCATCACTCCAGCCAACTCCGGCATCCTGCTCCTCATCGACCTCCTCATCAACTCCAATGGCTCAAGAAACCCCACCAAGGTTGGCCTCCTATTCGGTTGCAATATCAAATATGCCTCCTCCTCGAATGCCCTATCGAACAACAGCTCCCCTCCGCCTCTCGTCGCTCACCTCGCTAACCAACTCCCCAAGATCGAGTCGAAAAGACGCCTTTTCAAAACAAAAGTCAACCATGTCCGGTATCTCCTTCGTAGATCCTCTCAATTGGACCAATATCTCCCATCCCTCTCCCGATTGAAGTTCGATGCCTAGGATCGCCTCTAAATCCCCACCGAGCATAGAGCCTCCTTAACAGCTTGCAAACCACGACACCTCAATGGAAGCCCCTGCACCTCAACCAACCTTCTTGACGACACCTCCACAGCCCCATCATGATGATGAGGCCTCCGCCAAGATACCTTCTAGGGAAGAGACCTCCCACCAGCTAAGAACTCCTAAATCTCCTCCTATGTACCTCTAACACATAGAGAACCCTCAGATAGCCCTACAACATCCTCCCGATTTCCCAACGTACGCCCTCTCTCCAGAACCACAAGCACCGACTGGAGGTCAGCCTTACTCCATTCCACAATCAAAACTCCAGCGACCGGGTCCAAAAACTGTGCGAAGCACTCCTTTTGCCTCCCACCAGTCGTCCGATCAACTTCCATTTGCACCACACGCAAAGGGTAGCTCTGCCGTACATGCCCCTCTTAACGACACCGGAAACAAACTGATGCATGATCGACACCGTTGTGCCATGTGCCCCGTGATGAATATGTGATTCATCACTCTAAAAGTTGAAAATAGATCTCCATTCCTGAGTAATTAGCCACATTTTTCATCTATTTTGCTTTACTATCATTCATGCACTTGTAAATAGTAATCGTATTTTAACATGCATACTTGCATTAAATAAGAAGTCTAAATTCTTTTGTACATTATCACTAGTATAATACCATATTTTCTCCTATTTTTATTTATTTTTTACTAACTCGGAATTAAATAAAATCAACTCTCTAGTGTATATATCACTAACACTAAAAAAAGAAAAATACAAAAAAAAATTAACTTGCAAATTTGCCTAAAAAACCCAAACCCTAGTTTTTCGGACTTGGGTGGCTTGATTTCGAGTTTGGATGCGCTTGAAACTGATGGGCAGTTTGGGGGGCATGTGGGTGCTGCGTCGGTGCCTTGTGTAGTTTTTGGAGGTGCTGAGCTCGATGTTTTGCAGTTGCAAACAAAGGGGAAGGGTGGGGTTGTCTTGGAGCTTCTGTCGTAGGTCACGAATAGGGAAGAAGGTGGGGTGGAGCTGGTTGTGGAGACCTCAGGGGATGAAGCATGGAGGCAAGGTAATAAGCTTGAGAAGCATATGTTGGCGACTAAGAGGGCTTGTAAGCATAGGAGATTGGCTCTGGGGGGACAATCTACTAAGTTCAGAGGGGGTTCCGCCCTTCTCTTTCTCGAGAAAAAGGAGGAAACCACGACTCATTTGTGGTTGGAAAAGGAGTTGGAGGACCGGACTGGGGTTTGATAAAACTCTAAATCACTACTCTAATTAGGTCAAGTTGTAGCACGAGCGATCAACGAGTCGATTAGAATCGCGCTTAATGTATCTCGATGAAGAGAGCGTGGCTTAAATTTATACCTGGATAAGTTCATGGCCGAGCACAAGGACACGAGCGATTAAGTTATTTAGATTAGATTTAAATATCTATGTTAAGAAATATAGTGTAATCTAGTTCAAAGTTAATGCATCCATGATATTTTTATCTACTTATTTGCAAGTTATAATGAGACAAAATGAATGATATGCACTAAAGAACAAACACAAATAAGACGCACAAATTACTCATGAATTAAATGTTCAAACTTCTCATGTTGGTCTACAAAGTTAAGCGAACAAATGATGCATTAATTAGATGCTGAATCCCTAAGTAGATGAACTCCTAGTCCTATTTAATCAGAGTTTAAATCAATTTACAATACTTAACAATTTACTTAAGTAGGGGAAGAATTCAACAAAGACTAATTTGCATACTTGTATGCCAATTTTAGATTAAAAATGAAATAAAGGCAAATTAAACACAACTAAATAATCGAGGTACTTGTTTTGTATCTATTATCAATACTTCAAATCAAAACAAACACTGCACCATTGGATAATCATGAAAATACAATTCCAACAAGATCAATTTAATTGAACATGAAATTCATATGCTCAAGTTATCAAACAAACGATCATGAGGTTTATTTGCAATAAAAAACTTAATTAAATATGCTTTAAACCTCACATAAAGGTCCAAACGAGGGCATCCTAAGCCTACATTAGATGTGCCCTCAAATGGATGCCACTTACTAAGGGCCCGTTCGGTTCGGGAATAAGCAGGAATAAGGAGAATAAGGGTCTATTCTTTGTTCGGCTGGAGGATAGGGATAAGGAGAATAAGGTGAAATAAAGGTAGGTAAGGTGGGATAAAGATACGAATAAGAGTGAAATAAGGTGGAATAATGGGGAATAGTCGTACCACTGGGAACCGTGTCGGGAGGAGAATTGGCTCCTTATTCCAGGGCTTATTCCCCTACCAAACATGGCCTAAGTGTAGTGAGTACATCCCAAGTCTGCAACCAAGTCGCTGAACTCTCAGTGTGTGATCGCCTGCTCAAGGCGTCTGTAACCACATTCCCCTTACAAAGGTGGTAGGAGATGGTATGGTCACAGCCCTTCACCAGCTCCATCCACCACCTCTGCCTAATGTTCATCTCCCTCTGATAAAAAATGTACCCGGGACTCTTGTACTCGGTAAAAATCTCAAAAGTCACTCCATACAAATAGTGGTGTCATATCTTCAGTGCGAAGACCATAACCACAAACTCCAAGTCATGAGTAGAGTATTTGTGCTCATGGCTCTTCCATTGTCGTGATGCGTAAGCCACAAACTGTCCTCGTTGCATCAGCACAATGCCCAATCCATCCTTGTAAGCATCGGTGTAAACCGTAAAGTCCAAGGTACTAAAAGGAAGGGTGCAAATATATGTTGATGTCAACCGCTCCTTGAGCGTACAGAAGCTCAACTCTCATTTGTCACTTCAGACAAATGACACATCCGTCTGCTTCAACTGGGTGAAGGGTAGGGCCAACTGAGAGAACCCTTTGACAAATCTCCCATACTGTCCAACGATGCTGAGGAAACTGCAGACCTCTAACTGTCTTGGGATGCTCCCAAGACATAACTGCCTCTATCTTGGTAGGTTCAACTGACACCCCCGTCCCTAAAATCACGTGGCCTAGGTATGCCACCTCGGAAAGCCATAACTCGTACTTGTTGTATTTGACATACAACTGATGCTCTTGGAGTGTCTCTAACACAGTGCGAAGACAGGACTCGTGCTCGTGTTCATCATGGGAGTAGACTAGAACACGTCGATGAATACAATCGTGAACCTGCCCAAGTACGAATGGAAGACTCGGTTCATCAATTCCATAAACGCAGCATATACATTCGTAAGTCCAAACATGGAAGGCCGTATCCCGATATATCGGCGATATATCGGCGATATATCGATATCGACATGGGACCGATATCGAAATCGATATATCGATATATCTGATTTCAAACATTTTCTTCAGAAAGATTCCTAGATATAGCGATATATCAGCGATATATCGGCGATATATCGCCGATATATCGATATCGACACGATATCGAAACGATATCGATATCGATATGTCCTTCCATGAGTCCAAAAGACATCACCACGAACTCGTAGCGACCATATTCGATGCGAAAAACGAATTTCACCACGTCTGCATCCTTGATCCTCAACTGGTGGTATCTAGATCATAGATCGATCTTGGAGAACACATCTACTCCTTGTAACAGATCGAATAGATTATCCATTCGCAGGAGTGGTCTGGACAATGACCTTGATAGAGAGAGCCACTTATATGCCGTTGAATACATGATTGAAGAAGGATTTTTAAGCTGAATCAGTTGCGTCAACAACCTTCCTTGTGAATCGATCTCCTCGGTTTTGGATAACCTTACACCAGAGGAGGTATGGTTTGGATAACCCTCTGATTACTTTAATTGAAGATTTTAGTTGTCTTGCGTATGCACAAGTTAGTCAAAGAAAGGTGGAACTTAGATCCGTTTATGCATATTTTTTGGGCATGCATATAAGGTGAAGAGATATAGATCATGGCCTCAAATTTCAGCGAAATTCGGTCGAATTTCTGTCGAATATCGATATCCATTCGAAATCGAAATTCGACCGAAATGGCCAAAATGACTGAAATATGGGGGCCCTAGTACAAAAAATGACCGAAATTTAAATGGTGACCGAAACCGACATTTAGGGCCTTGATATAGATTGTGAGCTAAACTCGCAGAAATTGATGATTGAGAAGAATGTCGTATTTAGTGAGTACCTTTTATGTCATGAGGAAAGTTTTGTTGTTTATTTTTTTGATACAGATGCAAATGTAAGTACTAATGACAGGTGGATCCAACCACATCATGGCGACTTATCTGAATCAGAGGAATAAGAGGAGAGCTTAGCAATTAACGAAGAGTGAAATGCAAACAGACAGAGGCAGAGGCTGATCAAGCAACCCTCCAGATATGCAAATTTGTTATTTGTATAAACGCTATCCATTACAGAGGAAATGGATGATGCATGAGAGCCGATCGGTTTGCAATGGTGAATGTAGAGATAGAATCTCTTCATAAAAATCAGACATGGTTCCTGTTCCTCCACTACATGGACTAAAGGTGATTGGCTGCAAATGGATGTAAAAGAATAAAGAAGGCATCTATGGATCTGCCAGTGTAAAATATAAGCTATGATTAGTTGCCTAAGGCTTTAGCCAGGTGGATGGTATTGACTATTATGGTTTGAAGCATCTCCGAGACAATGGTATAACCTCTTTAACTCATCCATGGTTGCACATGGTTTTACCAGAAGCAGTTTGATGTTTGTGTCTATTTAGACAACTTGCTGGTGATTCCTTCATTTTTCTACTGCTATATGTTGATGACATGTTGATAGCGTTCCGAAAAAAAATCTGAGGAGAACAGATTGACGACCTTACTTGGTGGAGAATTTGAGATGAAAGATCTTGGTGCAACCAAGAAGATACTTGGCATGGAGGTACAAGGATTGCAAGGCTGAGAGCCTGAAGAGCTACTTGAAGGTCTTGGAGAATTTGGTATGACATGCCAAACCTAAGAAGATTCCACTTGGCTCTAATTTCAAGATGTCCATAGAGTTATCACCACATACGGAGGATGAGCACAAACTTACTTCACGAGTTCCTTACATTAATGTTGTTGGGAGTATGATGTATGCCATGGTATGCACTTGCCCAGACATCGCCCAAGCAGACCGTGTCGTGAGTAAATGCATGTTAAATTTAGGAATCATTGGCTTGCTTTGAAGTAGGTTTTGATATACTTGCGAGGTACCACTGGGTTATATCTTTAGTCTACGAGGATTATTATGTAGTAGTTGACTTTGTTGATGTAGACTATGCAGGTGACCATGACAAGCGGATTTCCTTGACATGTTATGTATTTACTATTGACAAATGTGCGGTTTCATGAAATCAAGCACACTGGGCCTTATCTACCACAGAAGTATAGTACATGGCGACCGAAGGAATCAAGGAAACACTTTGGTTGAGAGGATTATCTGACGAAATCAGTCATGGTCAGAAGACAATTGTCATCTACTGTGATTGTTAGAGTGCTATATATCTGACAAAGGATTAGTTGCACTACGAAGAACAAAATACATCGATGTCCTCTACCACTTCATCCTAGAAGTACTCACGTATGGTCATGTTTAGATGATCATATTACAACATACAATCGAGTAGATATAGTGACCAAGCCAGTTCCACTAGCCAAGTTCACAATCTGCATCAACTTTGTTGGTCTTTTTAGGACGTAAAGGCCCTGTACGACAAAAATAGAGTTCTCTTGTTACCTTCCAGGTGGAGTTCGAGTCAAGGTGGAGATTTGTTGAGATATACCTTGAAGTAGCAACCCGATTAGATATGATTACATTCCGTAAATGGGTCTTTGGCTAACCTGATTAATGGGTGTGAGGGCGGAGCCCCCGTTGTACGGATTTTTAGAATCCAGTAAGTAATTTTTTACCGTTTACTCTTATGTATGTATTTATTGTAGGGTTGGTATGGTCATGGCCTCAAATTTCAGCGAAATTCGGTCGAATTTCTGTCGAATATCGATATCCAGTCGAAATCGAAATTCGACCGAAATGACCGAAAAATGGGGGTCCTAGTACAAAAAATGACCGAAATGACCGAAATTTCGGTCGAAATTCCATCGAAATTCTGTTTTGGTCGATAATGAAATGTTGACCGAAACCGACATTTAAGGTCTTGGGTATGGTTATCTGAGAGCCATTTCGGGAGGGCACCATCTTCTAGAATTTTTCTACCTGTACTCCAATTTTTCATCATAGTGGAACCTCTTTTTACTCGTGGTTTTTTTCTCCTATACTGATGGGTTCTTTCCACACAAATCATGTGTTCTCTGTGGTTGCTTATTGTTGATTGCATGTTTGTATCTTTTACAAAAAATGTAGAGCACAATGCTAAGGCCTTGTATGCCGCCAGGATGCATTGTAATTCTTAGTGGGTGTCGTGTTGTGATGCATAATCTTTCTTGATTTTATTGAAATAAATTTTGTATGGCTATCCATCTCGGACCTTTTGTCTTTCTAATGAGAAAAAATGTACTTGTCTAGCATATTTTTTCTTCATGTGATTACTATTGCTAGAATGTTTTTCTGTTGTAAAGTCCAAACATATGACATCTTGAATAATGGAAGAAGACAAAAACATACTTTTGAGGGCCTCATTGAATTTCTCTCCAGCGTTTTCATATATTTCCTTGTGATTTTTCTTTGCCCGTTCTTTTTTCCACGTTCTGTCTCCATTAATGCTTTGTGTGCTTTTCTGAATCCCGGCAACATGCATGATTTCCTTCTTTTCTTCACCATCGTCACCTTCTCAACCCACATTCTTCCATGTGCTTTGAGGGCATACTTATTGATGTAGTCACTTAAGTTGTTGGGGATCTGGCCAGTGTTTGTTTTAGTTTTTAGAGCATCGGAAGAAACCATCTTTGTGGATGTAATGTTGGACTGGAATGTGTCACCTTACTCCTTAATAGTAAGGTTGGAGTGGGATGTGATGGCACACTCGCAAAGGTTCAAGAAAGTAGTGCAACTACCTTATTGAAGCATACTGCTGGCTGATCATTTTTCTAAGCTTTGGTCCTTAAGGAACGCCAAAAGGACCTAAAGGTAAGACTTAACCTAGTTGTGGTATTGACTTAAGCCAAATTCCTCGAAAAGTCTCATATAGCAGAGCAGCCTGTTATAAACCATCTTCATGGGTGAGACAACACTAGTGATGCTGCAGGCCACGATGTTGATTTATAATGTTTATCCAGGCTAAAGAATTGAGAGTTGGCAGCTGATAAAGCTGCAGTTTTGAGTCAGTTGAGTTCCTCTGGAAGTTTATGGTGTTGCTCTTCTTCACCATCTTGCGCCAATGCCACGTCACATCTATTGCCCAGGAGGCACCACCATCCTTTCTCCCCACATCATTTTGTTAACCTCGGTTGTCTCCTTTCATATGTACTTTTGTTAGCTCTCAATTTTTCTGAGTTGAAAATAATTAGTGTATTTAGATTAAAAAATGAAGAGCTAGTGGAGAACCTTTGTAACTAATTTTGGCGTTTCTCTTGCTAGTGCAGATTGGCTTGAGCTGCCTGGTGCATTGATCCTTCTCCTAGTGGTATCACCAGGTTTCTTTGCTGACACAATCAGAGATGACTTGTTGGGTGTGATTGTATGTTTAGTTATCGGCGCCTATTTGCTACAAGAGCACATCCGGGCATCTGGTGGCTTCAGGAACTCCTTCACTCAAAGAAATGGCATATCGAATACCCTCGGTATCATTCTTCTATTGGTCTACCCAATATGGCGACTGGTCCTATTCATTTGAACGACCACTTCTCCTCTCCCGACCGTCTTTTATATTTTAGTATGGTTACACATCACTTCGACAGTGGAAACTGAATTTGAAGGTGCTTTGCTTTGGAGTTGGGATTTTCATCTGTAGGTATCTAATGTTGTTTGAGGGTACGACTTGTTAATAAGTTTCTAAGTGCGAGCCCTGCAAGCTTGTTATGTATTAGAAATAATGATGCAAATGTTTGCCGTTGGTGATTGAACTTTCTGTTACCTTTCAATATCCGGTTCCAGCACAAGTTCCACTTACGTGGAGCCACAGCCATGCAGTAAGTTTTGACACCTATTGGGAAATTTTCTATGAATGGAGGAACACATGGTATGCGAGAAGACATCACTTGCAGTTGTAAGCTAGCCACGTCATGACCACAAGGAGAAGCCGATCTCTACTTTGTCACATTTTCCTATAAATTCGTGGGGGGCAAATATTTTCTGCTCTTGATTAGTTTTTGATCCTTGATTGTGAAAACTGAGTTGAGATGTGGTTGCAATATCATGATTATTTCAAGAATAAAATTTTTTATTTGGGGATGGAACTTCTACGGGTCAATCATGATGAGGATCGACAAATGAAAGGACTCCTCGGAAAAAGAGGTCCCTCGCCTTAGTCGAGGTTGACATGACATGTTCCCATTGAGACCCTTCATGTCTGTTGGCAAGTATCCACTTACAAATGATGGGCTTCTCAACCATCAGGCAAAATCAAGATTTTAAAAACCGAATCGAACATCAAACCGGACATGTATTGATTTTTGGTTTTTATGGTCGGACCAATAGAACCGACTGGTCGAACCGGTGATGACGTCAACGGTTCAAAAAATTGGAAAAGATCGGCACATTGTATTATTGGTTTGGTTTGTATGGTTCAGCCGGGTCGAACCGAGTTAAACCAGTTTATCATACAAACAAATATGAAAAATGCTACACCCTATCTTTTGAGGATTTGTTACTCTTGTCCTTCCAAGTTTTTCCAATAACATTCATACCCATATTTTTAATACAATTTCATGCGTCCCCTGTATTTTTACAAAATCAATAGCAGTGGCATTTTATTAGTACACTTGTGCTCCCATTTTATACCAACATAAAGATGATATTGTGAAATTTTAAAAAAATATTGGAGCACAATTGATATTGCTTAAAAATCAAAGGTATAGATGTTCTTAAAAAAATTTGAAAAGGCATAATAATCATATTTTATAAAATTTATATAAATACATATATGTGATGCAAAACTTTGGCCAGAGAGAGGTAATTAACGATAAGTGTTGTTAATTTATTGCTTCTTATAGTATTATTATGACAATGCCTTCTTCGCTTATTATTGTTATAAGTGGACAACCTTATATACAATGTGGGCAAAGAGAGACAATGCTCATATGGCAGGAAGGGACAATCGATAATGAATGAATAGAGATAAAAAGTATAATACCATGGGTTAGAATGAGACTAGATTGTGAATATT
Organism: Ottelia alismoides; assembly: GCA_037367405.1. NCBI lineage: Eukaryota > Viridiplantae > Streptophyta > Magnoliopsida > Alismatales > Hydrocharitaceae > Ottelia > Ottelia alismoides. The sequence goes on along the minus strand of JAZKJV010008012.1, from coordinate 26,117 downwards.
TTTGAAAAAGTTTGTATTTTACTAATTTATTGGAAATTATTTTTTTTCAAAAAATGGATGGTTGAACCGGTGGTTTGGTTCAATTGGTTCAACCGGATTTCAGCGGTCTAACCGAGTTTTGACTGGTTTTTATTTTCTGAATAAAAACTGGATGGTTGGATCGTTTTTTCTCTGGTTCTTGGTTTAACCGGTTCAACTGGTCGTTTCGGTTCGGTTTTTAAAACCTTGGGCAAAACCTCATCTTCCTCAAACATGGCACCTGCAACTCCTTCTCACCCATCCGCAAAGGTGCTGCCACGGGATAATAAATCGAAGAAAATTGGCAAATGGTGTTGCAGAGGTTGGAATGATATAAGTTGATGAGCATTAGGGACTTTGTTAAACCACAATTGAGCTTTAGAATCTCATAGGACATGTTTTGGAGACCAAAATCAGAATTCTACGTGGAGTTATTGATGAATTTAGAGGGTTATTTAGTAGGATTCAACTTGTCATGCTAACACTTGTAAAAAAGCTAAAAAATCCCGGCAAAAAGACGTAAATGCAAGAAAAAGGGGCAATTATCAAAACATACAAAAAATATATATTAATCACTTTTTGACATTAAAAAATGCTATAAACAAATCAAAGGTAAAATAAATAAAGTAAATGAAACCAAAAAAAAGAACTATTTCACATTTGTCTATAACTTGTTTATTTACCTATATCAACTGACAATTTATATTTCTATTTTGAGCTGTTATTAACTCTATTTTTCTTCTAATGTTTATAAAAATAAATGATAAAGATAAAAAATATAAAAAATTTTTAACGAAAATAAATGAATTAATAAACTAAACAGTAGTAGGTATTTATACCAACTTTGCAAGTGCATAACTTTTTATGGAAAACTTGAATTCGCCTCTAGTCACTTTTAAAATTCTTATAATACAATTAGTTTTAACACAAAATATGAAGAAAATTATAAAATTCAAAAGCTAACAAATCGATAAAACTAGTTCCAACTTTACAAGTGCGTAAATTTTTTATAGAAAACTCGGATTCGCCTCTATTGGATTTTTTTTAAAATTCTCAGAAAAAAAACTGTTTTAATAAATTAACAGAAAACTTATAAAAAAAACAACAAGTCGGTTTTGGATCCCCTGTACATACATTGTGCAACTGGTAAAAAAATCAGACTTCAAAATCTCTTGACTATCTTGTTCTAAGTTATTTTCATTTATTAAATTTCAAATTTATATAAAAATACCATTTTTCAGAAAGATACATTGTTTAGAAGAACATTAAAAATTCAAAAACATCTCTAAAACTTATATGAAAAATTTCTCTAAAATAAAGTCGAATCGGGAAACTTTGCACTAACAATTTTGATGTACTGGTTGAGACAAACGAGTTTCTTGTTGGATATTTTTAAACTCCATGTTTTCTACAAGTGTTATTTACATGGGACATTTTCTTCAGTAGCCATTTTCATCAATCTCTCCCCTCATTTTCTCAACTAATAAACTGGCTCCAAATTTCTTTAAAAGAACTCCCCACTTAAACCATCAGTTCCATCTGCTCTCATTGTTCCCTACACATCATTTGTAGTTGTTGCCAGCAGACAAGAGCTCGGTGGCATCGTGTCTTTGATCCAGTCAAGACAGATTCACCAACAAAGGAGTAGTGCAACGCTGCGATGGCAGACCCCCCATTGATGTGCTTCGTCTCGGAATCGAGACAGATTTGATCTATTGAATTACCAGCATAAACACGCTCTTTCTACCCATCGGTGCCTATTTTCATGGAATTTTCTGTATTGTCCATTACTATGTATTTTATTTCAGAAAATTTTAAATCATAGTTTTACTACTAATGTCTTCGTTGTAACTTTTCATACTTTTCTGGAGTAATTAATATTCTGAAAAAAATAAACATATTACCTTCCTTTTTCATTTTTAAATATCCATGCAAGCTGCATAAAGCGATGAAAATTGCAAAAGGAATATGTAGATGAAATCACTTTGATTTAATGCTTCCAGTGAACATGAATGTTGATAACGTATTTTAACTTATATTAGATTACTTTGCACTCGGAATGGAGCTATGGGAAAACTAAAAATAGCATTATGTATATCTTAACAAGATATATATCCTGGAATTGTATTAGGTTTAGTTGAATTTGTTTGCTATTTTTAATAACTTATTTAGTGTAATTGGTAAATTTTTGTTCACTAATATATACAAGATAGAAGAAAATAACTGAAATTTATTTTTCTAAGTTTTCAAGAGTTCCAAGTAAATAAAAATGACACTAAAAAATATAAATGTGGTAGATAGTTATGCATTTTAGAAGTTTTCTTTAATTTTATTTTTAATAAATTTCAAGCATGCCGCAAGCATACCCCCCTCCCCGCGTGCGCGCGCGCGCACACACACACAACACACACACCCACACCCACACACACCCACACCAACACCCACACACACCCACGCCCACACACGCCCACATACGCCCACACACGCACACACACGCCCACACACGCACACACACGCACCCCACGCACGCACGCACGCACGCGCACGCACACGCACACGCACACACACGCACACACACGCACACACACGCACACACGCACACACACACGCACACGCACACACACCCACACACACACACACACACATACACACGCACACACGCACGCACACACGCACACACACCCACACCCACACGCACGCACGCACACACGCACGCACGCTTGCACACACACGCACGCACGTACACGCACGCACGCACGCACACACACGCACACACACACACTCACACACGCACGCACACGCACACGCACCCACGCACACACGCGCACGCACGCACGCACGCGCACGCACGCACTCACGCACGCACACACGCACCCACGCACGCACGCACATACGCACCCACCCACGCACGCACGCACACCCACACGCACGCACGCACGCACGCATGCGCGCGCACCGCACGCACACACGCGCGCGCGCGCGCACGCACGCACGCACACGCACACGCACACGCGCACACGTACGCACACACACCCACGCACACGCACACACACACGCACACACACGCGCACGCACGCACGCACGCTCTCGCACGCACACACGCACGCACGCCCACTGCCCTTCATAGAGAGACCAACCCACATCCACACAGGAATGCATGTACCCGCACACATACATACACACGCCCACGCATGTACACATACCCACGCACACACGCTCGCCCACGCACACAAATGCACGTGCACACATACAAGCACACAAGCACCTGTTAGCCATGTGAGCTCGAGGTGAACCATTTCTACAATAAGCATTGTAATCTTTGATATATCAATAAAAGTTATTGATTTATTTTCACTCTCTGTTTGAGATTAAATGAATGAATGCACTTATAAGGTCCCTTAGTACAATTAGGGTTATGTGCCATGGCCATCATAATGATCATATAGTTGTTGATTCAATGGTTGAATCATAGAGGCCGGTGCATGGATGATATCTAAAGAGTTATATTGAGGTCTCATCAAGTACCATCAAATGATTGTTAAGAGATGTTCTCCAACCTAAGAAGGAGATGTCAATCTTTCTCTAAAGGCTATATCTGA